>JABRWK010000110.1:29691-41337 GCA_013372445.1 Hypothenemus hampei | reverse complement strand
TAACCAACGATTAAGGACGTCATTTCCAAGAGAAAAGTTCCTTACAATATGTATCGAAAACCTTATAGTTTTTGCAGAAAAAAATTTTTTAATTTGTAATTTTTGACTTTTTGAGGCTCTTTTTCTCAAAAACGAATCGATACATTTCAAATCTAATTAGNNNNCTATATGCAGTTTTGAAATACCTTTAAAATTATGTGCTACTCGATCCCCTTTTCCATTTAAAATTTTGGGGGTGAACACCCTCCCGCTTAAGGGGTTACAGATAGGGGTGTCCGATTTAGCCTAAAATGTTTTCCCCTCAGAAATAAGGTTTACGTGTCCGAGCGTTTTTTCATAAATTCTCTTAGTTTTGCAGAATTGCGTCTGTTTCGTTTTCATTGGCCCACCCTGTATATCATTTTTAACATGTTGATTGAATAAAAGTTATCATCACAATTTTTAAAAAATATGAACAAATCTAGTTCGGAAACATGAAAGAACATACGAAACAACAAATTATACTTTCATTTATTCTTTATTTCCCTAAAATTCTAAATAAAGACTTAAAAAGAAATAGTAAAATATGTATATTAGGGCATAACACATAATTTGAGACCCCATTGAAATATTAATCCTTAATAAACTAATACGCTAGATGCAAAAGTTTGTATTTACAATATAAATCATTTTGAGTTTTCAGTCAAAAATGGTTTTTTGGTAAATATTCTTCATTAAAATAATCTCTAAATAAGGAAATAATAATAATATACAGTACTGGCCACCGATATGTTCCCATGCCGTTTTAAATGTATTGAATAGAGAACGTAATTTATAGGGTAAAGGTTGGAGAGAGAAAGACATAACGACTTTGGGGGCAAGTGTTTTCCCCTTCCAACTACTAGCCGAACCGAGCCAAAAGTAGTACAGCCGCTCGGCTGATAGGGGTTTATTATGACGGATTAATATTTTCGTGGGGTTTCGTTGGCCGTCAGGGATGTTCGACGATCGGACTCGGACTCGCATCGGAATGGAAGGGCAAAAGGAGAAGGTCGGAGAAAACAATCTCCTTCTCTCTCTAACCTTTACCTTATAAATTACGTTCTCTTTTCAATACATTAAAAACGACATGGGAACATATCGGTGGCCAGTATTGTATATACTTATATTACTTATTGTTAGTTGCATAATTAGTTACTTGGTAAATACCCAGTTTTACAATTAAAATATCGAATTAAACACATAGTTTTACTTCTGAGGACACATAGTTTTCATCTTTCTGAGATGAGTACCTGAGATGATATTTTGAATTGTAATAACTCGGAACATGGTAGGTTTTACGTTTCACTGTACAAATAGGTATACACCAGGTCTAAATATTCTTCTATTTATGTACATACAGAACTCGATTTTTGTAAATATCGACTTTTCCATCTAGCTTAGGTACTCAGATATTTAATATAATTGAATTACCACTAATAAATAAATTAATTAATAAATAATAACTAAATTATGGACATTAGCGAATAAAAAAAATACAAAAACGAAAAAAAATTATGTATGCCTCACCTTCATAAGCACAAGTTAGCAGTGAAATTTCTGAACAAAAATGATATGGAATTCGAACGATACAGTAAACATGACAATCGTAATATTATTACTATACTAATTTATTCATTCATATTATTGTATAAATGTAACTAGAGGTTTACGGTAGCTAAAGTGTAACATAAATATTCGAGTTTCCACAATATATAAATATCGACTAAAAATAGCGCCTATTGTTGTTCCATGTCTCGTTGTGGATTTGGCAGGATCATTTGTCATAATCAAATCAAATTTACCTTTAAATATCACTTGAATTATAATTACACAATATAGTATATTAAAATTAATATATAGGATATCCCATCAGTATTGGCCATTCTGTTATTCTGGGATAGAGGATGAAATTCTAAGATTAAAAGTCCTTTACCATTTTAACATTCGATGCACCTTTAATTAGTTATTAATTAAATAAAGGGTCCAATTAGGTATACACTTAAATAAATTAAAAGTGGTAGAGAGAGTAGTAGCGATAAGAGAGTATTGAGTATTGCAAGAAGTTTTACTCTCTCTACCCCTTTTAATCTCTTTAAGCGCACACCTAATTGGTTACTTTAATTAATTAAAAACTAATTAACGGTGCATCAGGTGCAAAAATGGTAAATGATATTTTTATTAGAATTTCATCTACTACCCAAGGGTAACAAGATGGGCGGGACTTTTAGAACACTCTGTATATTCAAGTAAATGACAATATACAGTGCTTCCATAAAGTAGCGGATAAATTCATTTAAAATTCAGGGGTTTGTTTTTAAGAAAAACGCTTAGACCCGTCAATTTTTATTTTTGAATGCAGATTTTTTGATGGTAAAGTCATGTGTACAGGGTAGCCCAAAGACCAGATACGGCTACCAACTTTGTTTTTTCAAATGGAAACACCTATTTTTTATTTCATATTTAGATTCTACCTCAAATTCTAAGTATATTTCATGTATCATATCCTATACCTAAGCGCAACAGTTACCGAGATACTAACGATTGAAGTTACATATGAATATATCTATAGGTATTGATAGCTATATGTCAAATGTAAAATTCTAACCATATACATATGTAATTTCACTCGTCAATATCTCGGTAACTGTTGCGCTTAGGTATAGGACATGATACATGAAACATACTTAGAATTTGAGGTAGAATCTAAATATGAAATAAAAAATAGGTGTTTCCATTTGAAATAACAAAGTTGGTAGTCGTATCTGGTCTTTGGGCTACCCTGTACACATGACTTTACCATCAAAAAATCCGTATTCAAAAATAAAAATTAACGGGTCTTAGCGTTTTTCTTAAAAACAAACCCCTGCATTTTAAATGAATTTATCCGCTACTTTACGGAAGCACTGTATATGTAGTATATTGAAGTTATTCCATCGGTTTGAAAACGACCCATAAATTACAACTTAAAATTATGAAGCAGCTGATGTGGCAACACCAGCGCCTTACATGGATGGCTTACGTATTATATTTCTATTTCGCCTCTATCTTAGGACGGGTACCCAAAGCGTTTCACTTTGATTTCCGTTGGTTTTTTTTCTAAACTCACTACTCTCACTAAAGAAGTTTCACTTCAATAGAAAAATTTAAGAAAACTATCGAGATCTTTATTTAAAAACATTAATTTGGTACTGTTAATCGAAAACTAAACAAGTATAAGATTTAGAAATATTCACATTTGAAGAGTTGAAAGAATTCTAAAATTTTTGTATTCGATTTATCTTAAAAATGGAACTTAAGCATTTTTTAGATTTTTATAAATATCTTAAACAATATACATATAAAAATGGTAATATTGTTTTCTAATTTTAATTAAGATACAAATTTGGTACATTTTCTCTAAGTTAACCAACTCTGTAGCTCTTTTCGCTTAAGAGTTAGCAATTGTCATTACTTTGTATAGAGTTATACATTAACAACAGCAAATCCGTGAACAGAAAATATGTACTGCCGATTGTTCATTCGTCAAACATATTTTTTTCTAATGTTGATAATTTAGAAATTGCTCATGTAAAGTGTTTTCTTCGTCTTTCATTAATAATTTTTGTAAAAATCCATAAAATAAAATCAAAATTGCTAACTTTCATTTTTTTAAATGCCACTACGCCTCGAGCAAATTTTATTCACTTCCGTAATCTAATTGACAGGTCAATAGAAACCTAGTTGACTGGCCTTGCACGTGCTTGGTATCCTGCTGAATAGCCTTTACGTAGGTGTTTGTTAATTTATTACAAATCGAACATGAGTTTACACATGTTGAAAAACAATTTGAAGCAATATCTACGGAATTTCTTCAATATTAACGAAAAAAAAACAGAATATTTCACCCAATGAAGGCGGTTCACAGAGTTATTTTTATTCGATTCCCTTCTAGAGTCGGCGGCGCTCGTGTGCCAAATTTAAATTTGCCGCTCCTAATTACCTGAAGCACATCTGCGACGTACACTCTACTCCCACGGGTTTGAACGACCCTGTTGCAAGGCATCATTTTCAATTATTAGTTATAGAGATGTAAGATAATTACGGGGCATCACATCAGTAATTTATTGAGTTGATTTAAAGCTGAATTAAAAGGAAAAAACCCAAATGACTATGAAAAAGAAATACTCTTTCATCGTAACAATTAACTAGACTTACTTGGGACACAATACCTTAATCGGATATCGACCACCTACTGGAATCAATGCCACGATGAATGACAGAGTGTGAAACTAATAGGAAGTGGTTCAACCCATTATTTATAAAAAATGTACGGTTCTTTTGCTTTTTTTTCAAATTTTAATTAGTTATTAGCGTTGGGTCGTTAACGTTTCTGCCAAGTTTAGATTAAAAATTCTTATTTCTTCTTGAAGTTATACTTAAGATATATGTACAGGGTCGGCCATCAAAAACGTACCGGAAGGCACAATTGCCAGGAATAGACCTTGTCGAAAAAAACCTGAAACACGTCAAGTTTGTTTGTGAGGGGGGACAACTTTTCACGCATAATTTATAGCCCAAACTTTACCCTCCTAAGCGGTGGTATCATCCTCCAAAATTTGTCAAATAGCAATGGGAGTCAAATGATACCTCGTTGAAAACGGTTTTTGATTCTATGTATATGTATGATGCTGTTTTTTGGAAATTTGATCAACACGTTTAAATAATATGGTCTTGAAATATTACTAATGCATTTCCCGACAAAGGCAAAAACTAAATCTATTTCAATTAAATACTTTCCGTATCATTGAAGTAAATGTTGAAAATAATTCCTAAGACAATCAGTTTTTAAAACAAAAACTGAGGTCATACCATTTCCTCTATTTTCACAAAGGCTCCTAACCCTTAAAATTTGAATAGGGAGAACGGGTCGAGTAATACATCACTTAAAAAGTCTTGTTTTTCTAGATAAAACACAAAAACAATTGGTGAATTATAACGATTTATTTTCAAAATATTCAACTTTAAAGATACATCGCCTTTCAATTTTCATGAAACATAAAAAATTATTTCTAATGAGAAAAAATAAGAATAACTTATTCATTGAAAAAAGAACAAATTAAAAATTAATCCAATAAATGTTCAAATTGAACACTACCAACGTCTATACAATTATATAAATTTTGTTACAATTTTTTGAGGAAGTGTATCTTTAAAGTTGAATATTTTGAAAATAATTCGTTATAATTGACCAATTGTTTTTGTGTTTTATCTAGAAAAACAAGACCTTTCAAATGATGTATCATTCGACCCGTCTTCCCTATTCGAATTTTAAGGGTCGGATGTCCTTAATCCCAGTTTTTGTTTTAAATATTCAACATTTACTTTAATGATACGGTAAGTATTTAATTGAAACCGATTTAGATTTTGCCTTTTTCGGGAAACGCATTAGTGATATTTTAAGACTCCATATTTAAACGAGTGAATCGAATTTGAAATAAAAGCAGCATTATACATATAGAGAATCAAAAACCGTTTTCAGTGAAGTATCATTTGACTCCCATTCCTACTTGACAAATTTTGGAGGATGATACCACCGCTTAGGAGGGTAAAGTTTGGGCTATAGATTATGCGTGAAAAGTTGTCCCCCCTCACAAACAAACTTGACATGTTTCAGATTTTTTTCGACAAAACCTTTTCCTGGCAATTGTGCCTTCCGGTATGTTTTCGATGGCCCACCCTGTATACCATTCATTTTAGCAGCAAAACCTGATTTCATCCGGTGAACTACTTCCAAGAATACAAAAAATGTTTAGAAAGACCATATTCATTTTTTTAGGTATTACCGATAAGAGAGAAATATTTGAATGCTTTAAGTCAGTATATTTCTCAATCTTGATTCCCAGCTATTTCTATTTATGCTTTTAAGAAACTATGGAAAACATACCTTTAAAGAAATAGTTACAATAGAGCCAGTACTAAGTGCTAAACTTTACGATTTGACATTTTATAACTTTTGGCGTACAAAATACATATTAAATGCATATTAAACCTATAATTTGAGACGGTTAATTTCAATGTATTCACATTTTGTCTTTACGATATCCATTTTAGGACTTTTTGAATGACACATTAAAACTAAAGTCGTTCTATCTATCTATAACTTGAAAATGTTTAATTAAGAAAACCAAAATTGTACACTGCGATTTCAACTAATACAATTCTTTGTTTAGGTCAAGAGCAGTTTCAAGACGTATCTTCGGATGATGGTACGGCCGTCTAGTTTTTAATATGCCTTATTATAGTGATTAAGATCTTGGATATTGCGGGCATATCATCTCCAAGTATATGGGTAAAAACAGAAACAAGAATGGAATATGTGATATTAAAAATAATGTATATAGTTCTCATCTCGAATTCTCCGATTAATTAGGTTTTTAGGGTTCCTCTAACTTATTATTGTTTTGTCATTTTGTATTAAAGGCCAAATATTGCCAGCAAGTAGTAAAACAGGCTCTAAATACATTTATTCCCACAGAAAATGCACGATTATTGTCATAATTATTCGTAAATGTAATTCGATAAGTTGACGAATTTAAAGTAATAAGTATGTACTTGTAATTACATACCTATAAATTTAAGTAATTTTTAAAACAACAAATCACAATCAAATTTTATGTTTCCAAAAATAATGGTATTTTTGTATTCTTCTTCACATATCACACATATAATATACATTCCTGAGGTAAAATTGTATATATTGTATAATTAGGTGCGCAAATAGTTCCGAGCCGTTCGTTTGCAAAAATGCAATTTATGGAAAATTCATGCCCGTTTAGAGTCTTTAGAGTGGTATTAATGAAAATATAACAAAGAGTCATGTATGTTTAATTTGCCGCATGCCGAACAAGTTCTCAATTTATTTTAAATACTTATATGATTCTGAACCGTATACCTAACGAAATTATAATTTTGGATAATATTTCGTTAGAAATTTCTGACATTTGGCAAATTATTTTAATATAAGGTCCAGCAGAAAGGATGGATGAATTTTCAAGTGGAATAAATAATAAATGTTACATTCAACAAAAAATTATATATTACAAAATGTTTGTCTTATCATAATGTTTATATACGAAAAATAACATCCTCCAAATGACGTCCTCCGCTTGCAATGCAACTGGTCAAACGACTTCTCAAATTTTGCATAACACGAGCTGCCATTTCAGGGGGAATCCTTGCGATTTGTTGTTATGTTGTTATGGATACAGATAGAAAGGTTTGGTTAGGTTTTAAATGTCAACACAGAGTGTTTTTATCCCAACATGAATTGGTCAATCGAAGAACGCGCATTCGCTATTGATTGTGAGACTTTTTTGACGAACGATGGTTCTGTAATTTCTACACAAAGAGCATTCAGACGACATTTCAATCTTCGTCCAAGAGATAAAATGCTCGGATAAAAACACTCTGTGTTAACGTTTAAAATCTAACCAAACCTTTCTATCTGTATCCATAACAACATAACAACAAATCGCAAGGATTCCCCCTGAAATGGCAGCTCGTATTATGCAAAATTGGAGAAGTCGTTTGACCAGTTGCATTGCAAGCGGAGGACGTCAGTTGGAGAATGTTATTTTTCGTACATAAACATTATGATAAGACAAACATTTTGCAATATATGTATATAGATTTTTAGTTGAATTTAACATTTATTATTTATTCCACTTGAAAATTCATCCATCCTTTCTGCCGGACCCTGTATTAGCTACAAAAGGATCACCTCAATTCTATTAGCAGAATGCGTCAAAAATTCTTGAACCGTTAGTCCTTGACTACAATTATAAAATTGTAAATCTTTTGAGTCGCCAAAAATATTAGACTTATTATTCAGGAATTGCATTCAATCCAATATATAATAATAATAATCTATAAACTATACTGCATACTTATGCTGTCATTGTTAAATACCATCCAGTGCACGTTTATCCTAGAACCGCATGTTTCCTTTGTTACACAATTATCTCTATACAATGTGGACGTTTTGGGTAGAATAATCCATATAAGTAAGACCCCGAACATCTGCGGCCAAAATCCTCGAACATGCCAATTTTTGTTTTTGGCTCCGATTTATTTAATGATACAGATGGGTACAGAGTGACTCAAAAACAAGTGATGACAACCAACTTTATTTTTCAAATGGAATTGGTGGCCGCTTATAACGAACCTCAAGGGACTGTGGTAGATGGTTCGTTATAGCTGCAGTTCGTTATAACCGGTGAAAACTTACATTAGTCTTATGGAAAAATTTTCGTTTCGCTTCAAATTTTTCGTTTGTTATAACCAAGAGTTCGCCATAAACGGGTTTATTATAACCGAACTCTACTGTACGTATATTTTACTTAATTTTTTAATTCGGTTTCAAATTCTAAGTATGTTCCATTTACCATGTACTATCCCTAAACTCAATAGTTATCGAGACATTTTCGGCTGAATATATCAATAACCAACACCCCTAGCATTTGTACCCAAAATCCTTGAACACTTACCTTTTCAACATAAACATTTTTTCATTGTACATCTTTCGTTTTCACACTACTCTTTAAAAAAAAGGTAGGATGACGCCACTGTGAAAAAAGTGGAGGTGAAAATAAAAGATACTATCAAAAAATGAAAAAATAAGTTTGCATGTGCAAGAACCACAAATGCTAGGGGTTTTAGTTATTGGTATGTTCAATCTTTAATTTCTCGGTAACTATTGAGTTTAGGAATAAGATATGGTACGTGAAACATACTTAGAATTTAAAGCAAAATTCAAGAATTCAAAAAATGTATTGTTATAGCTTATTTTTGAGTCACCCTGTATACATATGAGGACCCTAGAAGCCAAGGGGGTATAAGTGACAAATTTGAAAAATTTGAGTTAAGTACGCAGTGGCTTTCGAGATATATGTATTTATTTGTTGGCAAAGCGATATAAGTAAATTCTTCACATACGTGGCGAAAAATTAACAGATCACTTAACTACTTTTTGTTATTCTACTTTCGTTTGGTGCACAAAGGGTTTAAGTGCATTTATATCCTTTGTGCGTCAAACGATTGACATTTAATTTTATTTTCGACGTTTTTGATGATGTGAGATATAGTGATAATTGTATTTTAATATATTTTTGGGACTCCATATTGAAAAAATGTTTCTTGTTGCTGGGGTGAGTATTATGTAGTTTTGACAGTAGTGCTTTATTTTTAACATCTTTTGACTTACAATGGCAAGAAAAATTGGATTTTTTTCAAGTAAGTTAACTGTTAAGAGAGACCTCACTATAGTATAGAAAAGTTTTAACTTCGTTTTTTGTACTCTGTAGATGAAGAAGATAGATTTAGTAATTCAGATAATGATATAGATTATAACCCAGACAATGAAAATCCTTCTGATAACAATGATGACTCATCTAAAAATGAAATTAATGAGGAAAACATAAAACTTACTAAACATCAAATTGGAAAGAAAAGACTTCGCCTAACATCAATTTGGAAAAGAAATGAAACAAAAAAATTAAGAAACGAGGGAAAGATGTACATAGATCGCAAACAAAAGGTTCATGTTCCAAAGAGTATGGAAGTGTACAACCATAATTGTAGGTACAATTGCAACATTAATATTTCTGAGGAAGTTCGTCAAAATCTATTTGATGACTTTTGGAAACTTGGATCTTGGGAACTACAAACTTCATTTTTAAACGGAAATATTACTTTATAATCAGTTAAAAGAAAAGTGCAAACAGCCATTTCCAACAGAGACGTATCATGCTCATACTCTCTTCAAGAGTTTAGAGTATGCAAAGCTTTCTTTATGAAAACTCTTGATATTTCCAATAAACGATTACAAAATCTGATTAACAAAAAGAAGAATTTGCCATCTGGTGTATGTCCTCGTGATAGAAGAGGAAAAAAAGAGCCTAGTAACAAAATTCCTCCAGAGCGTATTGCTATCATTAAAGAACATATAAACTCATTTCCACGTTATTCAAGCCATTATTGTAGAGAGAAACATGTTCATCAAAAATATTTGGACCCCAGACTCGATGTGAAGACAATGTACGCACTTTATCTCAGCTTTTGTCAGGATGTAAAGAATGTAGAACCTGTTAAAGAAAGTTTCTACAGACATGTGTTTAACACCCAATTTTCTTTGAGTTTTCATCGACCAAATACAGATACATGTGTAACCTGTGACAAACTTCAAGTAATTATTGATAATGACAATAATTTGGAACTGAAGCAACAGGCAGAAATCCAGAAAGAAATACATTTACGCGAAGCAACTACGGCTAAGCAAGTAAAAGACAAATGGCATTATAATAACGACGAAACAAAAGTCGCGATATGTTTCGACTTGCAAAAAACTATGCCAACTCCATATTTGACCAATACTAAAGCATATTATTACAGACAGCTTTGGACGTATAACTTAAATATACATGATCTCACAACTGGAAATGCACAAATGTATGTGTGGCATGAAGAGCAAGCTTCGAGAGGATGTCAAGAAATTGCTTCTTGTTTACTAAAATTTATTCAAACCTTACCCCGTCATGTGACGCACATAGCTGCTTTTAGTGATAACTGTAGTGGACAGAATAAGAGCCATATTATTGTTAAATTTTGGCTTTATATCATAAAAAATACCCACATCAAAAGTGTTGATCACAGATTTCTGATTTCGGYACATTCTTACAATGAATGCGACCAAGATTTTGGCCTTGTTGAGCTTAAAAAGAAAAAAGTTCAAAGAGGTTTGTATGTTCCTGAACATTGGGCGAAACTTATAATGTCTTCTGGCCGCAAATTTAAAGTCACCATGATGCAAGATGAAGATTTCGTAAATTTTGATAGACTTTCGCCGTTCTTTAAGAAATCAGTTCCGGGAATACGAAATATGCAATTGTTACATTTTGAACAGGAACATCCCTATACTTTATACTTTAAAAATGTTTCTGTAGATGATGTTGGCCCTTTTTCAAGTTTATACATGAAATCCATTAGGGCCGGCCGCAACTTATCTAGATATCCACATCTTCCTGCGGTAAACACAAAACCTAGAATTAAAGCTGCAAAGTATGCCAATCTTATGGAACTTTTACAATTCGTTCCTCCAATTTATCATGATTTCTTCAAAAATCTACCTTGTGGCGATGAGACAAGAAGAAACGATGTCGAAACTGACGGCGATAATATAAGTGTTCATGATGTATATTCTACTGATGAAGAATAACGTTTTTTTTAATCAGTTTTTTGTTTAATACATTGCAATGTATATTAAAATATTGTACAGGGTGCGGCAGAGCAACTTCCTTATTTAAAGAGTCAATAACAACAAAAGTAATTCAAATATGGATTTAATTCTTTTTCTAACATCAAGAACAACATTTAAAGTTTATGTTTATGTAGTTTTAAATATGATATCAGACAGGTGGCGTCCATTATTTTCAATACATTGAGTTAATCGAATTCGATAGTTTCGTTCAACCCTTTCTAACATATCGATGGGAATATTGGCAATAGCTTGACGAATATTATTTTTTAAATGAGGCAGGGTCCTGGGACGATCGTTGTAAACAAGGGACTTTAGATAGCCCCATAAAAAAA
>JABRWK010000110.1:0-11939 GCA_013372445.1 Hypothenemus hampei | reverse complement strand
CCTATATATCGAGGTTCATACCATTTTCTTTTCTTTGGAGTTTCTCTGTTTTCTAATGAAAATAAAACAAAGAATATTTGCAACATTCTTTAAAAATGGATTGCTTACATAAATAGGTAATACCATATTTTACATACCTACAAGAGATTCCTCTTCATTGTTAATTAATAAATCGCTAATCATTTCTGTAACAATGCAGTTCCCTTCAACGTTAATAGATTCACTCATTTTTTCTGTGATAGTGCTATGCTCCTCTTCATCTTCCATAATACTAGTATTATCTTCATTAACAGTGGTTTCGATATTTGTAATGCCTATTGAAAATAAGTTATTATCTTACTAAACATTGAAACTATTTAAATGAAACCTTTAGGAATTGCTCCAGGTTTTAAACGTAAAATTCCGCGTTGTCCACTGATGCCAGTTTCGACAAAAGCAGTAATATCAAAATGTTCAGAACAAACTTTTAAATTATTTACTACAACATTATCTTCTATACTACACACATACTTCCATTTGGCCTGCAGCATAGGATCCTTTGGAAAACTGTAAAAAGAGATCAAACACAAAGTTCAATATATTTTTCACAAATTTTCCGTATTTATTCATACATTATCTATTTTACATACCTGTAAAAACTATTTGCAGCATCACACTATCTTTTCTCACACAAAATGCAGACTCTCGTACTCATTTTTCACAAAATAATATAATTTCAATACCTTTATTTTTGAAAAATTAGTGAGATTATTATTTTCAAAACTGTTATAATTGTATGTATAGACCTATAAAATATTTATATTAACTCTAACTATAGATCTATGGTTGAAACGACTAGAAAAGAGAGGCAGTGATCGGACCTCTCACTTTGACGACCATACTGTTTTATACATCATGAGCTATATTGTCTTTATAAATATATGGTCTTAACACATTTGAATTCATTGCACATAGACAGTTCTGCCAAAATAAAATCTTACCAACCAAAAATAATCTGACGTGTATTTTCAACTTATATTATTTTTCTAAATATTACTATTTTATTTAATTTAATCAACCAAAGCTCATTTACATATCATTTATCTAAATTCTAGTGTGTTCGGTTTATTGATTTTTCACTTGTTAATTTTGTGAGTATAGGTTGGTACTAAAAATGGGAAAAGTCGTACACTAAACTGCACTACATACTATGTAGTACATAGTACATTTCGCACATTACATTCTACCGTGTCGTATAGTATGTGTTACGACACGTATAGTCGGACACCGTTTAGTGAGCCGGCGAATGAATTTATCTGCGATATGCGATTTTATATTCTACTTTGTTTTATCTATGATGAAAGGTGTATTTCAAAATGCACAACGGACAAAAGTGATAAACTTATTTGCTACTTATGGATAAAAAAAAAGATAGCACCTCACTTTCCAGTGGCAAACAAACTTTTAAAAATGTAGTTTTTGCCGTAATTGTAAATAAAAATTATTTGACATTTTTGTCAAATAATTTTTATAAAATGTCTGATAAAAAGAAATTCGGAGCGTTTTTAAATGCTCAAGTCAAGCGACTTGTTCTTAATTTGTTGGAATATTTCGAAAGTGAGCAAAACCAACCAACTGTAAACAAAGAAATGGCATATCCGGTATCAATTCAGAAAAAAGTGTCAAATGCATTAAAAATTGCCTTGAGAACTGTACAAAGAATTGTAGCTAAAAAACGTTGGAACTTACCTATAGTCAAAAAAGATAAGCGCATCACGAAAAAAAAATTGAAGAATTAGGAGAGAGCACTAAAATGGATGTTAGAAATGCTGTTTATGACCTTTATAAATCCAAAACTCATATCACACTTCCAGTATTGAGAAATTACTTAAAAGACCGTGAAATTTTGAACATAGGAATAAATAGACTATCAACTCTTTTAAAAAAGTCGGTTTTCGTTATTTAAAAGACAATAATAGACGCTTTTTATGTGAACATCAAAACATTGCTAGTCTTCGGGTAAAATTTTTAAAAAAATACGATGAAAATTTTCAATCAAAATTTAGAAAAGTCATTTTTTTGGATGAAACATAATTTTTTTCCAACGGAAGTGGCTCAAAATCGTGGCAAGATAACTCGATAAAATCTGTGAAGCGAAAAAAAGGTTGTGGAACGGGCGAACGTTATATTATTTTACATGCCGGCTCATCCAATGGTTTTATTCCAGGTGCTAGTTTAATTTTTCTTCAAAATCAAAAAGTGCGGACTTTCATGATACAATGAATCATGAATTATTTGAAAACTGGCTAAAAGACAAGTTAATTTCAAATTTAAGTGAACCATCCCTAATTGTTATGGACAATGCGCCTTATCACTTTTTTACTAAATAGGCAACCAAATGCATCTTAGAAGAAATCTGAAATATTTAATTGGTTATTGGAGAAAAATCAAACTCCATCACCAAATTTGTTAAAACCAGAATTACTTTCACTTCCAAAATCTATGAAAGAAGAAAAAATATATGCTACTGATGAAATTTTAAAGGAATCTGGTCATGAAGTTTTGCGCTTGTCACCTTACCATTGCCAATTCAATGCTACTGAATTGATTTGGGCAGGCGCAAAATCCTACTATGAAAAACATGTCCGTGATGGTCTAAATACTACTCAAGTTGAGGAAGTTTAGCAATCGTCTTTAAACCATATTACTAGTGACTATTGGGAAAAAGTTGCGGATCACACGGAAAAGCTTATTTTGGATTAGTGTAGAGAGCAAATTTTAGATATTGAAGTAGAACCATTGGTAATAACAACGCCACTGGAAGATACCTCTTTCGAAGAATCGGATTTTGGAAGTGATATTGACAATTTATAGCTTTTTTGGTACTCTAGTACTCTATACCAGTATATTACAAAATTTAATAATATAACATTCATTTCAGATATTTAAATAAGCACGATAATAGCGCCCTACTAGAAAATGATACCCAATGATCTATAATTTAATGATGGAGTTTAATTCTTTAATTTTATCTTTTTTGACTATAGGCAAGTTTGAATTTTGCCAATTTTTACCGCATCCGATACTTTTTCTGAATTGATACCGGATATGCCATTTCTTCGTTTGGTTTTGTTCATTTTTCAAGTATTCTAATAAATTAAGCATTTAATTTTAAAAAGGAGATTAATTATTTCAAACGGAAATTAATTTACATTTCGACATTCATTCTTACATAGGAACTAAAAAATTTTTCATTTATGACAACCGTGTCCTTGTTAACAGATGTGACGTATATTTAATACAATAATTTGACTCGAAATATATCACCCGCCTCACTAAACGGTCTCTGACTATACTGTACGCAGTACGTGTCGTACAATTGTCCTAATTTTTGAGGAACTTCTGTTTCGGTTTATCAAGCGCCTGCGTCTATACGGTATTTAATACAGATAGCAGTCATGACAACTATTTTTTAATCAATCAGAACGCGTATTTTCAAAACCGAAAACATTCAATTCGTCATAATATCCAACCTCAATCCCGAACATATAATTTATGAAATATAATAGCAACAATGAATAATCCAAAAAGGTTTAAAAAAACAAGTGTTTTGTGGTCTTATTTTAAAGAATTTGATAATGAGAAAAGTGCAAAGTGTAATTTTTATTCCTAAATGTTATCAATAAAATATGGATCTACTCATACTCTTTCACGGCATCACAAAAGCAAGTATGTTCACTCCTTTAACAAAGTACATTCTTCAACTGAAATATTAGAAACATATAACTTGAAAGTTCAAGAATCTGGATCTAGTACATCTACTGAAATTGAATTTTCTTCATTAAACGAGGATGATAACGATATCAGCTCTCAAATGGATCTTTTGTGAAAAGTCAAAACCAAAATACCTATTCAAAATAAATCTTTACAAACTATATCCCAATATATTCATAGGTTCGTTGGACAAAAGAAAAATTATAATTTAAATAAGCTTTTGAAGTTATTGTCAAGAATTATTTATCCTTCCAAATTGTTGAGAGTGTATGCTTTAAACATTTTGTAGCTGCTCTAAATGCTGCATATGAGGTGCATTCAAAAAAAGCTATTTCAAAAGTTCTTATTCCTCAGTTACTTAAAAACTTAAAATCATGCAATGCAATTTGTTTAACAACGGATAATTGGACGTCGGTGGCAAATGAAAATTATATGTCAGTAACTGCTTTTGGAATTTATGAACATAAAAATGTTATATTTCTTTTGGAATGTTATAATTATCCAGAAAATAATACAGCAGAAAATATAGCACGCGAACTTAAAGAAATAGCAGACAAATGGGGAATTTCTAAAAAAATTGGAGCTGTTACTACCGACAATGCTGCTTATGTTAAAACAGACTGGAGACATGTGTCTTGTTTTGCACGTATCCTAAATTTGATCGTGCAACGCGCAATTGAAGAAATAAGGTAAATTCAGACAAAAGTTAAGAAAATAGTAAAGATGTTTAAACGCAGTCCTAAGGCATCCAAATTACTGAAATCAATGCAACAACAATAGGGAAAACCAGACCAACCAAACCTACTTAACAAACAGGATGTTATTTCGAGATGGAACTCTACTTTTGACATGTGTAAAAGAATTCTGGAAGTTAAGGAATCCCTTATTTCGACAATAGAAATTCATTATCCAAATTTAGTCAATTTGACCAATGAGGACTTTGAAATTTAAGATAAGTCTTGCTAACTTTTACAAGTTTGTAAGGATGTAACCGAAGAAACAAGTAGCAAAAAAAAATAACAGCTTCTAAAATTATTTTATTTGGTTCTAGTTTAAAGAGATTGTGCTAACTATTTGAATAATACATCAGATTTACCTGAAATAGTTCAACGTTTAAGTCAATCCTTAGTAGTTTCCCTTAGGGGAAAGTGTTCAAATCGTGCGCAGAGGGTAATTGTGCTCAGCTAAGTTTTAATACTTCTATAGATAAATAGAGTTTCCTGTAAGGTTAGATTGTTTAGTTTATAAGTCTTTTCATACAGGAATAACGGAAGATTCATTTCGACGGTTAGATTTCTGTTTCAGCCAGAGACAACGGTTTCTGACAAAAATGCATCTAAAGCTGATAATGCATGCAAATTATCACAGTGGAATGAGAGCTATTGTTGGGTCAGAAAAAATTTTTTCTTTGAATTACACTGACCATTTTAACTTAAAATTAATAGTTTTTACTATTTCAAGTGTTATATAATTGATTTTATAGATAAAAAGTAAAATAAATCAGGAAAGTTATTTTGGTTCTTTGAAAATTTGGTAGCATCATATTTAGATGCTTTTTTTTTCGCAGTTCGCTGCTTCTAGTGACTTCAAAAAGGTATACCTTTTTTAACTAGAAAAGATAGGGCAAACGATTTTTCTGGTCCAAAATGACATACAGGGTAGCACAAAAAAATTGTAGCGGTTTAAAGGGGTTCAAAGTATCACTGGTGGCGTCCTCTAAAAGATAAACCTAAATCATTGACAAATTCGAATTTCCCGTCCCAAGAAACCCCCCTATACCAAATTTTACAAAATTCGGTCGAAGCGATCGAAAGATAATAAAGAAAAGGAAATTTATTTTTTCAACTTTGACACCTTGTAACTCCGTTACAGATAGAGATCGGATCCATGTTCCTATGAACTTTTTGGCTTAAAACAATGAGATCTATCACCCATTTCAATTTGTACCAAACAAATCGAAACACCCTGTATGAGTTCTATAATTTTCAGAACTATGTACGGTCAGTACAAAAGAATTGTACAATTCGTACGTAGAACAATAAACTGGTTCGTAAATTTTGTACGACACGCACACGTACATCCCATCACTAGTTGGCACAACTGCTAAGCTTTTCTGGAAAACACTATTCCATGTGAGGGATGCCGGGAAAAAACGATCAGAGTCTATTTTTGATACATTGAGTAAAAATGGAATATTCATTTTTTTCCTATACTTTACGCTGCATATTGCTTTTATTTCATTTAAATACACGAACTGTGATGGTTTTTGTCCGAAATAAACAATACTAGGGTAAAGTATAGGCTAGAACATTTAATATTATATTTTTACCAAAATTTTGTCAAAAATGGACTTTGATTGTTTTTCCCTTGCACCCTTCATGTGGACTAAGGGTTAACCTGGATCCAAGATCGAGTTTGAGACCCTAAAATCACCTATTCAATTCGCATTTACTAATGTGGATTCAAAATACAAATGCGCATTGAAAAACCATTTGAAGAGTTGGATAGTAAAACTGGATATGCCCACGGTTATCTTATGGACTTATTAACTTTTGCTAGCTAACTTCTCATTTACATGCCTATTTCAAATCACATTGTGAAATATGGGTTCATAAAGGTGGGTCCAAACCAAACGCGCTGCTCCGCGCTATGCATATAAAAATAAAACAATTCTGCGCAGTACTAGGCAGCGCTTTGGGTTTGGATGGCAAACCGTTCAAGATTGCGCAATTTTGTGCAGGAAAGAACACGATCCAGCTGGTTAAAGGAAAGCAAATGTTTGTATCAATTGGAACACTATTTGATTAAAAATGTCCGCTTGGATTTCTTGCAGCATTCTGCGTTGTCGTGCATTACTGTGCATAGTTCCGCGCGGTGCTTTTAGGTTTGTCGCAGCGCAATGCAGAATGACGCGTTTGGTGGTTAAGACCGGATCTTACCAGTACTTAATATATTTACGTACACTTATAAGATCCGGTCTTAACCACCAAACGCGTATATATATATTAGCATTAGTATATCCAATTTAGCTGAAATCAACAATTTTAAAAAAGAAAATTACCAGTACTTAATATATTTACGTACACTTATAATTTTCTTTTTTAAAATTGTTGATTTCAGCTAAATTGGATATGGAGAATATGTAAGGGCCGTATTAATAGTTGCAACTTAAGTGTTCACCACACTTAAGCATTCCTTCAGTGTTCGTTTGTAATTAATAGTCATAATAATGTAATAATAATCGTTGATGCAAGGCAAGGAAGACTTAAGGGGCGGTTTCACATAGCAGTCCACAGTGAACGCAGTGACTATTTGGTGGGCTTGGCTTTACTTCTAATTTAGCTTTTATGTGAATCACACTTAAATAATAATAACTGTAGTTATGATAATACTCAACTACTATCGATATAGGATATTTCTCATCAAAAATAATCAAACAGTGTAAACACGCCCGCCAAACAGTTACTGCGAGGCCAGTGGACTGTTATGTGAAATCCCCGCTTTAAGGCCTGTTAATTACGTTGATAGTACGATAATGACTGAGGCATCCTTAAATTTTCCTTCAAGATGCCACTATTAATACGCTCCTAAGAGCAACTGATTTGAAAATAGATGAAGATTACTTAGGATTATTACTTTTAGCAGGTTGGCGGTGGTTTGGTGCAATGATTATGGCAATTGAGCACAGTAACATAAATATCACTTCAAATACCATTAAAAAGACATTTTTTGACATACAGGGTATAAGTATATGTATCTATAAAACCAAAGGATAAAAAGAAGTTCCTATAAACGTAGGTCTGCAACGCCGTCGTTTAAGAGATACAGGGTGTTGAAATTTCATTTTTTATTCGTGGAATCGTTCTCATAGAAATTGTTTAGTAATCATTTTATATTTTCCGTTTTATGTAAAATTGTCTGTTTAAACGACACTCTTTGTCTAACCTTCTGAGCTTACTGTTGTAATTTTGTCGAGTATTCTTAATAATGTATTTTTAAAAATTCAACTTTAATTTTTAAAAATCAACCCTATCTTTAAAAAGATATAAGTCCAGGCAATTTTGAAAAAAAGCTTTCGAAGTTTTAAGAGCAGTATATACAGGATGTTCCAAATGATGTTGAAATATTTTAATAAGGCTTTCCATCAGCTATTTTAAGGGAGGTTTCTTATAATATTTTTCAATTTGGGTCTTGCTTGTCAATACAATATG
Organism: Hypothenemus hampei; assembly: GCA_013372445.1. NCBI lineage: Eukaryota > Metazoa > Arthropoda > Insecta > Coleoptera > Curculionidae > Hypothenemus > Hypothenemus hampei. The sequence goes on along the minus strand of JABRWK010000110.1, from coordinate 3,975 downwards.
CGAATCTCAAAATGGTGGAAAATATTAGTTTTTATTTTTTTCCTTGCAAACGATTACACCTAAAAATTTCAGTTTTGGTATACATTATCATAGACGTACTATTTGGTAGTGATGTGTCTTCTTTCAGTTCATATATCTAAAGGGTAAGAATTAGCAACCAGTATTTCGATTTTTTTCAGTATTTTTTCAGAATTTTTTCCTGCAAAAGCCAATTCCCTTGAAATATTCTTTTTTAAATGCTACACAAAATTTCCAAACTTTATTCAATCTTGTAATTTTTTCGTAAGCCTAACAGTTTGCGTCGAAAGATATAAAAATAATATTTCGTATTACATTAAATATTTTTTCGTCACCGGTTACTGATAAACGACTGTTATGTAGGTAGTGTTTTTATTAATTTAACTGCACCAAATAGAAAATATAAATAACAATTACATCAGTGAAGAATATGCTGATATGCATTTAATTTATAACGGATGTCGCACAAAGCCGTAAGGGTATACAAGGTGTTTCAAAACATGTACCGGAATACGAAGGGCGTGGTTCTTTGGCTTATTTTAAGAAAAAAAGTTCTTATTATCATGGGTCCGCAAACTCATCGTTTTCAAAATACAGGGTGTTTAAATCGGCGGCACTCTTACCTCTGCCACTGGTCAATTTGCAAATTTAGAAATTTTTTGTTTGGTACATATCAATATATTAAACTTTTATTTTTTTTTATTTTTTTATTTTTTTTATTGTTTTGATAATATTGCTAATATTTTACGTTTTTTATCATAAAATGCCATTTTTCTCGAAAACGGTTCACATAGAGCTTTTGACCAGGAATACCTTTTTGTATAGAAAATATTGCCGTTTTACAATATGCTTTGAAAATGCTAATTTTCTCAGTGGTGTAAAAATCAGGGGTAAAAAAATCTCATGCAACCCTAAAATCTCCGTCACTGGTATATGAAAGAAAAATAAATTAACACCCAAAACATAGCTAATATACTAATCCAAAAAATTAAAAGAACAAAAATTTTTTTTAATTTTTTTAGTGTTTTTTGAATAGCTGTAACTCTGCCGAAAATGGTCGTATCGAGATTGGGAAAAAAGCAATTTGAAGCTTAAAGTTACTAGTTTTTAGACCTTTCATTGGAATTTGCTTTAGCCTTATGGTTATCGCGCAATTCCATGAAATAGAGCGAGGTAAAAATTTTTCAAAATTTTCTTCCTTTTTTGAAGTCTCCATGGGCTTAAGAAAATTTTTCCCACTTGAACCAATACATTGGTCGGTTACCTTGTTTATTCAGCTTCATTTTGCTTTTTTTATTTGTCCCTCCAAATCAATTCTTTGCCGAGATATCTAACTTTGAAAGAAAAAGGGCCCTTTTATCTTCGATCATCGATATCTCAGCAACCAGTGATCGCACTTTAATTTCAAGGATAGTTTTAAAAACCTGATTAAATTCCCTACAAAACCCTTTCATGACTTTTGTAGAAAAATCTTTTTTTTTACTCTTAGCTTTAATTTGGAAAAACTACTAAAAAATGACATTTTACAGTGCTTTAGTAAATCTATTGTTACTTTTTAAATATTGATGTGAAGATAAATATTGAGAGGCCGTTTTATAGCCTAATGCACCCCCAATAGTCCCGTAAATAATCAAATGGATCTATTGAACCGTTTTTCTGGACCGATTGATCAAAATTTTAGAAAACAATTAAAGGAACACGTCTATAGACAACGACGTTCATAGACGTCTATGCACGTTATTGTCAATGTGCGAAGAGTGACATTTTAAATTATTGACGTCTATAGGTCACTTTGAGCGTAAATGTTTAATTTTTTTTTCAAATTTATGAGCGTTAAAAAATAATCTTTTTATAGTAAGAAGTTATTTTAAACTTTCCTTTTGAATAGTCTATTGCCCCTAAACATTGCGTAATAATTTTTAAAGTTTAAAAAAATAAATTTGAATAAAATTGGGAAAAATTTTCTTAAGCCCATGGAGACTTCAAAAAAGGAAGAAAATTTTGAAAAATGTTTACCTCGCTCTATTTCTTGGAATTGCGCAATAACCATAAGGCTAAAACAAATTCCAATGAAAGGTCTAAAAACCAGAAACTTTAAGCTTGAAAATGCTTTTTCCCCAATCTCGATACGACCATTTTCGGCAGAGCTACAGTTATTCAAAAAATACTAAAAAAGTTTTAAAAAATTTTTGTTCCTTTAATTTTTTGGATTAGTATATTAATAATAATAAGTGTACAAAAACTGAGTTCCATATCTCAAATGGTTCCTAAGATATCGTCAAAAAACTGAAAAAATAAATCTGTTTTCTGACACCTTGTATCTCGAAAACAATGCGTTTGCGGACCCATGCTAATAAGAACTTTGTTTCTTAAAATGAGCCAAAGAACCACATCCTTGGTTTTCCGACACATGTTTTGAAACACCCTGTATATAGAAAGATTTCCCAATCGTCGCGTTGCTAGTAATCGAACTTTCTTTCATACACATTTAAGATTACTGATTAAAAATAAAAAATAATAACAAAGATAAAAGTTTTTAATGAACCTGTTACGTGAATCACCTTGTATAGATATTATTTTACGCTTTATTATTACACAAGATTTCCGTAAGAACGGTTACGTTTAATCGTATTTACAAGGTATAGTTTTCTTTCATGTAAAAATATAGAAGAAACGATATTTGTAAACTAAATCACAGTTACCATATGACTTAAAAAATTATCGCGGTTTAACCACGAGCTCAATGTCGCTCACAGCGCCCTCTACGAATAATTTAAAATCTATAGTCATATTTGGTTCACTTTTCTTAGAATTTTAGTCACTAACAGTATTTGAAAATATTTAGAATGTCTTTAAACAAGTTTAGAAAAATTACAGCTAATGAGGATAAAATGTGGTTGATAATATTGGGTTGTCTGAGACGTTGTGACGCATTTTTCTATGTTTACAAAAGTTATTTATTTACACAAGAAACCAAAATCAATCCATAATATGTTTCCCATTTTATTCGATGACCTTGTGGCATCTGTCAGCGAATTTCATAATATGTTAAACATACAAAAACTTATCTTTATCAGCAAAAAACGGAAGAAGGTGATGATTTACAACCTCATCCGAATTAAAATCCCATCCCACAGAGAGCATAATTATTATAAACAATCCACTTTTCAACCTCATCGATTCAAAAATGGATAGTTTTTCTTATGTTTAATACACATGTTGTGATTGTACGTGATGATAATACGTAGTATGAAATGAACTTCTTTGAATTTATGAGAAACAGAAATATCAAGCTTAGTTTCGTATTACTTCTTCAGATACTTATAAATAATTGAATAATTGGTGTTGAATATTTCTGCTAGCTTTGTTGTATAAAGTTGATTTGTCTGTGTTTTCGTCGTCAAATCTCGATTGGTCTTTCTAACCGAATACCGCGAATTCCGGGAACCATGGTTGGCGCTGACATTCATATAGTTCATTGTCATCGTAAACTTTATAGTCCGACTATTATAATTCTGCGCTCACGTCACAAATTTATTGGGTCGTTACCATAGTTAATTTTTTAAATTCCTTAAAACTATTGGGCCAATAATTACATTGATGCCAAATAATTTTGTTAATTTCAATTTTTCATTGTGACTTTTGAAAATATTTTGGTTAATTTGTTTAAATTACAAGTTGGCAAGAAAGAGAACGGCTTTTCGACAGAGAAGAAATTGCTCCCATTATTATTAATGTTGACGGACACGAGAATACGAGTGATGAAAATGATCTCTCACAGTATTTTCCTGAAACTGATTAGTGAAGTAAGTACAACTTATATATTGTGTTCAATCTGACAACATTGCTCCGATGCTAGGCGATGACGTGAACGCAGAATTATAATAATCGGACTATATACACGTATGGAAAATCAAAATCCGCCCTCGGCAATATAATGGAACCGACAAAGAACAC
>JABRWK010000109.1:191156-272205 GCA_013372445.1 Hypothenemus hampei | reverse complement strand
GGTATAATTTGCTATTATGTCTTCATCTGTAAATATAAATTCTTCATTTTCTGCAGCATTACCCGAAACCCAATTTTTTACCTCGTCTGTCTCAAGTTTTTCTCCTCTAGAGATGATTTTCGGATTAGCTAGAGTAGACGCAATAAATATAATTCGGTTTATTGAGAAAGCAAAAACATGCGGATAATTGCGATTTCGGATTAACGTGTATTCAAATTAGCGAGGTTATACTGTATAACTATCAAAAAATGTTCGCATTGAAAAAACTAAGTTTACGTTTTCGAGGATTTTGGTGGCAAGTGCTCGGGGTCTTAATTATTGATATGTTCAATCGTAAATTTCTCGGTAACTGTTGAATTTAGGTGTGGGACATGGTACATGAAATGTACTTAGAATTTTTTAACAGAATCCGATAATGAAAGAAAAAATACATTTTCCCATTTGAAAAAATGAAGTCGCTGGTTGGTGATACCTGGTTTTTGAGCTATCCTGTATACATGAAATTATATTAAAAATGTTTTTCTCCTGAAAATAAAGTTGACGTGCTTGGTAACTTTTTTTAATTATCCGTTTTGGAGAAACATGATTTGTTACCTTTTCGATGGGACACATTGTGTACTATCTTATTGTCAGCATCGAAATTGAGAATTTTTTGTGATAAAACTTACTGAAAAAAGTCTCACTTGATTTGAAAAAAAATTATAGAGTGTATTTATAAAAGTAGTCTAAAGCAAAAATTAATTAATGATCAATTTTGTTTATCAAAACGGAATGTTTTTAGCATAATTAAAAAAAGTAATCTTCGCGATTATGCAATCAATTTAAAACGTGGAAGCATAAAAGAAAAATTACAAAACCACTGGAGCGTGTAAGAAAATGTTAAGTGCAGATTCCACGAAATCAGCTACTCTAATTATAAGCAATTTGGGAGAAGCAAAAATTTTTTCAAGGACAGTGTAGCGACAGTTGTTCAAATTTAATCTGCCTGAACAAAGATCTACGAAAAACCCTTTGCTCTGTAGAAAAAATTGAAAAACTAGGTGGTTATTTGCTAACCGTCATTTATATTAGATAATACACGAATGGAAAGAAAATGTCATTTTTCAGTGACGATTCAAACTTTAATATCTTCGAGAATGACGGAGTTTACTTTGTATAACGCCCCAAGACCAAAGACTACCATGGAAGTGAAAACATGACAGTTTGGAATTGTTTTTCTGCACTTGATGTAGGGCCCATTTATAAATTTAGAGACAACATGGAACAATTTGTTTATTATAGAAGAGGTTTTGCTAGCTGTTACCCGATAGAAAACGTGTTTATGATTTGTGTTGCAGCCTAATAACAATCCCAAATACACTTGGAATTTTATAAAAACGCAGTTAAGTAAAAAATTTGAATTATTAATTGGTCCCCACTCAATTGAAATAACCTATGGGAAATTGTAAATTAAATAATTAGAATGAAAATCATCACCATCCAAGAACAATTATTTGAAGAAATTAATAATGTGTGATATTCTATTAATGATGAGACAATGACAAATTTAATTATTTTGACGCCTAAAAGAATGCAAGTAATAATTGGCAATAATGATTAATGAATCAAGTACTCAAATGTTGAATAATTAAGATATTTTATTTCAATTTTTCTTAAGAGTCAATTTAGTTTTGTAGCTGTTTTAAAATGCTACGGTTTAAGTAAAAAAATGGGAAATTAAAAAGAAACCATACTCCTTCAATACAAATACACTAAATAAAAAATAAAATAGTTAAAAGAATGTTTCTTGTATTTTTCTTTAAGTCGATTTGATTTTGTTTGTTATATGTATAGTGTACGTGTTAAGAATCTTTAAGAGTCTGGGATTTATGCAAGTTAAGTAGGAATACTATAACGTCGGGTTTGCTTACTATTGCCAATATATGTCATCTGTGAAATTTTAGAACGGAAAAGGATAGAATGTTTTAGGAAGATAGTGTGTTAGGCGCACACTATCGTGAAACAGAACGGAATTGACTGGAAATTTTGTTTAACAAACATTTTTATCTAATCGTAAGCAATCGCGTTACTAATTGTAAGAAGCGGACAATGTCATACCATCTTTTTTTCCTCCTTCTACTATGTTCAATTCCACTCTGTTCTGAGACAATGTGCGCTGCTTTAATCTTTCAACGGTCAGTAGTTGAAAAATCTCAAATTTACAAATAGTTTTTTTCTGAATTTTGTTGTTAGGACGAAACAAATCTAGAAAATGTGAAAATAATTGTGACTAAAACTATTAATCGTTTTGCTCATTAGTGCCATTTCGGTTAAATGACAAAGAAACTAATCTCTGAATGCTTTACTGAATTGGGACAGGATTAGTTGACTTGAACTTAAGCGAAAACGAATCTCTGTAAAGAGTATCTTATATGGTCACCTACGTATTTTTTTACAATTTTTATTTCGTAAAATGTTGTGGCTGCAGAAGAATGAAATTATCAGTTAAGTGATGAAGGATAAAAATGTAATTCTTTTTGGGACATGAGGGTTTCACCTGAATTCAGAAAGTTTCAATAGACTATACAGACTGTACAATACCTTCTGTGTTATACAATATTAAAATTCATTGAGTTCATTTTTTAAACTTTGATTTTCTTCATTTGCTTCAAACGGTCTTGCAGAGTAAGAAGTTTTATAGGAAAGTTCTCAGCAGTACGTTCGTACCACCCATTAGGGTATGTATTACCAATAAAAAAGAGGAACATCTTTTCCTTGATGACTTGTTATCTATACAGAGACATTATAAATATGTCGTTCAAGGCCTGCTCTATTTTCAGGCTCTTGTCTACGTTCCATTCACCTGCGGTCTCAGGTGCATTAAAATATACTTTTTTGTTTTGATAAATTTGAATACAGAATTAAATTTTAGTGTCTTTAAATTCAGTAGAAAACGACCTCGGTTTTTCAATTGAATAGGCTAGATTAGACAAAATGTAATTTTTAAGGTAAATAAAAAGGAATTTTAAACAATGAATTTTTTTATTTTTTTTAATACTTCCCTTGACTTAGGAACCAAAAATTTCATTTAAAGATCAGTCTCAATGAAAAGAAAAACTTAAAGAAATAATCGCTATAATAATAAGTACAACATAAATTATTTAGAATCAAGACATTACATATTTACAACAATACAATCTAAACTTTATACAATGTGTGTTTGTGATCTACTTCAATGTATTCCTATTTACATATACAATCAATTAAAAAAAACAATGTTTCAAGAAGAACTACCGGTTTTACTGGCCACGGGAGGGAAGAGATTCATGGCGACATTGAAAATAAAACATTGGATTTTTACATTGTTTAGCCACTATAATAAATTGACACTTTAAATATACACTGTAATAATTTAATTCAATACTCGTAGTCAACAATTTTGTGCAATACAACCCGCCGAAAGCCTTCACTAAGGCGCCCACACACGCAAAAATTGGTTTTTCGTATTAAACTTATAAATCTATTCACTAACGCATAAATGCGTTCACACCTTATGGGGCCTATAGACGATCAACTTAACTGTACACCTTAACTTCAATATGTGTTAAAACAATAGCTGTTTTCGTTTACTCCTATGATTCATAATTACGATGAACCTGATTTAAAAATGTATCTTCGTTTGGTCATATTCAATTTTCTCCTACCATCTAAATAGGAATCGTTTTTAGTAATCCTCTTGCACCTCCAAATCATAAAATTTTTCTGTTTATGTTTACGAATCAAATTTACCCTAAATTTAGTCTATGGTTATAATGCACTTTTAACGTTTATCGAAAGTGACAGTTCACATATATGTTCGTTTGAAATGAAACATGATCAACGAAACACTATGAAGTGTTTAGTTGATCATTATTTAATCACTGATTAGGAATCATAAAAATCAATGAAAGCAGCTAATAATGAACGTTGGTGGATGACATTTCACATTAAAACAACAGGGGATATTATATAAGCGGAATGACATTGACAACGAAGTTGATCGTTTATAGGCCCTATAACAATTATACCAATTTCGTTAGATGTAAACATATTTAAAAGTTAACCTGTCTTGAACATAACAGATCACCCTGTAAAATTAATCGGCATTCTTTTGTTTTCATTTTTTTGTTTGTGCTGTCAGGTACAGGATACTTGTTGTGCAATCTTGATCCTTTGGTGCCTTAGTAACGTCTAGTTTCGTGCATGGCACAGACCAGATCAGTCAGGGATTCTAACGAAATGGAGATAACAAATTGCTTTGTTGCAACGCCATAAACTGGCGTAAGAACCTTTCCATGTGTATATGTATGCGCGTGTGTATATGCGTGTGTATGTGTGTGTGTGTGTGTGGACACCTATTATGTAGGTGATTGAAAGTGAAAAAGTTCTCACTTCGAATTATAAAGAAATATCTATACAACGTCTGGTTCAAATAATTTAAAAAAATATCACAAGACAAGACAAACTTTGACTTGAGTTAAAAAACGCTTTTTCTCTTTTCCCATTTCTCTTAAGCTGCCAATAAACAACAAAATAATTTAAACAACCACCTACAATCACTTATTTTCCATTAAATCACCAATTAGATACGTTTACTATGAGTTTTCCTCATTGTGAACGTACGCAGATTAGATTACCCACTATACAAGACGACGTCATGACAGTATACTGTCAAAATCCAAATTGTTTTGCTGTTGCAATTGCGATTGCTGCAAATTCAATATACTGTTAATGGCACTTTGAACTTGCTCATCTATACTGTTGTTGCCAGTGGTCTCCTCCTCCTTGTAACTGTTGTTGACCAATGTAGTTGATGATGTTGTAGCGGATGATGTAACAACATTCGACTCATATCCACACTTAGATTGACTAACATTTGTTGTGCCAGACACGCTTGCATTGCTATTGTGGTATTGAGCTGCTCCGCCACCGCCACCGGCATTGCTATTCGTCATGGGTTCTTGCTTTTTCGTGTGTTTGTCCACTCGAAATCGTTTTAACGTTTCCAAACGTGAATCGCTACTTGATGTACGTTTCAAAGGTTGACTTTGTGTATACATTTGTTGCTGATAATGATTATTATGATGGTTATTCGGTTGATAATGATTAACGGTCTCTTTGGATTCGTTTAGACAACCTAATTCACGTTGAATGCAAGCCCATTCGTCATATTCTTCTGCAGTCGAATCAGCTTCACTTATCTAAATACCATTTTTCATTTTAAAATAAAAACGTTTTTGCTCTTAAATGGTCAAAAACAAAAATCGCACCTGAGTGTTTACAGCTTCTTGAGACCCCACGTCCGATGGGCCTAATGATGACAAATTGTTTTGCTGTTCTGCTGCCAAACTTAACAAATCGGCTTCGTACTCCTGTCGTAACTTCATCAAAGATTGTTGCTCATCTGCCAGAAACATACGATCCAACATCATTAGCTCGGAGGTTTGCACTTGCCTCTAAAAATTCCCATTTTTGATTGAACTCTTGAATCTCTTCATCAACTTACCATGCTTTCTTTCATTAGTAAATATTTATATTTATCCGTCATCTTATCGAACTTTGCTATAAAATGGCGCGCTGTTAACTCGAAAATCTCATCAGCCTTGTCAAGATCTTGATGTGACAAAATAGGCTGATCAAGACAGTGGTAGCGAATTAAACGAACACAGGCATCTCTTTTGTCTTTGAACGGCTTATGCACGTTTGGCTTGGATACTTCCTGCTGATCTAAAGTCAGCTGAGATTCAATCCTTTAAAAAAGAATTTTAACATTAAAATTACTTTCAAAAATTCATTCTTAATGGTAAACATACAAATGAGCTTTTTTCGTTAATGACATGGAGGAGGGTTCCTGCTGTTGCTGTTGCTGCTGTTGCTGAACAGATACTGGTTGCTGCTGTTGTTGCTGTTGTGGAAGCTGTTGAGGTTGTAAGACAGGATGATGTTTAACCTGCTGATTGTTAGGGCTCAGCTGCTTAGGTTTTACAGACTAAAGATTACCAAACATAAATTACTGTTATTCAATAGAACCTCAACGAACCTACCTGTTGTGGATTAACGTTTTGATTTTTTTGCTGATCATGCACATGTAAAATTTGATGTTGAACAGGTTGAGGCGAAAGCTGTTGATGTGGTAACGGTCCTTGTTTCGGATATAATGGAGGCAACTGAGAAATCTATAAATGAATAGTGATAATTAATATATCTATCTTGAAGAAATTTCAAGACATACTTGGCCCATAGCGTTTAGCCGCTGATTTAACATGTGATTGGAGTGGGGTGTTGTTTGTTGAGTAGTTACAACGCCTCCCTGTCCATTTGAGTGATGATGGTTGATCGGATAANTTATTTAGAATCAAGACATTACATATTTACAACAATACAATCTAAACTTTATACAATGTGTGTTTGTGATCTACTTCAATGTATTCCTATTTACATATACAATCAATTAAAAAAAAAACAATGTTTCAAGAAGAACTACCGGTTTTACTGGCCACGGGAGGGAAGAGATTCATGGCGACATTGAAAATAAAACATTGGATTTTTACATTGTTTAGCCACTATAATAAATTGACACTTTAAATATACACTGTAATAATTTAATTCAATACTCGTAGTCAACAATTTTGTGCAATACAACCCGCCGAAAGCCTTCACTAAGGCGCCCACACACGCAAAAATTGGTTTTTCGTATTAAACTTATAAATCTATTCACTAACGCATAAATGCGTTCACACCTTATGGGGCCTATAGACGATCAACTTAACTGTACACCTTAACTTCAATATGTGTTAAAACAATAGCTGTTTTCGTTTACTCCTATGATTCATAATTACGATGAACCTGATTTAAAAATGTATCTTCGTTTGGTCATATTCAATTTTCTCCTACCATCTAAATAGGAATCGTTTTTAGTAATCCTCTTGCACCTCCAAATCATAAAATTTTTCTGTTTATGTTTACGAATCAAATTTACCCTAAATTTAGTCTATGGTTATAATGCACTTTTAACGTTTATCGAAAGTGACAGTTCACATATATGTTCGTTTGAAATGAAACATGATCAACGAAACACTATGAAGTGTTTAGTTGATCATTATTTAATCACTGATTAGGAATCATAAAAATCAATGAAAGCAGCTAATAATGAACGTTGGTGGATGACATTTCACATTAAAACAACAGGGGATATTATATAAGCGGAATGACATTGACAACGAAGTTGATCGTTTATAGGCCCTATAACAATTATACCAATTTCGTTAGATGTAAACATATTTAAAAGTTAACCTGTCTTGAACATAACAGATCACCCTGTAAAATTAATCGGCATTCTTTTGTTTTCATTTTTTTGTTTGTGCTGTCAGGTACAGGATACTTGTTGTGCAATCTTGATCCTTTGGTGCCTTAGTAACGTCTAGTTTCGTGCATGGCACAGACCAGATCAGTCAGGGATTCTAACGAAATGGAGATAACAAATTGCTTTGTTGCAACGCCATAAACTGGCGTAAGAACCTTTCCATGTGTATATGTATGCGCGTGTGTATATGCGTGTGTATGTGTGTGTGTGTGTGTGGACACCTATTATGTAGGTGATTGAAAGTGAAAAAGTTCTCACTTCGAATTATAAAGAAATATCTATACAACGTCTGGTTCAAATAATTTAAAAAAATATCACAAGACAAGACAAACTTTGACTTGAGTTAAAAAACGCTTTTTCTCTTTTCCCATTTCTCTTAAGCTGCCAATAAACAACAAAATAATTTAAACAACCACCTACAATCACTTATTTTCCATTAAATCACCAATTAGATACGTTTACTATGAGTTTTCCTCATTGTGAACGTACGCAGATTAGATTACCCACTATACAAGACGACGTCATGACAGTATACTGTCAAAATCCAAATTGTTTTGCTGTTGCAATTGCGATTGCTGCAAATTCAATATACTGTTAATGGCACTTTGAACTTGCTCATCTATACTGTTGTTGCCAGTGGTCTCCTCCTCCTTGTAACTGTTGTTGACCAATGTAGTTGATGATGTTGTAGCGGATGATGTAACAACATTCGACTCATATCCACACTTAGATTGACTAACATTTGTTGTGCCAGACACGCTTGCATTGCTATTGTGGTATTGAGCTGCTCCGCCACCGCCACCGGCATTGCTATTCGTCATGGGTTCTTGCTTTTTCGTGTGTTTGTCCACTCGAAATCGTTTTAACGTTTCCAAACGTGAATCGCTACTTGATGTACGTTTCAAAGGTTGACTTTGTGTATACATTTGTTGCTGATAATGATTATTATGATGGTTATTCGGTTGATAATGATTAACGGTCTCTTTGGATTCGTTTAGACAACCTAATTCACGTTGAATGCAAGCCCATTCGTCATATTCTTCTGCAGTCGAATCAGCTTCACTTATCTAAATACCATTTTTCATTTTAAAATAAAAACGTTTTTGCTCTTAAATGGTCAAAAACAAAAATCGCACCTGAGTGTTTACAGCTTCTTGAGACCCCACGTCCGATGGGCCTAATGATGACAAATTGTTTTGCTGTTCTGCTGCCAAACTTAACAAATCGGCTTCGTACTCCTGTCGTAACTTCATCAAAGATTGTTGCTCATCTGCCAGAAACATACGATCCAACATCATTAGCTCGGAGGTTTGCACTTGCCTCTAAAAATTCCCATTTTTGATTGAACTCTTGAATCTCTTCATCAACTTACCATGCTTTCTTTCATTAGTAAATATTTATATTTATCCGTCATCTTATCGAACTTTGCTATAAAATGGCGCGCTGTTAACTCGAAAATCTCATCAGCCTTGTCAAGATCTTGATGTGACAAAATAGGCTGATCAAGACAGTGGTAGCGAATTAAACGAACACAGGCATCTCTTTTGTCTTTGAACGGCTTATGCACGTTTGGCTTGGATACTTCCTGCTGATCTAAAGTCAGCTGAGATTCAATCCTTTAAAAAAGAATTTTAACATTAAAATTACTTTCAAAAATTCATTCTTAATGGTAAACATACAAATGAGCTTTTTTCGTTAATGACATGGAGGAGGGTTCCTGCTGTTGCTGTTGCTGCTGTTGCTGAACAGATACTGGTTGCTGCTGTTGTTGCTGTTGTGGAAGCTGTTGAGGTTGTAAGACAGGATGATGTTTAACCTGCTGATTGTTAGGGCTCAGCTGCTTAGGTTTTACAGACTAAAGATTACCAAACATAAATTACTGTTATTCAATAGAACCTCAACGAACCTACCTGTTGTGGATTAACGTTTTGATTTTTTTGCTGATCATGCACATGTAAAATTTGATGTTGAACAGGTTGAGGCGAAAGCTGTTGATGTGGTAACGGTCCTTGTTTCGGATATAATGGAGGCAACTGAGAAATCTATAAATGAATAGTGATAATTAATATATCTATCTTGAAGAAATTTCAAGACATACTTGGCCCATAGCGTTTAGCCGCTGATTTAACATGTGATTGGAGTGGGGTGTTGTTTGTTGAGTAGTTACAACGCCTCCCTGTCCATTTGAGTGATGATGGTTGGTCGGATAATGATGTGAAGCGGTGGTGGGATGATGATGTATGGTGGAATGCGATGGTAAATCACCTGTCGATGTTGAAACGGTAACGGAGACACGAGGAGAAGTGTGTGACACCGTGCTGACGGTCTATCAATAACAAAACGATTTTCTCTTAATAAGAAAAATTTTGCAAAACATTACCCATATTTATAAAATTAAAGTAACTATTAAAACTAAAGCAACTGAAACATTTTCGCGTGTTAATTCAGTAAACATGATAAAAACTAATAAGTATGCAGCGACATTTGGTCAAAACGTACAAAAATAAAATCAAAAGATACCCTTATCTTATCAAATTTAAAGAGTGCGTTCTCGTTTACCTGATTCACGCTTGTTGGCGAATTTTCGGCACTATTACTCCTTAACACATTCTGCTGCTGCTGTTGATTGACACCAAAACTGGGACTCGGAGGCTCGCTTTTCACGGATGCTGAAGGCGAAGGTAAATTCAAACTGGACGGATTCACTATAGTCAGTTGATTGTTCAAATAATAGACCTATTTTTGAATGATATTTATGTAAAAAATTCTAAAACGGATTTATTACTTACTTTATCTGGCGGCAACAATTTGCCAGATGCCAAAATCTTTTGTTGATCGGCAAAGAGCATTTTTAACCTATTATGAACCTCAGTATCTCCGGTCTGAAGTCTAGCAGACAACGCTTGAATTTGCATCTGAATAGTTTTCAAATGCTGTTGCTTCTGAGGCGTCAACTGAATCGTGGTTATCCTCTATAAAAATCATAAGAAAATTTACTTGCAAAATGTCACTTGACAATCTTACTTGTTGGGGTTGTCTTTCAATCCCATTATTATTATTATTATGGCCGTTTCCTTGTACTGCTCCAGACTCCTCCAGAATTTGTCCTAACAATTTATCCACATCGTGACTAGTATTTGCCCCATTTGAATCTTGCAAAGTAGGACTGACTTTTTGATGTTGTTTGGGTGATAAAATAGGGCTTTTTTGCCGTTCACCTTTAACCTGGTGTTGCACGGAAGGTTGTACCATTGCCTGAGGCTGTGGCGGCTTAGTTTGTATGGGTTGCACGTGATTGTGAGGTAGGATACTGTGTTTAATGGCTGATGATACGTTTGAACTATTATTCATTAATGGTTTAATGTGGGGAGAAACGGGAGGCGGAGGAGACTTGATTTGCTCCAAGTTAAGATGGGATTTAACATCATTAGAAGGATGTGATTGGTTATCGTGCAGCAACGACTTAATACTTTGAATTTTTGTAATCTAAAAGGGAAATCTTTAATAAAGAATGTAAAATAGTTTTAGATTTTCCAGTACCTCATTTAGTTTCTTCACTGGTTTGGATTTGGGGCTCACTTTCTTGTCGTTTTGCTCTTTATTAGGCCGTTGCATGAAGATCGTTTGCCCATTCACTGTCACTTGCCCATTTCTACAAAGAACCAACAACACTTTAGTAAAAAATACGGCCATAATGGCATTTCAAAAACCTTTTCAGTTGTTCCAATTGGTCAGGCGTTAAATTAACGACATATGAAGTAGGATTGCTTTGAGATTGTCCACTCTGGCTTTCTTGCATATTGTGTTGTTGCTGGTGGTGATGCTGCTGATGTTGAATAGGCTGTACAGTTTGCACTGGTGGTTGACTCTTCTGAAACGGCTGTACTTTTAAAATAGGCTGCGTAGTTTGGGTGTGGGCCTGTTGAAAACCCTGAGCGCTACCCGAACTCTGCACAACGTTCTGAGCTACCACCGAAGCACTCTGGCTCATATTCTGTTGCACCACGTTCTGAGCGAGATTCTGGACCACGGAGCTTTGAGCGAGATTCACTGAACTTTGAGCCAGGTTTTGAACGTTCTGCGTCAAATTTTGCAACGTTTGCGAGTGAACATTTTGGGGCACGGTCTGGTGGACGGCCTGGGCCGCCTGAACGGCCACATTCTGTTGCTGCAATAGGCTTTGAATTTGCGATTGAAGATTGTGAACTTGAGACTGTGATATATTATGAACAGTTGGTTGGACCTAGAAAGTGAAGTACTGTATATAATGGAAACAATTGGGTTTATCAATTTTACCTGAGAATGAAGGTTGTTAATGGGCTGAGGTTGCACAATTTGCATGGGTTGTTGTAAGGCATTGACAGTTTGATGTTGAATTGTCTGTTGCACGGTTTGCTGTTGAATTTGTGGTTGCAGTGACTAAAAAAGTCGTAATGAAATGTTAAAAAAAAAAACATTCTTTCATTAAAAACTTACTTGAATTGTATGTTGAACTTGTGGTTGCACAGTTTGCTGTTGTACGGTTTGTATCGTTTGACTTTGGACTGTCTGTTGTTGAATAGTTTGTACCGATTGCTGTTGAATTGTTTGGACGGTTTGTTGGACCGTCTGCTGGTCCATTGAAGGTTGCAGTACCAAGCCTCCATTCAAACCAAGCAAACTCTGCAAAATCAATTGACTTTGAAGATCCTGATTTAGTGCCGGATCATGCTGAAGGACTAATCGACCATCTTCACCCACTGTCAGTTTAAAACCCCCACTCCTTTGCAACATTAGGCCATTATTTATGGTGAAATTTGGAGTTATGAATGTAGAATTGAAAGGTAGGCCGCCACTAGCATGCTGCTGTTGACTGCTATTTGAGATCATTCCGCTTTGAAAGTTTTGATTTAACACCTGAACTACGGGACTGGCCGTATTAATAGTCTGTTGAGGCATAGAAATCTGAATATTTTGAATATTCTTTTTAGGCTCAGGAGCTTGAATGAAACTCATGGTCTGAGCTTGTTGAGATTGTGGTTGCGGAGTGGTTGACATTGAATTGTGTTCACTCTCACTCTGTGAAGTGTCACTTTCAAACTGAATATCATCTTCATCCCCAATTCCTGATAACTTCATTATATTCGCCAAGTCTAGTTTCTTTTTAACTTTAACTTTGGGCTTCTTTGGCTTCACCATTTGCTGTTGAATCTGAATATGTTGCTGTTGTTGTTGTTGAGCACTATTCACTATCGTCTGCTGAATTTGCGTGGCATTTATTGGTTGACTAGCCATCTAAAATTATAGTATAAAATTTTAAGTTTCTGTTCAAACATAAAACGTTACCTGAGTTGTAACATATGTGGTACTTGATGGGGCCAATTGCACTCCATTTGCTAGTACTCTAACCATTGGTTGGGATCTTGCAGGAGCTCCAAGTTGGAGCAACTGTTGAGTTCCACAAGCTGGTTGCAGTATTAAGCCTTGCGGTGCTTGAGAGGTGGCCTATCGGTATTAAAATCTTTCTAAAAAACACCGAAAAGCTATATTTCTAATCATTTACTTGTAATTTTGTTCCAGCAGATGTCATTGGAGTGGCAGTCTGGGGTCGGAGAATGAACTGGACTCCAGGAGCTGCCAACATAGGCATTTGATTGAGAAGAAGGGGCTGAGCAGTTGGCATTAATGTAGCTGTAGCTGTCGCAGTAGCTTGACTGACAGAAGGTATCACAATTTGAGGGCTATGAATATTTTTATAAGAACTAAGCGGTAGATAATGTAAAAAACACACTTACCTGACACTGGGTTTGGGTGAAGGCTGAGGACTGGCACTTGGTTTGGGTAAGATATTCAAATGAGGCTTCAGTTTAATAATGTTCTGAGGTTGCGAGCTCTGGATGGGTCTAGTAATTAAATTGTTATGTATGATTTGCATTACGGGAAAATTTGGTTGGGGAGTTGGTGGTTTTAAGCTTGGAGATGGTGATTTAAGACTGGCAGGAGACGAGTATGGTGATTGGGGATGGTAGTTTGGACTAGGGTTCGAGTAGGCCGGTGAAACATTAGTAACAATTTGGGGTTTTTTCACCAGATTGAGATTATTTGATCCAACCACTGTGCAATTCGTGTTCATGTTCTCATAATCAATCTTCTCTTGTTTGATTTGAAATGTTGCAGTATTCTTTGGCGATTTACACATCTTTTGGAGCGCTTTATTTGGGGTTTGAGACATTTTTTTCACTAGAAGCACTGTCGTCCCGCGTTTTTCGTTTTATTGTAGCACTGTTAATTTTAAGTACATTTGTAGGAGTTATCAAATTATATACACCTCTGGAATGTTTCTCGGGGGTTAAGTTATTATTGTTCGCATTCTTGGGGGCTGAGGGTACACTTTAGGGGCACGAGGATCACTAACCGAACTCGAATACTGCCATATTTTCGTTGTTTGAATAAAACTCTTTTTGAACACTTGGGATCATTGTTTTTCTGAAAGCCACACAGGCATTTTACATTTAAATCACATTCACTTCACTGTTGAACCACTTCTAATTGACGACTTGACAGTTTGATGAGATGTTGAAGTCCCAATGAGCTTTTCACACCTGAAACAGTTCAAACGTAAATCTGAGTATCAAACATAACCTCTACGAAAATCACTAAATTACCATCGAAACCGCCATTTTAACCGTATAATTCGTTCACGTAACGTTCGAGGCCAATCCAAACGATCCGATTACCGAGATTCAATAGATGCCCGATGTTTTTTAACATGTTTACAAACAAAAAATTGCAAATTTGCAACAAAATATCATTTGTGGTAGGCCGCCATCTTTTACATTCGACGATGATGCGATGCTCCTTTTTTCTTCGTCCCCTTGTTCTTACGACGACGGATCGGCAATCAAAGCAGTCGTTTTCCCCCCACCCTGGCCGAAAAATCGTCCTTGATTTCCCCTATTTAGTTGATTTGGTCATTATTTAAGCCTTTTTTAATTCAATCGGAAAGGTCCTTGGCCATTTAAAATTTGTTTTATGGTTTGTTGACGATTCCATTTAATAAATTTCCAACGCCCACCACGAAAGGAAACATTCAATTTCGTGGAAATAAATCACAATCGGGGTGGGGAGGTCCGAGTGAAGACTTCTAGAGTGGGGGAACTGGCCACCACGAAAAAAATTTAAAGTTTTCGTCGAAAATACCATCACTTATGGTAAAATCGGCCTTCAGGGGCAATTAAGAGTGGACCAATTAATTAGAATTAATTGAATACAGTTGACAGGCGATAGAAGAAAGTGGGTAGGTAATAATAATAAAAAAATCGATAGATAAGTAAGGTTACAAGGTGAGTACACGTAAAAATCGCCTTGACGATTAAAGAAAAGACGTTTGATGGACATGCCGTTGAAAAAATGACGATTTTAAGGCCTCCTGTGAGCGTAAATAACATGGAAATCCCGTCTACGGCACTTTCGTCGGTAAAACGATAAAATTCTACGTACCTTTTACAATTTTCACTTCACGGGTTGCGTCAGGGGCACATTCTGGGCAAAAGCAGGGAATGCCGCGATCTGATTGGCTGGCCGACGGCGTCATATGATACACAAAAAAATAACATTTGCTTTGAGGTTACGTCGACATGTCAGA
The DNA here is from genome assembly GCA_013372445.1 of Hypothenemus hampei. Taxonomy (NCBI): domain Eukaryota; kingdom Metazoa; phylum Arthropoda; class Insecta; order Coleoptera; family Curculionidae; genus Hypothenemus; species Hypothenemus hampei. Next base: position 257,200 of record JABRWK010000109.1, on the reverse strand, counting down.
CGATTCTCGTCCTTATCTTCATTTTACATAAGTAGAAACCCTTTTATCCAAAAATAATGGCTTAACAATGACTTAATGCCGCTTTTAATACTAATAATTTTTTCGGCTTTGTAGGAGGAGGTGTGAAATTTCAACGGCAGCCAATAAAACTCTAGGGATTTCGATTAACTTTGAAGACTACTTTGGCTCAACACCGATAATCTTTTATTTTTTCTAATTTCATGATCATTTTTTTTGTACCGTGTTGCCAAATTAACAACCAAAAAAATGGATTAGAACAGATAAGGACATAAAAGCGTCTCGTACGCAATCAAAATAATCAATCGGCTTCAGTTTGACGGTAAGGTATGCAAAAAGACAAACGACAATCGATAATGTGACAGGGCGCAAGCCGATACGATCATTTACACCTTTCGGCCGCCATAATAAAATAATTGAGAGTAGGTTTTTTTCTATAGAAACAAACCGACCCCAATGCCATGTCTGTTTGATTTTCATTATTTTCCCCTCTCTTTTCAAATGAAAACTTTCAAATGGTGTTTGGAAATTGTTACATCACATGTCCTATGACCTTCGGGTGGGGATAAACAAAGAAGCGTAGATATACTCCCCTACTTTCCCACCAAAATGCGCATTGTAAACGTATCACTTTCAGGGGGGAAAGAGGAGAAAGAAGAAAATTCATATAATGTGCGATGTTGTCAAATCTTGATAGAACAATTTTCAAAATATGTTTTCTATATGGACAAATTAATATTCCAATACAAACTTTCGGATTTCAGGGAATAAATAAAAAACTACCATTGAATAAATCAGAGAAAAACGCATCTTTAGAACATGAATAAGCAATAAATAATGGCAACAATGCATAGTACATTTCTTGAAAGGACAAAGCAAATAAGCTGTCCTATGTATCTAGACGAGATAGAAATATATTTACAAAATATTAACATAACCTCAATTTTGTTTTGTGTAGTAATTTTTTTAAAAAACTTCATAATAATATTAAAAAGAAAATGGTTAAAAAGGCGTTAAGCACCAAGCCAATTAAAATATGGCTCAACGGTAAGGTATTTTGCGTGCAACGTCTTAATCACTTAAAAAATTCGGGAAAAGTAGTACAGGAAAGTGCCGAAACTGATGTCCAAAGCAGCATTGACTCACAAGAATATTCGCAATTACTAGAAATTGTTCAGGAAAATGAGAAATTTACTACAAATATCAATCTTCCCAGTGTATACTATTCCAAAATGCGAAATTTTCCTCAATTCAATCTTCGAAAAGCGTGTGAAGAAATTGGAACTGAAATTCTAATGAAAAAAGACGCTTTGAGTTTGTCTAGTACTAATATAGACAGTCTGTACAGAGCAGTGAGTTTGACTCATTCAACCATTGGAGCAATTCGTCAACAAAATATGGCATTACAATTTACATGTATTCCTTGTACCAGTCCAAATATTCAGGAACGTTTTATCAACTTAAAAAAGAGATTCTATGCATGAAATCGGAAATTCCTGGTTTACATGAAAGCATTTTCATATGTCCACTAAAATTACATGTAACTATTGATGTTTATTCATTATTTGATGAAAATGAAATGGGGGAAGCCATAAAGTCATTGTATGAGTATAAAGACACTATGGAAAAAATACTCTTGAAAACCGGACCCTTACAATTGGATGTTGGAACGTTGGCCTGTATGAATGAAAATTTGAAGCGAACGGATGTTTTGTATGCAAATGTGAAACTTTTCAATGAACAGGAGAAATTTAATTTGCAGAAGATCGTGGACGATATTGCTGAACATTTTTATCATAAAGGGCTGGCTAGGAATCCCCAAGACAAGGTTAAACTACACATGACTATCATTAACACAAAATATAGAAAAAATGAAGGACGAAAACGCAAATGGCAGAAACAGAGTATTGATGCCAGTAAAATAATAGAGAAATTCAAGGACTATTCTTTTGGACGTTGTGATTTTAATAGTATTCATTTGTCACAAATTCATACGAAGGGTGACAATGGATTTTACAAACCTTTGGCTGTGATAGAGTTTCATAATAAAGTGAACTTATAGGAAAACGAGTTTTATTTTTCAGCTATTTCAAATAGTTAAAAAAAAGTACATTTAACAAGTGAAATTGCTAATATTATTATTGTCTGAATTAAGGTTACATTTCAAGTACCTTGGTACTGAAGTAAGTACCATTAAGTTGTTACTTTGATATGTTAAGTAGAATTAAGACCATCTTGACTTTTATAAGGAGGTGGAGGTTCAACCAGCATCCTATTATGCCGTAATACGGCATCATAAGATGGTGGTTGATCGAAAACTTCACTGACGTTTATCACATTGAATCTTGAAGGATTGAAAAGTAAAGGATCGTTCACATCTGACGAGTCAATAATTATATTGCGCACAATATTATTGGTTGCTCTTGGAGTTCTGGAAGATCTATGATGATATGCATAGAGATTGCAGGGAATCACGTTGATATTCGTTTGATTTCTTAAAGCTATATTTTCGCATAACTGTGTTTGCTGTTGCTGCTGCTGAATAGCTGCCTTTTTTGCAAACAATGCCACTTTTGATATGATCAAAACTAATAAAATCACTGAAAACAATATGCTCACAACACCTAAAATATCGCTTGTTATTAGCTGAAGGAACGTAGGGCAAATCACTTACAAACAAGAATAAAAAAATATTTCGCTGTATGTTGAGTATGAGTCACAGTTGGAAAACCTAGTTCTTCATAAGCTAAAAAGTGAAAAGTTTTGAATTAAAAGTTCTAAAATATTCACAAAATTAGTTACAGTCAGTTAAACCTTGACAACAAGTGGGTCTACTGATAACTGTGCAATTGGGATCATGATGTCGATCACAACACCAAGCTGCTGGTATACAGCGGCCATCATCACATGGAATTTTGTCTTTACAAGGGTCCCCATTACATTTCTGGACGCTTTCATCTGAACCGTCTCTACAATCGGGCCTGCCGTCACAGACATAATGTTGAATTATGCATAAACCATTGGACACACACTGAAAGACTTCATTTAGAATTACACGTTTTCAAAAGGTAAATTTGTGTTTACCTGAAACATATTGTCATTACATACAATAACAGTATCTCTATAGGGTTTGGTTGACTTTTTAATTTCATTATTTCTGACAAACACCTCAACTTTTTTGACCAAATTAAACTTACTGCTAACACATATGTACTTGCCCTTGTCTTTTAATAATAAAGGCTGAAACCTTATTTCTGACTTATTTATTTCTTTTATGTCATTTCTTCGAGGTACATCCATACGATTGCCATTCTGATCTCGAATCCACAACAATTGGTCATCAAATTTTGTTTCATTGACGGTTGATACTAATTCGCAAATCAATGAAAACGTTGTACCCTCATTTTCTTCGATACTGGACGTGATTGGATAAAAAATATTTTCCGATTTCTTGTTAATTTGTAAATTTAAAGTGGCTGAAACAAGTTAAAGGTCAGAAAAAAAGTTCAAGTAGTGTTTAGAAATCAAGCTGTCTTATGGTATGTTTAGCTTACCCCACGTATGCCTTATTATGCACAAGAGGAAAAGGAAATTTAACAAAATAAACGGCATTTTAAATAAAATTTTAACATTTTATTAAAATCTGGAAGGAAGCCATTTTACTAAATTAAATAAAAAAAAAACATGTAGAATCAAGCAAGGTCAAATGTCAATTTAAATAACAAAAAATGAATAAACAACTATGGACGCTATAGTAGGGATGTACGATACGATAAGATATTTCAGAGTATCGATACTTAACGATACAGCAATTATTACTTAGAAAAAGTATTTTTATATTGTTTAAGAGTATTTCTAAAAATGACCTACAGTAAAAGCAAGATGGCGGTAATTATCATTTTAAGGTATACTATAGCCATTTAAATATCAATGACCAGTCGATAATTCGTAAATATCGCAATTATGTATTAGTTTTGTTTCCGCTATTAATGAAACCGTTCTATATAGAAATCTCTGAATTGCAATACTGAGCTGTATCAAAATTATTCTTTTCAGGATTTCGGTATATAAAGTGTACAAGAAATGATTGTTAGAAATAAACGCGATATTTATCTATTCACAAAATGGTTATTTGCGTTAACATGGTTTTTAAGTTTCATGTAAATACAGGATGTTTTTGAACTCTGTGGAACTCTGCTGCCAAATCGATACGGGTAATAAATTATCCAAAAATATATTTGCTTAAAAGACGAGAGATACAACCGAGTGCATTCATTCGCCTGCGTAAGCTTTCGCTGAGTAGGCGGTACATCAAAGAAAATTCTGGAAAAATTAATTCGGTATATTTTCTAGTATATACGGATTCCCAACTATTATCAACATGTTTTTCTTTCAATTGTTTAATGCCATTAAATAATATTTTGAAACTAATAAACATAGAGTGGTGTAATTCTACTTCCCCACAACTTATCGATTTATGTGTATATCGATAATGTTATGAATGCTCATGGAATCCAGATTACAAGAATAAAACAAAAAAAACTAGATGCCTGTGACTTACCTAAGTAAGGTTATGGAGTATGATATAAATATTAAGAAAAAAACGGAATCACTGTCAGGTTCATTGAGCTTTATTCAGTTTGTCTCTTGTAACGACTTTTTAGAATAAAAAAGTCATTCCCCAGCTTTTTTTCTTTCTGTCTCGAAAGCTTTTCTTTGTCACTAATAGTAATATATGTATGCTATATTTGCAATAATTAAGTGTTTTTTTGACGTTATTTTGGTAAATAATTTAGAAAGTTTATTAATTATAGATATATCTATACTAACTCTATTGGCTGAATACTGAATATTCCTTTGAAGTTAAGCGAATAACTGCAAAAGAATTCTAATGCATGTATGTGAATGCAAAGGAATATTTTTTCCAAACGCCGATTAATTTGAGACTAATCTCTTAAAACGAATTATGTGGATGTCGTTTGCTCATTGAATACTTACTATTTTTAACTATTGCTCTAAAATCCGTCATTTCTGAGATACAGAGTATTTCTTTATATTATACAATGTGTTTAAGAACTTGACTTAACTGAATTTGACACTTAAGTGATATACCACTATGAAAATGTACCAGTATACAGAATATCCATTCTTTTATCTTCGAAAATGTATTGTATCGATAACCTTCTATTTGATCCATATCGATATTTTTGAAGTATTGGACATCCTTACGTTACAAGCAACAAAAGTCAAACGGAAAATGTTTCTCATAGACCAAAATTACGATGTTCTTTGTTTTGCTTTAACGCCACCTGTAATTGAAAGGAAAGAGATAGAACATAAACAGTGTAAGTTGAATACAACGTTGCCAATAATAGTTAGAAAATTTTAATGTCAAATATATTTTCTTTTGTTTTTCAGGTTCATTTTTTGTTTACTTTTTATTAATTACAGATTTTCTGCGATATGCAACTCATTTTTATTAGGTTATTGCATAAAAAGTTGTGTTCAACTGAATTATGTTATTAAAGAAAACAAAATGTACTAATTTTAAAAGTATTCACCTAGAAATCGATTGTTTTAAATAGCAGACTAATAAAGTTAAAAAATTAATGAATCACTTCAATTAAGCGTTATGTACTATTCAGGGGTACTATTCTATTTGTCTTAATAAATTATCTTATTAAATAAATAGGGTTGTCCGCTTATTAGTAGTTACAAAATACGAGGTAGGTAATAAAAATTTTCTGATGTCAATATTTTGGTATCAGTATATGTATGTAGAAGACCCTGTCATTTTTGTGAAATAACAAGTAGGTACTACAATTATATTTGGTTTACACTTTTTATTTGAGTTATATGTATGTAGAAAGTTAGTTTTGAAAATTGGAATTTTTCTAATTGATGACCAATTTAAAAGCGATAATTATAATTGAACATCTGTTTATTGAATTTTTTTAAATTAAATATTATATAGAAGTATATCGTTTAACAGGTCGAGACCCAGTAATGAAAGTTTTAAATTTCTATTAAATTCCTTTTTGAATTAAATTATTCAACGACAGCATTTGTCATAAGTGTCGTTGTGGAGACAGTATAATCATGCAGTGTAATCTCTGTAGTTGTAATTGGTACAAAATAATAGTTCAAAGTTCAAACACTCGTGGCGCTAGTTTCGCAAATTGACGTTGCTGCTTGTTGTCATTTGTCAATGACAGTATTCGGCGTCGTTTTTAAAACTTGTGTTAAAAGTGTATGCGGACGTTATTATACTAATTATCGTGGTGTTTTATTTTTGACTTGGATTAAAATTAGCGTTGTTAATTTTTTAGTAAATATTGTGTTTATTGTGGGGTTTTCTTTGTGACTTGAATTAATATTAGTGTTGTTAAATTTTTAGTAAATATACCCATACCTCGCTATGCGGCCGCTCTTTATACGGCATTTCGCTATAACGGCCTTCTTTAAAGGGGGCAATAAAATTTGTAACTTTTGCAGAATTTTTTCTATAAAAAACTATAATTCTATAATAATGTAATTTCAGGTTCATATAAGTCGTTTATTGAAGTGTACAAAAAAATTTTTTCAAGCCACTTGACAACAAAATGGCAGCGCTATGGCACAAATTTTACAATGGTAGCTAAAAATCTAGCGCGAAAAGTATTGAACCGATCGACTTTTTTGCAAAAGTTACAAATTTTGTCGCATCTATATGTATTTTTCCCCTTAATTATGGCATTTTTTTATCTATTGCCCATAATATTTAATTATACGGTGAAGAAAGTGTTTTATGAATTACAAATGATATTTTATCAAAAATTAATAAACTTATAATTGATTCTTTATACGGCTTTTCGCTTTATGGCCAACTTTTTCGAAACGTATATGTATAGGTCGTATAGTGAGGTATAGGTGTATTGTGTTTATTGCAGTGTTTTCTTTGTAACTTGAATTAATATTAGTGTAGTGTTGTTAATTTTTTAAAGATTTATAATGGGATTTAAGTGTTGTGTGAGTGGTTGTACATCCACATCAGCAAAGGTATCGATGCATAGTTTTCCAATCAAGGATGCTGAGGTAAATAAATATTATATTAATAATATAATATTTTTAATTTAAAATACAATTTCTTCAAAAATATATTAAAAAAACGATTTTATATATACATTCAATTTTCTATGTTTTCTAAGTAGGTATGTATAATTATTTATAATATTTATAGCTTTGTCGTTTATGGTTAAAACGAATAAATAATCATTCGCNATATATATAAATGCATTTGTTCCCCATTTGTTGCATTGCACCACTTTCACATACAGTACTAAACATATGTTTAACGCACATGCGTATATAGCTCTTCATTTCCACCAAGTTTTTGTTGATTACAGATTTCTATTATTTCAGCTGAAAAAAAAACTGATTTGGCGAAAAGTTTCCTTTTTTAGTTATTTCTATGCTTTCTTATATTTACCTTAGCTTACCTAAATGTACCTAATTAAAGGATTAACAAATTTTTATGATTTCTTCTGAATGTGTCTACGTATTTTGTACTAAATTTTTATTTAATTTTTTAATGAAATTACTATAGTACTAAGATATTTTCTAAATTTAGTTATCTGTTAAATAAAAAATATAAGAACAAAAATATATTTATTGTATTTCATTGCATATTCTCTTCAATTTGAAATAATGTGTGCAGTAATTAGTAACATTATATGGAAATAATTAATATTATTAATAGGGGCATACATTATTTCAAATTTGGAAAAAAAAAACATTATATTATCCAAACAGAAGGTTTAAATTTCCCTCCTTTTTGAATGAATTACAAAGTTCAAACACTCATGGCGCCACCATCGGCTAAAAGGTACATAATTTGACACTGCTGATTGCTATCTGTATAGTATTTATAATCTGTGAGTATAATTAGTTTCACCAACAATAGGAAAAAGTAAGTGTTTTTTTGCACTACCTTTATTCTACATAAGATCCATTGTACTAACTTCTTATTTGGCAATACGAATTACACTCCAATAGGAGCAGGCTTTAGGTGTTCTTGGATTTAGATATTCGGGTCTTTGTCAAATTTTTTGTTGTTTGTCATACCATATATAGTACATAAAGCCATCAAAGATGGTGTACAATGAGATATGATTGATACACAAAAAAGTTTGAGAAACAGCGAATTAAAGAATCACACAGACAGATTCAGTGAACAGTGACATTTTTGCACTTGTCTTGATTTAGTTTCACAATATGTATTTATTAATTTTAGCCTAAAAATATTATTATAAAAGTGGAAATTGGCTGTATAGATGAAATGCTTTAATGAAGAAACAACATAAACAGCAGTAATATAAAAAACTACGAGATACCAAAGAATACCAAATCGAGTTTAGCGATTGAAGAAACTAATGCCAAATCTGTTTCTCCTGAAGATGACTTATTGAAACGTTAAATCCAAGAAGAAGATCAGCAGATTCATAAATGTTTCGTAGTGCTTCATAAACTTAATGACGTAGACGGACCTGCTCCATCTATCTCAATATTCATTAACTTAAGAGTTGCTTACCAATCAAGTTACATAATATACCTACTATTAAAAACAAAAAATTAGAAACAATTCTTTTTAATGCGTTCTGTTTGCTTTGTAGTCAACATTAAATATCCCACTTTTTCGTTAAATAAACAAATGCCTTTATTTCCAAAACTTTATAATTCAGGTGCATTTATTGATGATCATTTATTGAGGTTTAAGATTCTTTAACAAAATATAAAATGTTTTAGCTGTACTCTTGAAAAAAAATCATATTTGATCAATTAGCTAAACAGAGTAATCCATGAGATGAACAGAAAATATTACAGGTCAAATAGTGACCATTGACCTGAACATGTTTCATTGAAATATTGATAGTTTAGGAAATATGTACAGAGGTATAAAATATATATATTTTTTTTGTTTTTCATTATTAAATTTTACAAAAATTAATATAATTAAATTTACGTAAGGTTGGCGGCAAAAACAGAAACAGATCTGGCACCTGTAGTTTAGCAGGTCGAAGCCCAATAAAGAAAGTTTTCAATTTTGACCTCCTTCTTCTGAATTAAAACATTCTATTCAACAGTATTTGCGACGATCTTACTTGCATGAAAAAAAGCAACATTTTTGGCGTATCAGAAGCGAAAAAAAATTATTTAATATTGCGTCAAAGAGTAATTTGAACATGCAATTACTACTGGGTGTGTTGCGGATACCTCTTAATGGCATTGAAATGGCTCGAGGAAAAATGAAAGTGAAATTCGTTATGTTATTCGTAGTCGTCTAGTGTAAAGAATCCACCGAACTGACATTAAAAAATATTAGGTTTTTACGTTAACACGAAGAAATGAAAAACTATCTTTGTCTTATCACAAGTTTTATGTTAATATCCAACGTTCTCAGTAAGTAATGAAAATATTCTCTACTCAGTTTTATTAAAAAATTCTTTATTTCAAGCCTTTATCATACCTGACGAATTGCCTTCTATACTGTCCATAATCTATTCGAACATACCTACATTGAAAAAAGGTAAAAACTCTAAAATTCCTTCTGTGGTTTTCTAAAATTATTTATTTCATGTTTAATATAGGAACAGATTCACGGATTGGATGGGGATTTCGTTTGGGAGACAGGGCCGACTTTCAAATAATTACCGAATTGGGACCGCAAATTTACACTAAAAAACTGGTCAATCAAGAAGATGATGGAAATACAAACAAAAGAAGTACTTTGGATAATGTAGCCAATACATTGTATGCTCAGAGGCAACAGGAGAAGTTACAGCAACAAAAGGAAAAAGTAAGCATTTTTTGCACTTTTTTATCTTGCCTGGAGGCCTAAAGAGTAGTTTTACGTCCCTTAGATATTTGTGTCCCAAGTGCTACACAGTAGGCTAGAACAGAGATTCTCAAACTGTAGTGTGCGCATCACTAATCGTACAGAAAACCCTGAAAGGACTATTGGGTAAAAAAGTTTGAGAACCGCTGTACTAGAGCACTACTCTGGCAGAAACAGTGACTAATAATCTTTTGTATTTGCTTTGATTTGATAATTTCGCAACCCACTGTAATTTTTAATTTTAGCCTAAAGATGTTAAGTTTCAAGGTGAAAATTGGTTAAAAAAATGGAGTGCTTCAATGAAGAAACAGCAAAATCAGCAGCAACAGAATCACGAGGTACCAACGAATGGTAAACCAGGCCTCGCGATTGGAGAAATTGATGCTAAATCTGTTATTCCTGAAGATGACACTGATATAAACGTTAATTCTAATGAAGAAGATGATAAATTGACGAATTCATAACATTTTCGTGTTAGACTTACAGACACTAAAATTTTTCTAGGGCCCTTTAGAGGGTGTTTTAAGTCTGATCCATACGTAATATTTCGTCGTCAGTCTTGCATAATCATGCCAGATTTGTTAAACAAGACTTTACATGTAGACTGCAATTTTGACAATTATAGTCACAAACTGTTCTTCTTCCATCACAATTTTGAAACGATTCAGTTTAACACTGAGCTAGAGTTTCAACAATGTAGCCATATGAGATGAAATATCAGTCAAAAAACGATCAGTCTTATCGCATCATGTAAGACTGACGACAAAACATTACGTGTAGATCGGGCTTTAGAGATATTTATTTTTATTGTTTCCTGTTGTTAGAGATTCGATAAATGAGCCTAACAAAAGTGTCATTTGCTTGTCATTTAAGATTGAAAAATAAACAGAATCAAACATTATGCCAGTTTTAATTAATTTCGTTGATGATTACGCTGAAGAGTCAAACGAAGAATGTAAAGAAACTATCATAGATAACGCTTTAGAATCAATAAGAAAACACGAAGAAGAGAGCGATTACAAACTTAAAGCTTTTATTGATGATTTCATAAAATCTGAAGAATATCAAGCATATGCAAAAGAAAAACATCGAATTCAGAAGAAAACCAAAGCTACTCAATGTGAATTAAATGAGATCATTGTCGAGTGCCATCACAAAGAGAAAATAGACAAATATCCTTTAACTGAAGAACGGAAGAAAATGTACGCTTTTAAATTGCATTTTGGAAAATATTTAGAGAAATTGAAAAGAAAACGTGCCATTGAAAAACAGGAACAAAGTGTTCAAATTATAAAAGTAAGTTTTTTTATGTTAATGAGTAAACATTTTCGGAATAACCAACAGATTTAGGCTAAAATACAAGAAGCACGAAGAATATTCGAATACACACAAGAATTTCGAGCAAAAAATAAAAAAAATGCCGAACGTAAAATTTTACAAAAGTATTCCATCAAGTTTGATATCGATTTGACGAAATTGAACGATGCAACGAAAATAAAACTTTTAGAACGCTTCAAAAAATGTGATCGAATGATCAACGAAAGAAAACAACAAACGGAAAAGAACATGAAGAAAATTATTGAAAAATTAATTAACGAGCGCAAATTTGAAAAAGCCAAGGATCTCAAGCCAGTTAAGCGAATCAGACTGTGGAAGGAACTAGTTATTGATGATATGGAAGTTAAGGGTACTAAAATTGACTTGGTACAGTACTAACATATTGGAAATGTATTCACGCTTAATCTTATTTATGCGTTCAATTTAAGGTTCCTAAAAAACAGTTAAATGTTCAAGCTGAAATCCCAGTTAAAGTCGATGAAACGATTATAGAATCTATCAATGAACCATCCAAGAAACAAGGAAAAAAGAAAAAGAAAAAGAAAGACAAAACGAAGAAGAAAGTTAAACTGAATAAAGCGATAAGAAAAACGGTTAAAGATAAAGGCAAAAGGAAAAAAGTAAAACATTAAACCAGTAACTGTCCACAAACAATATTATTAACTTTTAGCTTGGAAATAAATTAGTACTTCCGAAAATTCCAATAATTAACCAACGAAGACGAATATTTCCAGAAAATATTGGCCAACTGATTGATATAATAGAGGAATTTCGACATTTCGATGGGACCATGGAAAATGAGCACATGACCCATTATTCATATAAGAAACTGAAGCGAGACACTAAAATATTATTTAGGCCGCAGACAGTTTTATTTCAAAACTTTGAGAAGAACCGTTGCTACACTAAAATAATTTCCATCACAAATATTTCCAGTCGCATCAAAAAAGTGCGTTTTGTACGGTACCAATTTCCAAACGAATATGACAGCGTGGCATTTGATCTTGAAAATTTCGGTATTTTAAAACTGTTCACTGGATGCAGTATAAAGTTTTACTTAAAATTCCAACCGTATGATCCAACGAAATCGTATAGCGGTCTACTCGAATTTCTCTCGTACGATACACGTTTATGTGAGTACTATCAATTTGATATCAAACTAAGATGTGTTCCTAAATATTCCCAGCTAAAAATTACTCCGACCATGGTTAATTTTGGAAATATCCCCATTTGGAAAGCTAATGATGGTCACGCCAAAATATTGAAGGTAACTTAGGGAAACATAACATATGCATCAACTACTATGGATTTTTGTTTTGAAGCTTGAAAATAAAGGGTTAAAACCCTGCGTGGTTGTTATTAAGAAGATTTTTGATCCATTGGGAATGGATGCACTGTTAGATGAAGAAAACAAAGAGAATAATACACCCAAGAGTTCCTGTAGTAGTATGAACGTAGCGCAAGATATCTTAGAGGATTGCCTATTGAATTCGGAGAATAATTTTCAATTTGAAAACAGTTATTTTTCTTTAGGCCCTTTGGAGGAGAAACGGTTAAAAATTTTGTTTAAAAATGCATCTTACGTGGGAAATTACATGGAACAATTTGTGGCAGATGTTTATGAGCGATTCGAAAACATTTTACTGCTTTCAGGCTGTCAGGTTGCCCATCCAAATGATTTTTTGTTAGTTTTTAGTTTGCCCTAAAACATGTTTCAGATTATTTCGCTCCATTCCGAAATCACCGGTCATTTTCTCACAGCAACGCCAGAATTTTTAGATTTTGGCACTTGCATGCTTAACTCTTGCTATCAAATGAGCTTTGATCTCCATAATGGTTCGTCTAGTAGTCAAGCGGTAATCATTAAAATACCATCTCACCTCTCCGAAATGATTCAAAGCGATATTTCGACAATTTTCATGCCTTCAAAGAGTACAAGAACCATATTTCTGCGTTTTCGACCTAGGTAATGTTTAATCCTGCCATTATTCCTATTCGTTTTAAAATTTTTCTACAGGAATTCAATTTTTCAAAGATATTCGGACGTGAATAAAAGTAATTGCCTATTGAATTTTTATGTGCAAATTTGTATCGCATCTAAACTTCATCAAGATGTCCCACCAATTAATTTGGAGGTTTACGCTATTACTGATAGCTTTGAAGACTTAACGATTACTTGCGAGTCTACTGAAAACTTAAGTAACTTCCTTAACACCATCCTCATAGACCTGGGGGACTGTTCCGTTTACGAAACCATATGGACGGACATTTATTTAAGCAATAACACTGCTTCGACGCAATTTTGCGGTTTTGTCGATTTGCCTCAGGTGTGGATAAATGGAAACAGTTAAAAGCTGCATAAATTTGCATACTTTTCATACATTTTAGATCGTTACACTGGAACCTAATTTGGGTTTTTGTAAATTGCATTCGGGTCAAAGAAAAAAATTTAAGCTCTATTTTAGTCCAGAAGTTAAAGATTTTCCAAATTATCCCATGGGAAGCCTTAGGAATAGTATTTTTTTTTAAAGTGAAACTAGAAACGGTAGCTAGTTTGGGCCAATTAGTTAATCATACGTTAATGCTAATCCAGAGAAATATATTTAAATTGTTTGTTTTGATAGGAACGACAAAAGACGAATAACAAAGAAGTTTCCAGTGAACAGTTTATAAATGAACACACAAGCCTCGTTGATAGTGACAGCGATTTTGAAGAAAAGTTGACTTTTAATGACGTCTCCGAGTCTATGATGGTTTACAAGCATAGTAATTTCTTTTATCGCAATTCCGGTAGAATTTCGAATAACCCAGGTAATCTTCCTAATAGCTATTCTCCATATCAATCATTTATTCCAGATTCTAATATTGACACTCCGTTGTTTTACCAAACCAAAAAGACCAAAGACGTTTCGGACATAGACACAGTGTTAAATTATAGAAATTTCCTTATTGTCGAGACAAATAGTCGTCGTGAAGTTTGGTTTAAAGTAAATTTACGACGGCCCCTTTTGGAGTTTTCTCATCAATTTGTCGAGTTTCCGGACACGCCGCCCGGTTCGTATTCGATGATGGAAGTGACTTTGAGTGCCCTCAATCGGGAAATAGATCAACTTTGTAACCCAATGAAAAATCGATTACAATACAAAGCGCATTTTCAATTTTATGGAGACAGTGAGGAAATTCAAATTGAACCTGGATGTGGCGTCTTGAACAGTGGCCAGGTAGGATGCATTAAAATTTCAGTGAATGAATCAATTTTTTTACTAGCAAAGCTATTTTATTAACTAAAATCAAAATCGTCAGTATCGTTTGAAATTTTGCTGTTTGTGTTTTGTTTGAAGCTGTCGGTGTCCGTGTTTAAAAACTCCATTACGTTTATCTTGTTTTCATCTTTATCTGCATCATTATTTTTTTCGGTTGTATTATCTTTATCACTTTCTTCATCAATGTTGTTTACGTTTTGTTGATCTTTTGCCTCTTCCACAATTTGTACATTCTCTTCTTGCTCACCACCATTTTTTGGTTGTTCCATATCGTTATGATCAGATTTTTCTTGATTTTTTTCTTGATCTTCGATATGATGATATTCATTTTCATTTTCCCTTTGATCTATTTGCTCTGGTTGATACTCCTTTAACTGAACATCTAAGTCCTCTTTTATTTGATTCTGCATTTTCAATTGGTTCCCGATCGTATTCTACTTGTTTGGAGTCAAATTGTTCCTGCAATTGCTCGTGGTCTGTTTGTGGCTCATAATTTATTTGTTGCTCATCATATTCTTGCTGATAGAATTGGTTATCATAATATGGCTGCCCGTACTGATCATACAACATAATCAATTGTCCCATTTCATCATACTGAGGTATAATTTGACCGTTTTCATCAAAATGTGGCTGAACTTGTTGACCATTTTCATCGTATAGAAACATCTCACCGTATTGCTCATACTCTAAAATGCCTTCTTGTTGTTGGGCGTACTGATCATAGTTTTCCATGACTTCTAATTTATCAGGCATAGTATACTGCAGATCATTCTCGTCTCTTATTTCTTTACTTTCTTCCAGTTGATCATGGGGAATGGAAGACGTGTTTAAAATATTTGGTTCAATATATTCCTGATGTTCTGTATTTTTTTCGTCAATTTCTACATCTTGTTGAGTTTTTTTATTAGAGTCATTCGGATCATGACTACGTAATTGTTCAAAACCAGAAATTAGTTGATCTGGAGTTAATTGTTCATTAGAACCAGAAATTGGACAGTGATCTTTCTTTGGTTCATTTGTTAATTCGTCATTATATTGGTTATTTTCTGCTAATTGATCATTTTCTATTTTAGCTTCACTAATGTCTTGTTCTTCATTTATTTTCTGACTAATTTTTTGATCCAATATGCTGTTATCCTGTTTATAATATTTCTCCATAGATTGATCATTAACCAACGAAGCATCTACATCTAATTCTAAATTAGAAACTTCAGAATTGGTTTGAATCAAATCCTTTTCTGTAGCTTGATGGTTATTTTCTTGATAAAGTTTGTTGATATTTAAAACTTCATTTTCCGTTTCTGCCTTAGAGTTTGGTAGAATTTCCTCAGTTTCTTCAGGTAATTTGTTTTCAGATAATTGAGGCTGCCCTGAGTTTACCACGTCTAAGCCACAAAATGTTTTCAGATTATTTGGATCAATGTTATGGCTTTTTGAAGACAACAATTGCTCAGAATCTTGATGATTCATGGTTACGTTAATATCCGATTTCCGGTTACCATAATGCCTTGTATAAATCGAATTAATGATACCATCCGCGATTGCCGTAGCCTGGTTAGGTTCAGATTTAATTTTCTGCGCTTCAGAAAGATTTCGCAAATAGCGATCTAACTTTTCCATTTCATCTTTGTATAGATTCTCTTTCATTGAGCTGCACTGATGAGTAGAGTTTGAGTCATCGACAACAATTGTTTGATTGAAACCTTGCAGAGCCATATTCTGGTACTGTCTTCTAAGCAAATTTACTCGTTCAGTTTTTGCGGACAAAATGGAAATGCCAGTTTCAACGCGATCCAGAGTTCTGATCAAGCGCTCGTTGCGCTGCTGTCTTTTCAAGTCTTCATCGAGAAATTTTTTGTATTCCATTCTGAGTTTTCGATAATAAGCGTGTTGTCTAAAAAAAGCAAAATAGTTTTAATCTGTCATGTCACCATGTTCTTCAAAATTTACTCAGATTTATCTTGTTCCAGCATCTGATTAAATTTCATTTCCAGCAAAAGTCTTTGCTCTTCGCTGTAAAAAGTGCAATCGTAATTGCAATACAAACAAACTGTTAACTGTTTTCCTACAGATTAACATACCTGTTTTTCAGTTTTTCCTGTAACTCGATACACTTTTCGTAATATTCTTCCAGTTTTTTAGTGAAATGCACGTCCATGTCAGTGGTGTGGTAAATTAGACGAATTTTCTGACAATGACATCAAAAGCAACAGTCGCATTACGGTGGTTAGTGGTGGTGGAAATTGTATGTTGTAACAGACCGGGAGCTGGCACGTATTGTTGGTTGCCTGTTTATCGATACTTGATTAATGATCCTTAAGGGCCGATCGCATGTTTAACTTAATTGTTTCCTTTTAATTGCTATCGAATACTGATAAGGATCGCTGTTAATTAAGGACATACTGGTCTATCGCAGGGCCAGAATGTTATTGGGGAGGTAACTTCAATGGTAAATACACGCGATTTTCGTACCAGGATGCATAAACTTGACCTTTATTTTAATAATATTTGTGGTTTTATTAGTCGATAAAAATAACCCTGTTGGCAAGGCCAAACATTCCCAAGGAAAATATCGAGAAAACTGCAAAGCAATTGAAATATGAAGAAATTTTACATAGAAAGAAAGGGAAGAATTTAAAGAAGAAGAACAAGGGATTGACGAAAACATCTCATAAAAAGAAAATGAAGAAAGTGAAAAAAAATTCCGATAAAGGCAGTAAAAAAACTCGATTAGTCGTCATTAAATCAATCTGAAATTTTAGACACAAAATCAACCAATGAACCAACAATTGCAGTCAAAGAAGATGAATTGACTTTAAATTATCTGGATTTGTACCCAGCTGAAATGGTCTATTGGCGCAGCATGGAACCATATTATATTAAAGCTACCTTTGTTTGTCTCGTTGAATATGAAACTCAAAAAATGTCAATTTATCTCTTGTTAATTAAGCTGCTTCCCTATAATGCTTGTATTCGATGAATATTTGTATAAAGGCCATGTCACACGAATGGTGCATTTGGCAAACATTTGATATTTGTGACTATCGGCCAATTCGTCTGGATGCCTTTACCAAAGCAAAAGTATCGCAAATATTCGCATTGGCGGTTTCCCGGTGATACTAGATATTTGTATTACAATTCGAATGACCACAAACGTTAGTAATGTACACAGGCCGACAAAATTAGCGGAACAGATAAAAATGTATTATATTTTGCCGATGAATATCCTTCGAACCACTACTCGGATTTCGATGATTTTTTTCAATCGTAGCTCTATTATGGGCGAAACACCTGATCGAGGAGAAGTCCAAATAATCAAAGCTACATATTGTACAGGGTATGTGAAGAGTGTCATATTTTTTCAACAAAATTTAACGTCTTCTGTGGGAAATACTAGGTGACTCAACATTCGAAAACCATGCAGTCATGTACCCTGATGTCTAATGATTATTTTGTTTTTTTAATTGCTCCTCTATTTTATACCCTTCCAGAGATATTCAGCTTTTTACGACTCCTTGCAGTTTTTCAAATGAAGCTTATTAAGTTGCCGGACAAAATTAGCCATAAATTATCATTAATTGTATTCACTGGACACATGGTAATCTGAGAATAGAGACAAAAGACTAATCTACTGTATAATTTTTATGCGCCTCAGCCACTTGGTATTACCTACAGAAGACGTTAAACTTTGTTGAAAAATATGACATTTCCTCGCCCTGTACAATATGATGGTTTAATTTTTTGGACTTTATCTTACTACAGGTAATTCGCCCATAACAGAGCTACGATTGAAAAAAATTATTAAAATCCGACCAATGGTTGAGAAGATATTGATTGTCAAAGGGTAAAATGCAAGAAGTGTTAAAAAGTTGAATATCTATGGAAGGGTAAAAGATAAATGGACGAGTAAAAAAATAAAATGCTCATTGGACATCAGGGTACATAACTGCATGGTTTTCGAATGTTTGACTTACCTAGTATTTCCCACAGAAGACGTTAAATTTTGTTGAAAAAATATGACACTCTTTACAGACCCTGTACAATATGTAACTTTGATTATTTGGACTTCTCCTCGATACAGGTAATTCGCCCATAATAGAGTTACGATTGAAAAAAAACATCGAAATCCGAGTAGTGGTTCGAAGGATATTCATCATCAAAGTATAATACATTTTTACCTGTTCCGCTAATTTTGTCGGTCTGTGTATATTGGCTCCCAGACGATTCTATCCAAATGGCATCAAGTTCTAAATTAAAATGACGATTGGTCAAGTAGACGAAACGTTAGTATAACATTAGTGTATAGGACAAATTCAAACTGTCTGGGAGGTTTTACAATTACACATAGACGAAGACCAGAAATAAACAAAAATTTGCACAAATGTTACTTTTGACAAATTCATGCCCATTTTGCCCATTCATGTGGGACCTTAACATGTGATAAACCAACCCTGTTGAACGTTCTCTGACTGCGAAATTGCGTTTTTAATATGTAAAACCTATTAGTGAGAATGAGTCGTCAGACACTTATTTTACATCACCTAAAAGCAACTTAATACTCCAATGGTAAACTAATATAAGAAAAGGGATCGGGAAGTGTACTACGTATATTTTCGTTCTGTTTCCACACATTTCATGACTTCGAATACGTTTATCACTATTATGATCACAGTATAGATCTTTTTAATTAATTCAGACTAAATCAATGCAGTATGATACTTAGCTTTGTGGGATTCAAACAGTTGCCAAACATTTTAAATGACGTGGGAAGAAATGGGCTAATTTAAGCCAATATTGAAATATTCATTGAATACATTTATTGGCTGGTAACAGCTTTAAAGTCTGAAATTTCTAAATAAAAACACTATTTTAGGCACAAGAAACAAGATCGCTTGTATTTGGATGCCATCTGTAAAGTCACTCGGCCAGAATTCCGTCTAGATTTAAACCAACAGCGTTTAGATTTTGGCAATTGCCTAATTGGAAGCTCGATCACCAAAATCATCACGATCCAAAACATTACGTGTATGAAGAGCTCATCACCACTTCAAACTGTAGATAATACATATTCCAGATCGGAATATAAGTCCAAAATTTACACTTTTAAACCCATTTGGATCCTTTCCTATACCTTACATTCCTGATAAATTGCCCCCAGAACATTTTCTGAAAATACCCCTTACATTCAAGCCACACAATACGGAACAGGTAAGTGATATGAAACATTTAATTTACGAGTTATATTGACTGTAATTGTCCACTTTCAAAAAACCCCGCTGAACTTTGGACAAAAAAACCCAAGATGGTCGTTTCAGTTTGATGCATCGGGGTGCCTTGAGATTGTAACGTCCAGGACCTGGACAAATACTCCAATTGATGGGAGGTCTGGCATTTACATTTGAGGAACCAAATGGAAATTTTGATTCTGGCTGTTTACGAATTTCTGAAATTTTGCTAATAGTGTAATGCGTCGGTCCAGGATCGTCTGGATTCCGATAACAAAGACTCAAATCGTTTAGCATATGCCTGATCGTGGGCTTTTTTTGGAATCGAGCTGCTTTCAGGAAAACTCCGTATCTAAAATTTATGAATTTAAAGAAAATGCCCGGAATGGCTAGTTTATAAAATTTCACTTTTTTTTGCTCGGATGTTGAATTAAATTCTCCAAATCACTAGGTTTCACATAGAAATAATTTTGGATGATTTTTTTTGGAGGACTAAAGTGATTTTTAATTGTTGTATTGTCCCTGGGACCAGTAAAACATTCATAAGGGCCTCTAAAATATTGACATGAATTTAGTCTAGCTGCAAGGATTATGGATTTTTGTTACCGTGCTGAAACTATTCTTTTAGTGATATCAGCCACGTTTTTCTTATCATTCAAATTATATAAATTAGGGGGTAAATGATACGATGGCACTTTTGATTTAAATCGATCAGTTAGACCGTCATACTCGAAAGTAGGTAATTTCGAAAAAGACTTTTTCGATTTTTCAAAAGTTTCAGTTACATTTTTTCTGTACGTGCCTAACCAGGTGACATCAAGTGAAACAGGACAGGAACAGGTTGGAAAACAACNTGTTCCAGCATCTGATTAAATTTCATTTCCAGCAAAAGTCTTTGCTCTTCGCTGTAAAAAGTGCAATCGTAATTGCAATACAAACAAACTGTTAACTGTTTTCCTACAGATTAACATACCTGTTTTTCAGTTTTTCCTGTAACTCGATACACTTTTCGTAATATTCTTCCAGTTTTTTAGTGAAATGCACGTCCATGTCAGTGGTGTGGTAAATTAGACGAATTTTCTGACAATGACATCAAAAGCAACAGTCGCATTACGGTGGTTAGTGGTGGTGGAAATTGTATGTTGTAACAGACCGGGAGCTGGCACGTATTGTTGGTTGCCTGTTTATCGATACTTGATTAATGATCCTTAAGGGCCGATCGCATGTTTAACTTAATTGTTTCCTTTTAATTGCTATCGAATACTGATAAGGATCGCTGTTAATTAAGGACATACTGGTCTATCGCAGGGCCAGAATGTTATTGGGGAGGTAACTTCAATGGTAAATACACGCGATTTTCGTACCAGGATGCATAAACTTGACCTTTATTTTAATAATATTTGTGGTTTTATTAGTCGATAAAAATAACCCTGTTGGCAAGGCCAAACATTCCCAAGGAAAATATCGAGAAAACTGCAAAGCAATTGAAATATGAAGAAATTTTACATAGAAAGAAAGGGAAGAATTTAAAGAAGAAGAACAAGGGATTGACGAAAACATCTCATAAAAAGAAAATGAAGAAAGTGAAAAAAAATTCCGATAAAGGCAGTAAAAAAACTCGATTAGTCGTCATTAAATCAATCTGAAATTTTAGACACAAAATCAACCAATGAACCAACAATTGCAGTCAAAGAAGATGAATTGACTTTAAATTATCTGGATTTGTACCCAGCTGAAATGGTCTATTGGCGCAGCATGGAACCATATTATATTAAAGCTACCTTTGTTTGTCTCGTTGAATATGAAACTCAAAAAATGTCAATTTATCTCTTGTTAATTAAGCTGCTTCCCTATAATGCTTGTATTCGATGAATATTTGTATAAAGGCCATGTCACACGAATGGTGCATTTGGCAAACATTTGATATTTGTGACTATCGGCCAATTCGTCTGGATGCCTTTACCAAAGCAAAAGTATCGCAAATATTCGCATTGGCGGTTTCCCGGTGATACTAGATATTTGTATTACAATTCGAATGACCACAAACGTTAGTAATGTACACAGGCCGACAAAATTAGCGGAACAGATAAAAATGTATTATATTTTGCCGATGAATATCCTTCGAACCACTACTCGGATTTCGATGATTTTTTTTCAATCGTAGCTCTATTATGGGCGAAACACCTGATCGAGGAGAAGTCCAAATAATCAAAGCTACATATTGTACAGGGTATGTGAAGAGTGTCATATTTTTTCAACAAAATTTAACGTCTTCTGTGGGAAATACTAGGTGACTCAACATTCGAAAACCATGCAGTCATGTACCCTGATGTCTAATGATTATTTTGTTTTTTTAATTGCTCCTCTATTTTATACCCTTCCAGAGATATTCAGCTTTTTACGACTCCTTGCAGTTTTTCAAATGAAGCTTATTAAGTTGCCGGACAAAATTAGCCATAAATTATCATTAATTGTATTCACTGGACACATGGTAATCTGAGAATAGAGACAAAAGACTAATCTACTGTATAATTTTTATGCGCCTCAGCCACTTGGTATTACCTACAGAAGACGTTAAACTTTGTTGAAAAATATGACATTTCCTCGCCCTGTACAATATGATGGTTTAATTTTTTGGACTTTATCTTACTACAGGTAATTCGCCCATAACAGAGCTACGATTGAAAAAAAATTATTAAAATCCGACCAATGGTTGAGAAGATATTGATTGTCAAAGGGTAAAATGCAAGAAGTGTTAAAAAGTTGAATATCTATGGAAGGGTAAAAGATAAATGGACGAGTAAAAAAATAAAATGCTCATTGGACATCAGGGTACATAACTGCATGGTTTTCGAATGTTTGACTTACCTAGTATTTCCCACAGAAGACGTTAAATTTTGTTGAAAAAATATGACACTCTTTACAGACCCTGTACAATATGTAACTTTGATTATTTGGACTTCTCCTCGATACAGGTAATTCGCCCATAATAGAGTTACGATTGAAAAAAAAACATCGAAATCCGAGTAGTGGTTCGAAGGATATTCATCATCAAAGTATAATACATTTTTACCTGTTCCGCTAATTTTGTCGGTCTGTGTATATTGGCTCCCAGACGATTCTATCCAAATGGCATCAAGTTCTAAATTAAAATGACGATTGGTCAAGTAGACGAAACGTTAGTATAACATTAGTGTATAGGACAAATTCAAACTGTCTGGGAGGTTTTACAATTACACATAGACGAAGACCAGAAATAAACAAAAATTTGCACAAATGTTACTTTTGACAAATTCATGCCCATTTTGCCCATTCATGTGGGACCTTAACATGTGATAAACCAACCCTGTTGAACGTTCTCTGACTGCGAAATTGCGTTTTTAATATGTAAAACCTATTAGTGAGAATGAGTCGTCAGACACTTATTTTACATCACCTAAAAGCAACTTAATACTCCAATGGTAAACTAATATAAGAAAAGGGATCGGGAAGTGTACTACGTATATTTTCGTTCTGTTTCCACACATTTCATGACTTCGAATACGTTTATCACTATTATGATCACAGTATAGATCTTTTTAATTAATTCAGACTAAATCAATGCAGTATGATACTTAGCTTTGTGGGATTCAAACAGTTGCCAAACATTTTAAATGACGTGGGAAGAAATGGGCTAATTTAAGCCAATATTGAAATATTCATTGAATACATTTATTGGCTGGTAACAGCTTTAAAGTCTGAAATTTCTAAATAAAAACACTATTTTAGGCACAAGAAACAAGATCGCTTGTATTTGGATGCCATCTGTAAAGTCACTCGGCCAGAATTCCGTCTAGATTTAAACCAACAGCGTTTAGATTTTGGCAATTGCCTAATTGGAAGCTCGATCACCAAAATCATCACGATCCAAAACATTACGTGTATGAAGAGCTCATCACCACTTCAAACTGTAGATAATACATATTCCAGATCGGAATATAAGTCCAAAATTTACACTTTTAAACCCATTTGGATCCTTTCCTATACCTTACATTCCTGATAAATTGCCCCCAGAACATTTTCTGAAAATACCCCTTACATTCAAGCCACACAATACGGAACAGGTAAGTGATATGAAACATTTAATTTACGAGTTATATTGACTGTAATTGTCCACTTTCAAAAAACCCCGCTGAACTTTGGACAAAAAAACCCAAGATGGTCGTTTCAGTTTGATGCATCGGGGTGCCTTGAGATTGTAACGTCCAGGACCTGGACAAATACTCCAATTGATGGGAGGTCTGGCATTTACATTTGAGGAACCAAATGGAAATTTTGATTCTGGCTGTTTACGAATTTCTGAAATTTTGCTAATAGTGTAATGCGTCGGTCCAGGATCGTCTGGATTCCGATAACAAAGACTCAAATCGTTTAGCATATGCCTGATCGTGGGCTTTTTTTGGAATCGAGCTGCTTTCAGGAAAACTCCGTATCTAAAATTTATGAATTTAAAGAAAATGCCCGGAATGGCTAGTTTATAAAATTTCACTTTTTTTGCTCGGATGTTGAATTAAATTCTCCAAATCACTAGGTTTCACATAGAAATAATTTTGGATGATTTTTTTTGGAGGACTAAAGTGATTTTTAATTGTTGTATTGTCCCTGGGACCAGTAAAACATTCATAAGGGCCTCTAAAATATTGACATGAATTTAGTCTAGCTGCAAGGATTATGGATTTTTGTTACCGTGCTGAAACTATTCTTTTAGTGATATCAGCCACGTTTTTCTTATCATTCAAATTATATAAATTAGGGGGTAAATGATACGATGGCACTTTTGATTTAAATCGATCAGTTAGACCGTCATACTCGAAAGTAGGTAATTTCGAAAAAGACTTTTTCGATTTTTCAAAAGTTTCAGTTACATTTTTTCTGTACGTGCCTAACCAGGTGACATCAAGTGAAACAGGACAGGAACAGGTTGGAAAACAACTTACATGGAGGAGGAGCATCTTGGCATAGTATTTCTTTAGCAAAACGAGAATCTAAGCCAAAATTCATATTTTTCATTATAGAGGCCGATTGCCGTTTAAACAACGCCTCATTTATATCATTGCTACCGGGGCCTCGTAACGTTCTATTGAATTGACGTTCTTTCAGCACATTTGCATTTCTGAAGCCGAGAAATTGCGAAAATTCTTCTAGTTCTAGTTTATGATGCCAACTGAAAGTAGTCACTTTACCCCCTGACACTATTTTCTCCCATTTCAGACGAATTACCTCATTTTTGTTTTTGTTTTGCATTGAAATTGTCTAGGATTGAAGCTTCCAGGCCCTAATTTTGTAATTTCCCTTTTCATAGACCCGGATTTATCTAATTCAGGATGGAACCCTAATTTTGTGAAACGTTGTGTACTCACCCCGAAAGGGGCGTGAGTTTTAAAAGATTTCTCCGGCATTTTTGTCCTAAAATTTGTCAAAAAATGACGTATTTTTTTCAGGTAAACGAATTTGTCGAAATCAGCACCAGTTATACCGTTATTCCCTTGATATTATGCGGAAAAGGATGGGCTCCTTCCTTGAGGATTACTCCTGAATATGGTGTGTTCCGCTTGTCAGTGAAAGGACGAGGATTGGGGAAATTACATTTAACAGTATGTGAACTGTTTAAAAATGTTTCGAAAAAACTATTCTTATTTTTAGATCGAAAATACTTCAGAAGGTCAGACAAGAGCCGAAGTGCGTTTTGAGAAGTTGTTTGAAATTGAAGGTACATTAAAAGTGATCAAAGAAGACAAACTGGAAAAAGTAAAAACGAAGAAAGAGAACAAAAAGAAAGAGTCTAAATTGCGAAGGAAAGAGCAACATTCAAACACTCTATCTGAAAAAGAACTCGAATCTATTAAGGATTTTCAAAAAACCAAAGGTAGGTATCTACTAGAATACCACAGTACTATTAAAAATTCTTAAATCTTAAAGGTGATTGCCACATCGACTTGAAACTCCCTCAAAACAATACCATTTCAATTCAATCGGGAAGTAGTCATACCGTAACTCTTTTTTATGGAACTTCCGAAGCTATTAAAAAGCGAAAATTGGAAAGATCTAAAAAGAAGTCAAAAGAAAAGAATAGCACAGCAAAATCTAACGTATCTAGTCATAAAGAAGACAAAGACACTAAACATTATATTGCCCAGTACAACATAAAAGTTGGTGATACTTTTATTAAAACTTTGATTGTCATTTGCAGTATAAAGGATTGAAGGTTATTCAAATAAAATATATTTTAGATTTAACCGAAATCCGACCTTAAAATGATATAATTAGGGTTATACATGCTTTATTGAAATTCACTTACCTTAAATCAAGAACTTGTTTAAGACTCGTCTTAAATTTACTCTGAGAATTATCCAGAAATTGTTTCAGAACGACGTTTTGGTCTTTCGTATAGGGTAAATAATAAAAAATGGCAGCTAGGGTTCTTAACGCAACATCCTCATTGTTCAGAACAGAATTTGACGTAAATGTGACTTGAATACTATTCAGATTTTCTGAAAATAACAATTATATTGAATACTCAAAATTGCAATGTGATTACCCAAAACAGAAGGCAATTTCTCCAGTAAAGCTCCTTGAAATTCTCTACAGTTTCTTTGAGATAGCCTCAACATGGCTCCAATCATTGGCTCTGCAATTCTTTTTTTGTTGAATTCGTTTGGCAAGTTGCGTAACCAACGTTGATATGAAGGATTCCTGTTGAAACAACTGTTAATTTTTCTGTATATTGAGGGCTGACTTTAGGAAGAGCGTAAGGTCTACTACATATTCGTAAATTGTAGCTACTTCCTATAGTCATTCATTCATTTCTCCATTGATCTTTTACCTATTGAAGCGTTCGTTATTAATAAAACTGCTTAAAATGTGGAAACATTTTAATCTTTGTTGTTCGTTTGCTATTTTATTGCCGTCATACAAGGTAATTGAATGTTCTAAAGTTGCCTGTAAGTCTACACCAGATTGAAACCATTTTCTGGGATTATGTACTAAACTTTCTGTAAAGAGTTCCAGTAAACATTCACAATTATCTTCCTTAAGAAAATATTTTTGTAAAAGCACCTCTAAAAATTAAGAATCCTTATTAATATTCCAAAAAATATGATGACAACGTACTGGTTAAATAGTTATCGATTAAGCTAGCCTGCTTCTTGAAATTGCGCTGAGTACAATTAACATGCAAAGTCAAATAGAGGAAACAAATCAATAAGTTTTCATGTACACATTTTGGGTCGTTATTCCACTGTGTAATTCCTAAAGCTTTCCATTTCTTGCCACCTAGACCACTGTGACCATAAGGAACGTTGCCCAATAAATGATTGAGAAATTTTTGACCTTCTGTACTCATAAAAACTGTGTTCTGAGAACATTACGGTTCTAAATAGAGGTTGTGATGATTAAACGTATATTTACCAGGTTGATTTCTTCATTATGAACGGTTTTCACGTAACAATACAAAAGATGTAAAGTTTTTGTGATGCATGTGAGCAACGCTGCCATTTCCTCACTTAAAATATAGCTTTCTACAAATAAAAAAGTGAGAAAGCTTAAAAATGTATGTATTTAACTTGCCTGAAGTTGACTTGTGGCCTTTCTGTTCAGGAACTACTTCTAACCAAGTTTCATACAATAAAGGTATCAAAGTTTTTATATGCCTATTAATCCCATGCACACCATTGTCAGCAATCTTGGATATACCAAAAATGTCAAAATTACAATTGTCCAAGACTTGATTGAAATTGGACTTGAATAAACCTCCTTTGTAGCCTATGCTGCTTTCAATTACTTTTTCTTGTCTATTTTCATTTTCTTGCTTATTAACGTGTAAAATGATATTTAAAATATCATGTAATCGGCTTAAAACCTTAATTTTCCATGATACACTGGTCATCTTACTACCCAAGTTCAGAGTTAGAGTTCGTCCAATTTCTGAGTCATTTCTCATCTTTGAAATGAGAGATAGAAAATCTGGCAGCAGTTTTTCTGAGTTTTTAACGATGAGCTTGGATTGATGATTGATGAAACAATCTAGGAACTGTAAAGAGTCCTCTTGAATGTTCCAGTCAATGTTAGTCATAGAGCAGCGCAAGTTTGTAGAAAAATAATTGAAAAAAGGGTTTAAGAATTCTTCAGATATCTGTAAATGGACAATATTTAAAATTTATAGATGTAGCCATGGTTATTTTACATGTTCCAAAATAGTTTTTATAGCTTTAACAGCAGCTTTCCTAACTTTCCTTTCTTTGTCCTGCATTAAACCACTCACAGCTAACGAAATCTGAGCCAAATGTTGCTCAATGATTTCTTGCGTGTGAATTTTGATCATGTCGGATAATTCCTCGCAAGCAGAGTACCTCATGTTCTCATTGTAGTGTTTTATTCTGCTGAGCAGATCCTTTGGCAAAATATAAAATAATACCTGCGATATCATGAACAAATTGGTACCTTAATATTTAACTTTCTCCGACTTAGAATTTCATCTGGGCCTTTTTGCTTTAACTGTTCAGGTAAAACTATGGGTTTGATTTTAAATTCTGTTTTTGTAACATTAAGGCCTTTCGGTAAAAATTTTGTTTTGGTTTGTTTTAGTTTAACTTTGGCTTTATCCGCTTTCAAGTCCTTTTTATGACGTTGATTTTTGCCCATTTTGTTCTTTCTTTCAGTTCATTTCCATAATAAAAATAATAGTGTTTATTCCTTGAACTTTTAGTAGTTAACCTAAAAACAAAATACCGCACGTGAAATAAATATCAACAGATAATAGCTAAGTTCGCGGCGAAATCTTGAACCAGTAAGCGCCATGGTCTGATTGGTCAAAAACAATTCGCGAACAGTTTTGGACTGGTTTTAACCAATCAACATGGCGCTTATTGGTTCAGGAGCCGCGAACTTAGCTAATAATCTGTGATTCAAATTAATTCAATTGTAAATGTATTTGCCGACTGCTATGAAGCATGTAGCCATTGTAAAGTAGAAAAAGAAGAAAAATAGTAAATGCATCTTACTTTCCATAGTAATTATAGGTTTGTTCTTAATCGTTCCCAAACTAATCAGCGCCTTGCTGATTGGTCAAAAACAGTTTGCAAAATAGTTTTGACCAATCAGCATGACGATGGAATAATTTAGGGACGATTGGGAACAAACCTTATAATGCATTAAACAAGGATAAGTAGATATCTAATCTGTCAAATGTAAAATTTTTGACCTCTGTCAAATATTTATTGTTACAATTGACATTTATTAAAATTGGCGCCAAATAGTGATTACTGCCTGTTGAAGCTTTTAAGTAATTTTTGTTTATTCCTTAGTTATTCGTTTGTATTTGTGATATTTTAATCTAATACGTTATGGATGTGGGAGACGTGAATGTTGGTCAACGTCAACATCGTGACGAAATTGGCATTCGGTGTCAGAAATTGTTTCAGGATTTTTTAGAAGAGTAAGTTACACAAACATACATTAAAACTCATTTTGAAATTTTAAATTTTCAGATTCAAAGAAGAAGGTGAATTAAAATACCTAGAATCAGCTAAAGAACTACAGAATGAAGAACGAAGCATTATTGAAGTCAGTTTTGAAGATGTGGAAAAGTACAACCAAAACCTGGCTACTACAATCATTGAAGAATACTTTCGGATCTATCCATATCTTTGTCAGGCAGTCGCAAATTTTGTTAAGGACCGTACTGAATTGAAAAAACAAAAAGATTGTTATATAGCCTTCATGGACGTTCCTACAAGACATGTAATTCGAGAATTAAAAACTGATAAAATTGGAACATTAGTAAGAATCTCAGGACAAGTAATTCGTACACATCCTGTACATCCAGAGTTGGTTTTGGGCACGTTTGTTTGTCTTGATTGTCAAACAGTTATTAAGAATGTTGAGCAACAGTTCAAAGTAAAGTTTCTGATTACTTTTTCTCAAATTCTTTAAATCAGAGCAATTTTTAGTATACAAATCCAACTATTTGTCGAAATCCTGTTTGTAATAATCGGATGAGGTTCATGTTGAACGTAGACAAAAGTCAATTCGTTGATTTCCAAAAAGTTCGAATTCAAGAAACTCAAGCAGAACTACCTCGCGGTTGTGTACCAAGAAGCGTTGAAGTAATTTTAAGAGCTGAAAATGTCGAAAGCGTTCAAGTAAAAAAACACGTTGCAAACTTAAAATCCCTATAAGTATATAAAAATACTATTATTTTAGGCAGGAGATCGATATGACTTCACAGGAACCCTAATAGTAGTTCCAGATGTAGGAGCAATGGCGTTGCCTGGAGCTAAAACTCAAATCGCTTCAAAACATAAACACGGTGACGAAGCCGAAGGTGTACGGGGTCTTAAAGCATTAGGAGTACGAGATTTGCATTACCGAATGGCCTTTTTGGCTTGTAGCGTCCAGCCTACCAATCCCAAATTTGGAGGCATTGAATTACCTTTAGGTATAGCAATATTGTATTATATGCACTACGGTTTTGTTAAGATTTAATTTTTTTATAGGCGACATTACACCTGAAATTATGAGACAACAAATGACTGAAGGTGAATGGAGGCATATGTATGAAATGTCGCATGATCGAAATTTGTACCAAAATATGATCAATAGTCTTTTCCCAAGTATTCATGGAAATGAAGAAGTAAGTTAATGTCTCAATAAAGGTGCAAAGGTCACTTCCTACAAATTTTTGCAGGTGAAAAAAGGAATTTTACTCATGTTGTTTGGAGGAGTGTCTAAAACAACTAAAGAAGGTACCACCTTACGAGGAGACATCAACTGCTGCATTGTTGGAGACCCAAGTACTGCTAAAAGTCAATTTTTAAAACAAGTGTCTGAATTTTCACCTAGAGCAGTGTACACTTCAGGTTAGAAAGTTGTTATTAATAGTACGAAGCTAAAAAATGTTTTTCTTAATAGGAAAAGCATCATCCGCTGCCGGTTTAACAGCTGCAGTCGTAAAAGACGAGGAATCATCAGATTTCGTCATTGAAGCTGGAGCCTTGATGTTGGCTGACAATGGAGTCTGTTGTATAGACGAATTTGATAAAATGGATCCTAAAGATCAAGTTTCAATCCACGAGGCCATGGAACAGCAAACTATTTCCATTGCCAAAGCTGGTAAAACACAAAATTCTTTAGTAAAACGTACCTAAAATCATATCTTTAAAGGCGTACGAGCTACATTAAATGCACGAACGTCTATTTTGGCGGCTGCAAATCCTATTGGAGGGCGCTACGATCGTTCCCGATCTCTACAACAAAATATCCAACTATCTGCGCCAATTATGTCGCGTTTCGATTTATTTTTCATTTTGGTAGACGAATGTAATGAAGTTATAGATTATGCCATTGCAAGGAAAATAGTTGATTTGCATAGCAATATTGAGGAAAGTGTAGAAAAGGTAAGTTACAATTAAATGCAAAGTCTATTGTACGAATATAACACATTGCATATCTTCACATGCTATGTTTTTGATTTGTAGATATACACAAAACAAGAAGTCTTACAATACATCAATTTCGCCAGAAAATTTAAACCGATAATTAGCAAAGAAGCTGGTGATCTCCTTGTCAGGTATCTTAAGTGCAATATTTACAATCTTATCCATTAAAATTTTTTTGAAAGCTATTATAACAGATTACGTTTGCGCGACAGTACGTCCTCAGGCAAATCCACCTGGAGAATAACAGTAAGACAACTGGAAAGTATGATTCGATTGTCTGAAGCCATGGCGCGAATGGACATTAGCGATGAAGTCCAACCGAAACACGTTCGTGAAGCCTACAGACTCTTAAACAAGTCAATTATCCGTGTTGAACAACCCGATATACACTTGGAAGGGGACCAAAATCAGTCACTTCATGAAGACGATTTTAGCCAAACAACAACGGGTGACGATGACACGCCTCAAACACCTGGCCAACAACCATTAACAAAAAAGAAAATGGTACTCAGTTTCGATGAGTATAAAAATCTAAGCAACATGATTGTGGTTTATATGAGAAGACAAGAAGCTAGATTTGAAGAAGATGGTAAAGAAGGAACGCATAGAAGTGACGTAATCGATTGGTATCTAAATCACATAGCCGATCAAATTGAATCCGAGGAAGAGCTGATTGAAAAAAAGGATATGCTGGAAAAAGTTCTTGACAGGTTAATTTATCATGTAAGTTTTTGGCATGATGGAGTTTTAGTGGTGCATTAATATGTACTTTTTTAGGATCAAATCATTATTCCTTTAACAAAGGTGGGACTGCGAGGCGGTACTCAAGAGGATGAAGAGGATCCTTTGTTAGTGGTTCATCCAAACTACATGATCGATCAGTAAAAATTGTTTATTATTACTAATGTAAGTTTGATCACTCAGATATATAATGTAAAAATGAACCTAAATTTGTAAAAGAGGTATTGCTAGTTTCTATGTACATTTCCTCAAATGGATCTAAGAAACTGGCTGTAACTATGAAAGTAGTATTAAAATGTTTTTATCTAATAAAAAAAAAAACACCAAAAACTTACCGCTCTCAGACTCCACAGAGTACTCTGAAAATAGATGAACAATTTGAATTGGGGCTTTGTGAATTTCCACGCAGCCAATTTCTGCTAAAATCTAGAAAAAAAAACAATTCAAAAAATAAAATATCAATTATTTCAAAGTACCTCAAGCAAGTAAAACACATCCGTTGGTTTTACATAACAGAATTTATCGAAAACACTTAACAAAGGACATTTCGGATTTTCAATGCAAAAAGAAAGTACTTGAGACAACCATAATTTCAACAATTGTCGATCTAAAGTTCCATCAATGTTGGTCCATGGAACCGCTTTGATTTGGTACCATTTAGTAATCCTAAGAAGGTATCTTATTAGAAGTAGATTGTATAAAACAAAAGAAACTCACTCGATATCTGCGGTTTCAAATTTTTTATTAGAAGATGAAGATTCCTGTGGAATCACGTGTGTTTGTTTTGTATGAAGCTTGAAGGTATGTGTTAGCCATGGATCTTTATGTTCATGATGGACAAAAATCAAACAACACACTCCTACTCGTAAAATAAGACCATTTTCCATTAGAATCTTAATGATTAATTCGAAAAACGGTATATCGTTGAAATGGCCCTAGAGGAAAAGGAATGTTTCAAAACAACAAACAAACAGGAATAAAACATATATACTTTCAAGTCAACACTAGTGGCTCCTTGAAAGCCTTTTTGATGGATGAAATTTAAAATATCCTGGGCGACATATGAATCTTGAGAATCACCAGTTTTTTTTACAATTTCACTTTCAATTTTAGAAAAATCAGTAGCAGGACCAACAAAAGGTTCCCTAAAATTGCATAATCATAAACTGATATGTTAATGCTGATACGGTGAGGATTGTTATACCTTTCTAGCTTCTCTAATAGTAGTTTATTGGATGATTTTCGCATTAAAACTTCTTTCAGAATCTCAGTTTTATCCAAAGTAATAGTTTCCAGACAAGGATATTCCTGAACAAAGTGTTTTTTAAATAAGTCGTGAGCTCGCTCATCACTTTCATTATGATCACCAAAATTCATTGCCAACAACTTGGTAAGATCGGATATATATGGAACCGAGCGCTTTTCTAAATCAACGGAAGAACAAAGCATTCCTACAAATTCAAAAAACATTAAAATTGTTCGTAAAAATCTCATTTTCAATAATCAACCTGCTTTAATTTCTTCCAACGTTAACAAACTATTCTCTTTAACGCTGCATACAATTTCGTCTTGTATTTGTTCTTCTACTGGTTCCCTGTTAAGTTCCTTTTTAATTTCAGGATTTAACACTTCAGGACTTGGACTGCGAACTCGTTCCGAATCTATACAATCTGTTAACCAATGCTTAAGATTGTCAATTGTAGCTTTATTTGTCAAAGAAAGGTCGAGAGGCTCATCGTCATCCAAGCGAATGATTTCTTCAGGTTCTATTGCTTCAGCCGGAAGAACATCAGATGATTCTAATTCAACCATTTCAACATCTTCATCGTCGATTTTTAATCTGAAAAAGAAATGATTAGTCTTTCTTAACGAGTCAAATGGTATAGAGAACTCACTTTGAAGCAACTGGCTTTTGTTCACTTTTTAGTTTTGCATAATATCGTTTTGCCAACTCGTCAATAACTTCAGAATGATCTTCAATATTAGGATTCAAGATCAAATGATGGTCTGGTATATGAAAGTTAAAAATAGCATCATTAAAAGTTAATGATAACGCCTAGAAAATGGACAACCGGTAAAAGTAGTAAAGTAAATTTTACAAGTGAATCCACCTCATTAGTTCCAAACATTTGTCCGTATTTTTGCCTTCCATGGCTTCATAACTGTAATTCAACGAGTTAGAATTCCCTTCAGCCAAAGTTCCGAAAACTGTATGAGCTTCTTCTGCGGTCTGGGGTAAGAAGGTTGAACTCTGAGCGAAAATGTAGTAAACTGACAGTCGATAAGGAGTAAAGAACGTCATTAAAGGTTTTTCAATTGGATCATTTTTTGACTTCTCATTTCCTCTAAGGTTCGTTTGAGTATATCTTCATTGAATTGTTGATAGATTTTATACGTTTGTAATGACCCTTCTGAAATATTAATGTTAGAATTAGAAATATTTTTGAAGAATTATTCTTCAATCACTACCTGGTTTACTGCTTTTGTGACTCAAAGCACAATGAATAGTACTTTTCAAGGTATTTTTATAAATATCATCTTTGTTCTGTGGGTTTAAATAAAATTTTTGCTTTTCTTCAAAGGGACTAAGTTTTTCTATAAAATAAGCACGATTTTCCTTGTTAAAATAATCGGTGCCAGTGTGGCCTCCTGCTAGTGCAGTTTCCACTTGAGCATGTTTGATAAAGTAATAGGCAAGAAATACAAACGCGTTGGTCAATTCTAGGTCTGATAGTTTAAATTTCCTACTGAAACCTAAAAAATGGACCATTTTAAAGATGTTCAACATTTCCAAACTACAATTACCTTTGGAATCCTCGCCGTGTAAAACGAATCTTCTGAAAGGCACAAAGTACGTTGCTATGGGTGCGAGTTTATATAGGTTTGGTATTAGAGCTTCTACGTTTGACAACAGTGGAACCACTTTGTTAAGAATTTTAAGACGATTGGAAATATTTCTATAAAAATCTCTAATAATGAATTTGGAAAATATCCTGGCCTCTTACCTGGAAGTTTTATCTCTACTTTTTGGTTCAGCAATGTGCAAAATGTCTCTTAGTACTCCGTAGCTGATTTTCTGACTGGTTGATCCAGGTGTAACGAACACTGAAGCAATCTATAAAAGCCGCACGCGAAAATTAGGTGAAATAGCATTAAATCAAGCCGTCTAACCTTTAGTAGAACTAATAACTTGTCCTCTATTTGACTCCAACTAGGTCTGTATCTTGTAACTCCAATTTTCTTTAATGTTGCTCGATCAGTAGCGTCTAAAGCTGGTCCTTCTTTTTGTTTTCTCTTTAACGGTTTCACTTTATTCATTATTGGTCTTTTCATTGATTTGGTATGTTTACGTTTACGATTTATACAATCTGATGCAGTATGCGGTTTGGCCAAATAGTACTTGTTAGTTGCATTAAGATTTTTGTATGGGAGTTTTTCCCCCTTTACTTTTCCAATTTTTGAGGGGGTAAGAGAACTATTGAGATGAGTACTTGGTTCATTTTTAACAGCGAAAAACAACCAGTTACGTTGAACGTGTGAAAACAATGACGAATCCAAACCTCCAGCTCCTTTATGATCCCCTGGCAAT
The DNA here is from genome assembly GCA_013372445.1 of Hypothenemus hampei. NCBI lineage: Eukaryota > Metazoa > Arthropoda > Insecta > Coleoptera > Curculionidae > Hypothenemus > Hypothenemus hampei. The sequence goes on along the minus strand of JABRWK010000109.1, from coordinate 221,678 downwards.
TCGCCTGTGTCAAATCTATAAAAGACTCAATAAATAATTGGCCATAAAACAAAAAACAAAGAAAACGTTACTCTTTAACCGTGTCTTGATTTCTAAAAGCTCTAGCATTCACTAAACTTGGCTTAACCGTACTGTCACATACAACCTGAGTTTTGCTTTTTTCTTTTACACTTTTCATGGTTAAATTTGTATGGATACCTACAAAATACATTCTTACATTGAGAGGTCTACGGTACTGTTCCTTACTTACAAATATCTTGCATGCTGGCCCAATATTTGGAAACATCTTTGGTCGTTTCAAAGTAAAAGTTCAACTTTGGATACACTTTGTTCTCAATAGTCAGATATCCAGGTGTTGACGAAGTAGTGTCCCATAAACAACCTCTCCTATTTAGATACACAAATGACTTTTCTTTTTGTTGAAACGACGATGGTCCTAATTGTACTAGACCACAATAAGTTAATAGTACCAGTTGGTTGTAAATTTCAGATATAAATTTTCTTTTGTACATTACACTCATTCGAATGTTGGATGAGACATCTTTTAATAAGTACAATCTATAAAAAATGACCATCAATATATAACAATGATAATAATAATAAATTTTCTGACAAAATTAGGAACTCACTGTTTAATTGGATGTTGCAATATGTCTTGAAGTTCCTTTGAATAGAAATTAACAAAGTAACATCTGGTTATTAAAATCAAAGGGAACCGTAATAAAATATCTATTAGAAAGGCCCAACCGTCTTTCCAGGCATTATGAACTGGCATGGGTGGAATGAACATTTTCCAAGATATTTCATTGCAATATACAGGGGGCAATTCATTCAAATTCGTTTCACTCATTTTAATCTAATTGATGGAATTACAATTTCTAAAGTTAGCAGTTTTAAATTAATAAACGATAGACAAACCCACCTTGTGTTTTTTTAATAAATCCACTACATCAGCTCGAGGCAATGGCTTCAAATCCTTTTTCTGCTCATAGATCAAATAGACCAGCAATTCATGTAATACTGCTAACCGAGCAAATTTTGGTCTGCGTCCATAGTGGTTTCCAGCTTTACAATTTGGCTTTAAAGCTACATTAATGGATGTTAAATCCTTAATTTCTTTTATGCTTCTTAAAATATCGGCCTCGGCAAATGGAGATCTACAAAAATCAACATTGTTAAAACATATTTCATGTGGATCCCTCCAAAATTTCCTAGCCGATTCCTTTTTTATTCTTAACAATTAAAAATAAGTTGCCCGAGTCAAGAGAAAATAACGTTAACAAAAACCTAAATCTTAGTGCAAAGGGGGGCCATTACAATAGTACGCATATTTATTTCAAAGGTCAATCCTTAGCGACTCTTAGGTACCGAAGACTTGACGAATCGGAAAAGTATCAAGTCAAACTACGGACATACGGGTCAGCTTTGGCGATATCACATCACTCGTGGTATGAAATATGAATTGTGGCTCTCAGAGAAAGAAATGGATAGTATTTCTATGTGTAGTGTGAGCCCCTAAAACGGTACCTGGTGATAGTCCATGTGGAAGAACCTATCACTAGACGAAGCGTTTAAATGCCTTTAAAAGTGAGAGGTACTTTATCAGGGAATCCCTTCAAAATCGGGACCAGCACCGACAAATGAGTAGTTGTGAGGAATAATGAAAAAGAGAAAGCCAAAAGTTTTCATGTCTCCACCTTGATCGACAAGCGATATTATTGATTTTGGACTTCACTGGGAGCGCTGAAATTTTGCAATTTTAAGCCCTGCTGCAGGAGGAAAAAACGAAAGAAGACGGAGGTTTCGAAAGAGTACGGAAAAAATAAATGGAAAACCATAACATCAGACGAGGGTGGAATTAACTAACGTTTGTTTCATATAAGTTTGCAGTGGGGAAAAGTATACGAGTAAAAATATGACTGTGTGTATCCTATAAAAATATTTTCTTTACGTGATGGTAGAATAATCCGCATTGACATGCATTGACAGTTGTCGTGTTGAACGTTACGATTAATAATATTAATTCCAAGAGAGGTTCAAAACTCTTCCAATTTGATTTTTCACTAGTGCTGAGCTATGTTGTGATTGTTGATTAATGCTATAAATCGTTACAATTATTTTAAACCGTAATGTGATTACGATTCATACAATAGTTTCGTATGTTTTCAATATTTTTAACTACGATAAAGCCTGACACTGGTGAAAAATCAATTCTGGAACGGTTCTGAACCTCTTTTGGAACAAAGCTATTATTATTCGGTTATTCTGTTCCGTAAACTCTTTTCACTCCTAAAGCTCCTAAAGTTGTTTTTTTAATAGAGGAAGAAATGGTGTACCATTTTTTCTGTTCAGTTATGAGAGTAAAATTGTTCTATAACCCCCCAGTTTATACGAGCCCTAACAACTAAATGTTGGAACAGGTATTTTTTTGTGAATAAAATACTATTTTTTTGAACTTCCTATATCTTAATTTTTTTTTGGTTGTTCATATGAAATTAACATCATTTCATAGGACCATATGAATTCTTTCTACCGTAAAATTATCAATCCTTGGTTGATTAATATGTCTTTTATTTTTTGTTGTTCGAAAAAGCTGACAACTAAATATTGGAACAAGTGATTTTTTAAGGCCACACTAGTAAATAACAAAGATGAAAAAGGTGTTTCTTATAGCATTTTTGATGCTGAATTCAAATCCGGAAACAGAATTGCTCTACCACGTCAGAATTTTGACATATTTAAGTCCAAATAGTCAAAAGAATGGGTTTTTTCATCAATTTCAAGAACTTATATCTTAGTAACAAAATTTTTTTAATAATTTTTGGTTAAGACATGACATAGTGCCATTCTTCACCTTCAAAATGCATTTTTTATTTTTAGTATACGATTTTTTTTCGCTGAGATATTCCAGTTTAAAATTATACTGTCATACTTTTGATTCATTTAGAATTACGAAACTTTAAAATAACTTACACTCCTTCTTTTTAAATTTCACGGACTAATCAAACTGGAATATCTCAGCGAAAAAAAATCGTATAATAAAAATAAAAAATGCATTTTGAAGGTGAAGAATGGCACTATGTCATGTCTTAGCCAAAAATTATTAAAAACATTTTGTTACTAAGATATAAGTTCTTGAAATTGGTGAAAAAAACCATTCTTTTGACTATTTGGACTTAAATATGTCAAAATTCTGACGTGGTAGAGCAATTCTGTTTCCGGATTTGAATTCAGCATCAAAAATGCTATAAGAAACACCTTTTTCATCTTTGTTATTTACTAGTGTGGCCTTAAAAAATCACTTGTTCCAATATTTAGTTGTCAGCTTTTTCGAACAACAAAAAATAAAAGACATATTAATCAACCAAGGATTGATAATTTTACGGTAGAAAGAATTCATATGGTCCTATGAAATGATGTTAATTTCATATGAACAACCAAAAAAAAATTAAGATATAGGAAGTTCAAAAAAATAGTATTTTATTCACAAAAAAATACCTGTTCCAACATTTAGTTGTTAGGGCTCGTATACTTATGCGCGTACTCTCATAACCGAACAGAAAAGGCGGTACGCCATTTCTTGCTTCCGTAATATACTATTTATTTACATGGCATGTAATGATAGCAAGTACAGATCATGATTTGCTTTGTTTCAATTAAACAAATTCCCAAATTTGAAAATAATAATTTGTAGGCTTTAGTCAATAAAAAAATAAATTTAAAAAAATCAGGGAGCTACAATGGCAAATGGTGAATGGTTTTTATGTGTAAATCAGGCTCTATTGGCTCCACCCACCACTGCAAACTTATATGAAATTCATATTTACTGCAACCTTACCCATTACACACGCTACTAAAAATAAGGATTGAATGCAGTTTTACGGCTGGATTGAAGGCTTATTAGAGATAGAGCACATTAGTCGAATCCTCACCAAAAGTAACAATCCTCCACATGGGTGTCTCAAAAAATGCGATGGAAAGCAAATTGAAACTTTAAATGAAATGAAACACCTAATGGTGTTACCCATTTCCCAGGTTTTAAAGATGAATCGCGAGTTAATAGAATTTACGGCAGTGAATTAAAACATAAACTTAAAAACTGACTGCTTTTATCAAAAGTGGCGTATTTCGGGTGGGCTCCTTTCAACCGTCAAGTCTCGGGATCAGACCGGATTTATCCAATTCTACTTCAAAAAGGTATCAATGTACTGTTGGACTTGACTAAAATACTGAGATTTAGTATTGCTCTCACGTAATATGTTAGAACAATATTATACAGGGTGTTTGAAATTAGTAGGTCAATCCGTTAACTGGAAGTTCCTTGAGCGAAACTAAGTAGACATTCCTTATGCCATTTGTAGTCCGGGAAATTCAAAGAAGACAAATGTGATATAAATTGTAGGGTTATTTAAAGGTTCAGGTCTAGTACTGCTAGAGTACAAATAAAAAGAGCAAAATATCACAGATGGTTTAAGGATTTGGTGACAGGATGTTTGTTAGAACTACTCCCACTACTGTTAGCTATTATTATTATTGTATGTGTAAACTCTGTAACAACTACGTCAACCTACCTTTGAGATGTACTTTTAACCTTTTTTTCCGAAGGCTTCGTTTCGCTTACACTCGGTTTTTTTAGATAACAATGAGTTTCGTCTTTAAATTGACACAATGAACGTTGAAGCCTATCATTCCCAATATGAATTTCTGGATGACAAACATAGGTTTGGGTCTTCTTGATATTTTCATTCGAAAGGGTGACATTGAATATTTTTAAATAGCCTTCGTCTGTCAATCTTTTGAATATTCGATGCAAAGACTTACGGTCAATTCTCTTATCGTAACCTGAAAGTTTCTCTCATTTAGGCTAGGAATACACATCCAAGTAAAAAGATGGTTATTTAGTAGGTTGGTACACTGTCTTTAGGTACAAAATTTTAATTTTTAATTTTTTGTTCACCTGAGTATACAATTAATTTCTTCAGATTCCTTTTTCATTAAAAAAAACTAAAGAAATTAAATAAAAAAATAAATACGGATCTATTTAATGAATCAAAAAGGAACTATTCCATAGCCAGGCGAACGAAAAATTCAAAATTAAAATATCGTACATATGTATAGGCATCACATTTTAGCGTTATACAGGATGTCTTAAAATTCACGCCAAAGCATTTAGGACTTGATATTGTATTGTGTAGTGTATGCGTGTATTTCGGGACATCTTATATATCCATGCATATAGGCATATTGCTAAAAACTATTATGCTTTCGAACTCCTAAATAGCACGTGTATTTACGGTGTTAAAAGCCCTAAGTACTCACTCACCAGATTTAAGTTCTTCTTCATAAATTAACTTCAGAAACTTATTCATGTCCTCAAATATCTGACATTGTTGCACTTTTTTCAATATAAACAGGATCCTTGTTAATACCCTATCAGAAGTGACCACCGAAGCGTTACCATGATATTTGGTAATATCCCCTAACGAGTCAAATGTTTTACACAAGATGTATCTTAGCAGTAACAAACATACCAGTCTTGAAACCTCTTAGAGCTTTTGACACGTGTACTTCTACAACAAACCCCGTACTGTCATCTTTCTCAATTAAAGCTACCGTCGGATTGGATCCCATATGTACTCCTAAAATTTTCTTTGTTTCTTTAACTTCCTTTGTCTCGTTTAAGGGACGCTTTTGAGAAACTTTTGAAGATTTTTTTGACTCCAAAAAGTCCAACACATCAGGATCATTAATATTTACTTTGTCCAGTAAGGCCCTAAGTAAGAGTGCTTTGGAAAACTTGTCCACTTTAAAATCATTAGTCAACACTGCTTGAATTTGGGAAAATTTATGGACGGCGAAACCAGAGTCTTCTTTTAGACCAAAATCTAGATTTAAAGTTATGCATTTCGGATTCTTAGGAAGTTTCCAAGCAATTTTAAAGGGCTTTAGCTCCAACACTATATTAACAATGTTAAAGGTTGTCTCTTGGTCCAATGCTACAATGTGGTTTTCTGTAATGGCAAAATACTGACAAGTTACTTCTGGAATTTTTAATGTTATGGAATGAAAACGCTCTTGATCCAGTTGCAAAAGTTGGTGTTCTTGGTCGGCTTCGAACTGGTCTATACCATAAACTCTTTAAAAATACAACAAATTAATATCCAATGGACTTTAATTTTTTAATTTTTCTACCTGTTCTTGTCAAGAGAATTGGCTTTTTCTCTTTGTCTCTCCTTTAACTTGTCCAAAGCACTTTTAGGTTTATTGGGAATGGCTTTAGGAGGTTTGTCCATCTGTTCTTTCTCAACGAATGATCGAACGGCAATATATCTTTGCAAAAAACCATTTAAAATGGAATTGAAAAGATAATCAAAACTTACTGATTATTAGTTTGTCTTCCAAAATCATATTTTTTCGTTTGAATCAGCTTTCTGGCAATTAATTTCTTCACAATCAGTCTCATAGTAAAACGGTCCGCATCAAAGTCCTGGTTAAGTTGCGAAGACGTTGTTCCATTAAGACCTTTGCTTAAAATGTATTCGTATACATCTCTTATTAAATCTTTATTAAAAACCCGTCTGGATTTGGTGATTAAATTAGTCTGTTGCTCCTCTTCATCCTCTTCATCTGACGAGTGTTGTGTCTCATTCCAGCAGGCCCTTATATTAACATAGGGGTCTTTAATACGTATTAATTGTACCGTACGTTCCTTTTGTAAATTCTTCACCATGTATTCCTTGTAAGTAGACCCAACGTAGTAATCTTTGAAAGGTACATACTTAAAAAATTCAATTGACTTATCGAAATTTGATTATTTTAAAGGTAATTTACAATATTTGCATCTAGGTATTTGGTAAATTCGCTAGTTTTTAGTAGTTTTGACCAGGCGTTTTGGTTAAATAAAGCCTGAACTGTTGAATAAGGAGCAGTATATTCTGGATATTTTTTCAAATAGTTCATAATGGTATCCATCATAAACAAATGTTTGGACTTTTTCTTGGAGAAAAAACGTCTGCAAATTGAAAAATTTTAAATTAATGCATTCAATGTGGAAAAGAAATCACACTTTAAATTAATCCTTTTTCCTGATCTGGTTTCAATACTGGAACTTAATATACATCCTTGTCTGGCCACTAAGTTTTCTTTGCATAATTTCTTGCAGTAATGGTACACACTTTTGGCATCTATATGGAAACCTATGAAAACATAACAAGTGTTAAAATGTTATTTAATTTTATTGACATAAAAATTAACCAGAAGATAATGCTGTAGGCCCAAAAGTGATTTCTCCTAAATCTCTGGCTCTACCAATTTTCTCTAATAAACAATAGTCAATTTGTCCTAGCTCGTAGTTTGGATCAAATAATGGGTCGAAAAGGGCATTTTTTCTTAATTTTTCATGTGCTACTACCACCAAAAGGTTTCCTAACTCTTCAGCTTCCTTTAATTGACCCATTTTTAATTCAGTTGTTATGTTTATTCGAGTGTCAATTGTTGAACATGAACCCCATTCTCCTGATGTTTTTGATGACATTTCAATCTAAATATATCAATATGAAGTAAGACAAATTAAGAATACATTATACTCCATTGCCTTGTAAATTTCATTTCCATTTTGCCAAATTGCAGATATAACATTTGCTTCTTCTTGTGTGTTTCTCACAATTTCTAAATTTGGTCTAGCTTCTGGCAATTTATAAAACGTAATTTTGTCACTTAAACGTACTATTTGAAAGATTAAATTTTTAATATTAAAATCAAGACAATCAAATTTCCAGGAGTAGCAAAGCCGTTTCCAAAGTGCTTCTAAAGTGATTCCATCTAGACCCTCTAATGCTATTTCGTCAAATATATTAAAAATCAAATTGGTTTTCACGTATTTATCAAAACTGTAAGAAAAATAGCAATTCCTTATACAGTTAGTGAAATAATAAAGTCTAATTTACCAAGCTTTCTGTTCATCATCTGCAAACAAGTCACAATCAAATTTTTCAAGTTTCAAATATTTTCTGGGACTGTCTGTTAAGTTGACCACTTGAACAGTTAAATCTTCCTTTTCTGAGCTAAAATCATTTAATTCTTGTTGACTGTTCTGAGACTGTTTAGGGTTTTGTGAAGAAGTTTGTGACTTAATAATTTTTCCTATTTTTCCTGACTTTGTTGAAGAAAGTTGCACAACTGATTTTTTCCTAAAAGGTTTTACTGATATTTGTTGCGACAACTTGGGTTCGAGAAATTTTCCCATATTTTCAATTAGAATAAAATTATTCTGTTTACAAAATGAACAATTTGAGGTTATGTTGCCGTGCTTACTATGTTGTCATATGCATAGCTTTATGTCAAAATCATAGACGTATTAAAACTTGACAGTAGTTCGCTTTATAATTCGTTTCTGAATTTTAAAGAAAAGTTCAATCATTTGTACTTATTTCAATTCTGATTACATATGTTAATAAATAAAACAAAGTACAAAGTTCAAGACGCATGACAACCATATATTCTTTTTTACTTCATTAATAACTGGTTGCCTAACTCGTGCTCAAGTTAATATACCACATTTAATAGTAAAAAGTTACGTCTTAACATTGTATAAATTTGATATCGTATTTCCAATTAAAATATCTTTTCGGAAATATATGTATTTATATCGTTTATTATTCACATTACACTAAGCTATACATTAATAAAGAATAAATTGACATTTATTCTACATCCATAAAGAATAAAGGAGCTTTCCATAGTAATACTTTTACTACGCTAGAATAAAATCTGCCTTATAAAACCCCTTAAACATCTATATTGATTTATTTAATATAGTATTAATGAATTATTGTACTGTTCTTTATGATAAAATTCCAGAAGTTGCCCAAGAACTATATATATTTTAAAAAGAAATGTTAATTCTTAAATATTATACCAGATATTAAAAGGTATCAGCTCAATTCTAGCTATAAATTAACAAATAAAAGTTTAAATATCCATTTACAGTTGAACTTGAACCATACATACCTAACTCTGGATACAACAATAAATAAATAAATAAATGGTGTTGCAAAATGTTTACGTTGAACATACCTTCTCTTCAATATAAGCTAGCTAATTATAGACACAGCCAAAGATAACGAGTTTTAATTAAAGTTGAATAGATGGGCCGTTTGTTATGGAAATTTTGGCAAACAATTTGAAAAATTTAATCAAATTTTCGCTCTAAAAACAAAATGGCACTCTGGCACTTTTAGACAACCCACAATATTTTGATTAATTATAGTCTGAAAAATAAAATTACATTATAGATCTGATTATGACAAATTAGGAAGACAATAATCTGAATTCAATCGTTTAAAGCTTTTAATACATAAATTGTTATGTATTATATATCGACGGTTAAAATATGATACCTTGTATCTACGTATTATAACTAATGTAATACGAGGTATCATATCTTAACCGTTGATATGCTATACCTCTCTAATATCAATTCTAGAAAACTACTCTTTTTTATTATAAACTTTTGAATATATTAAAATTTCACATGATTCTTATACAGGATGTTTCCACATTCTCTCTAAAAAAATTAAAAAAATAAACATAGAATCTTATGGCTTTCATTTCCGTTCCTGCACGTTACAATTTACAAAATAAGGTTTTTACATTTCTTACATGTTTTGAAATTTTTTAAGCACACAAGATATTTTAAGCAAATTTGGTATATCATGTAACATAATCATCACTATAAAAATATGAAATGGAGTAAGTAATCAATTTCGAAGAAATATATTATAATTATTTAAATTATTTAAGAAAGAAATCAATATGGCTCTGTCTAAATTCGAATTTTAATATTTTATTTAATATAAAACATAATTCTGAAAAGACGTTCTCTTGCGTTCTGTTTGAATCTGCCATATTTTATGGCAAATAATGGCAAATTGGTAAATTTAGATTCTTGCTACTTGATGCATAATTTGAACTGTTTACTTACTGCATTTAATATTTTTATACTTAATGACATTCAATCAGGTCAAATGGTATAACCCACGATACACATATATGTGTATCGTGGGTATAACCAAATTTGATAAAAATATCTTGAATTTATTTGACGTTTAAAAAATAAAAACGTTAAAATTTTTAAAATTACAACGTTCTTTATCTCGGAAATGAAAGCCATAAGACCCTATGTTTATTTGACAAAATGATTTTATTTTTGATCAAAGAATGCACCCTTAAATTTTTTACAGGGAATTTAGAAACGCCCCAATAGTCATAATGTTTTTGTTAAAAAAACACCATACAATCATATTTTCAAATTGAGCACCTCTAGAACAAGATGATTACCCTTCTTACAGACTTTAAAATTACCATTTTAATCGATTGAATGTTATATTTAAACCGTTGTTCTAGGTACTATATAGTTGTCATCGTCATCATCATCCTCTTCTTCTTCTTCTAGTAATTTTTTTGCCAATTGGAGTGCATGAAATTCATTGTAATGTTTTTTCCTGAAACAAAAAGAAAAATCATTTGGTATTCAGACCGATAATGGATTGGTTATCATAATTATAAGGCATCTTTAAATATTTAACGAATCATTAAGTCTTAACAATTAGTAACTTTAAGAATCTCTAGCTAAAAAATATGATTCAAAAACCTCGTTTATCGACTTTAGAGACATATGTAATTTTAATGATTAATGATAGGAACGTAATTTTAAACAGCCAACTACAAATTACACCATTTATTTGTACTGAGTGTTTTGAATTGCAGTGGCCAAATTTTAACTTTAAGACGAGGTAAACATTCGAATATGAGAAAAAACATAATTATTATATAAAAATGTGCCGAAAAATGCATTACTTTCAACTTGTAAGATGTCAAAATTTTCGAAGATTTTTTTCTTTTTCTTTAATACATATTTTACGTAATATTTGTGATATTTATATAATTCAAACCCCAGAAGTCCATTACTGTTTATTAAGGGGCCTAACACATTGATAAAATGCCATGGACGACACGTTTAGGCTAACGTTTTGTATCAAATTTGATTAAATTATTTTCCCTGGAGGGAAAAAATATTAAAAAACTTTATTTTGAAAACTTCAATTCTATACTTGTCGAGAACTATGCATTTGTGGATCTATGTTTATATGAATGTTTTTTGAAAAAACACTACTTAAAAACTACTTAGAATATAATTAATTAAAGTGACCAACTATTTTAGTCAAAACCATTTTTAAAAATAATTTAAAAATCAATAGGAATTTGTAATATTTTTCCAGTAGAAATCCTAAAAAAGTCCTGATACAATTATGAATCCTAAGCCACGTACAGACCGAGGTTCCCATGCAATCCAAGGTATATGTAGTTAGATGTTGGAAAGTGTTGGAATTGGTGTGTACGATGCTACCGAGTACGGACCAACGATTTCCAACGTTAAAGTTGGCATTGGATCACGTTCGTTCCCTAGGCGATACATAAAAAAATGCTCGATCAGGTTTTGGCAGTATTTTTCACAATTTAAAGCATTAGGTCGGGCTCTGACGGTGTGTACGATAGTCAAATCTTCTCCAATCTTTTTCAATGGCAAATGTGAATGCCAAATACATTGATGCTCGATTGCGTCGGCGTTCGAACTTCGGTTTGTACGCGGTACTATACAATGTTTTCACTTACAAGGGAACCTTTTGAGGTGTATCCTACCAATTTTAATGAAATTTTGCACATTTATAGTGTTATGAAAAATAGTGGACACGTATTTTTTTTAGCGGCCCTCATCGAGGTTAAAGGGGTCAAAATTATCCCCAAATTTTTGGCAATTTTTGTTTTTGCCAATAACTTTTGACCTAGGTGAATTAGAACAATGAAAAAAAAACAAAATATTCGTCTTTCAATTCGCTATCGATCTGTCAAGATCCAGAAAAAATATCAAATTTTGGATCAAAAGTTATTGGTATAAAACGAAAAATTGGTAAAATTCGGGAGTAATTTTCACTCCTTAAACCTTAACGAGGGTCGCTAAAAAAAACGTGTCCACTATTTTTTCTAGCACTGTAAGTGTGCAAAATTTCATTAAAATCAGTGGGGTACATCTCGAGAGGTTCCCTTGTCAGCTACGTATCATATTTGTTTCTACTTAAATTTTCTAGGAGTAGAAGATAATGTAAAGAAATACTTTCGAAGTACAGAATTATAAAGAAGTTAGGTTCATGCAAAAGGAGCTAGAAACTTCCTTAAAGCATTTAGAATTAATATTTTAAAGCACTTCAGATTGGATTAGTCGTAGTCAGAAGAATACAATATATTTAAAGATTGTTTAGAAAAATGTTCATGTGAGTTAATAATATAAACCTCCAAGGTAAGTTAAACTCACAATGTTTGTAGAGTATGTACGTGTTTAATCTCCTCTTACCGTTTCATTTCAAACTCTTTTCGTTTCTGTTTTTCCTCTTCGGTCAAGTGTTCTTCTTCTTCATCTGAACTGTCTGATTCATCTTCTAAAATTTTAGGCGGTTTTTCTGCTGCTATTTTTATTCTTGAATAAAGGGAAACAAAAGTAAACAAGAAAAATTCTAAGAAAATTAACAATAAAAAGCATAGGTGTTTTCAGTTTCTTTTGGTTTTTTTCTTCAATATAGAAGTACCTTTCTGCCAATTCCTCTGGATTTAATTCAGAACTATGATCTACCATGTCCACTTCATAATTGTACGGAGTTTTTGGTTCATCTATTTTCATGTGTCCATAATCTTTGCCTGGAGGGTGGTATGTAGCTATTATATTCATTTCGTCCCATTTCGTTTCTTTGTTTCTTCTAGAAATTTTTAAACAATTGATTTCTCACAATTAGTAAAGTTGTTATTGTAACATATATATAGGTCATAAAAATAACATGTGATAAATTTTAGTTTAAAGCGTGATAAAAATAAGCGTTGACTTATTAATTCTGAATAATTTGCCTATTCAGGATTGTAGTCATCGAGGGGGAACAAGCAAAATTAACACCAGAAATTGCAAAATAATGAGTCACAAGCCAAAATATATTCAATAATTTAAACCAAAAAACATTGTAAATAATAAAAAAAACACTTACTTGGCAGCCGGTTGATTCTCTTGTTTATCGAAACTACTAGAATTTTTTAAAATGCCTTTGGCAGGCCGTTTTTGTAAATTTTCTGACATTTTTACGAGTGGAAAAGTAATAAAAAAACTTTTAGGAGAAAAATGTAAAATTCAACTGTCAAAAACAATACGCCTTATGTCAATGTCAATCGTAGACAAATGATTTGTGATTATTTTGTAGATAGGCAACTAATAATACACATAGAACTTATTTCTTACAATTAGTCTAAATCACCTTGAATACATTACAATTCTTTTCAGAGACCTTGTTTTCATTGCAAATCTGTTATCCAATTAGGCCTTAATAGATTATTACTAGATTTGTTCAGTATTTGAGAAATAGCAAATTGAGCTAGTTATCCAATTAATTCAAAGATGTCACCTGAGAAACAACTGACACTACTGGTTAGTGGTAACAGTTATTTGAAATATATATGTTTATCAATTTTAATGAAAAAATTGCTAAAATGAATAGTTTCTATGTGCATTCCATTAGAATTGTAAAAAAATTTATAATTTTCTAAAATTGCTGGATTACCTGAAATCACCCCGTAAAAATATCCCAGTGCATATAATTGCGCGTGCGCTTTTCTCGGTTATTCTTAGAGCATTCCGGCGATCAAATTTCTTTAGAAAATTTCAAGCCAGTCCGCTATCGAAAGTGTTTAAGTGTGGTTGTACGTTTTTAAAAGTGTTTTTGTGCCCTTATTTGATAAATTCCGGCCGATTACCGTAAAAAGGTTAGTGAAAATCATTTATTATCATTGTTTTTTTAAAGTACAATCCACCCTTATCCCCCATTTTATCACTGATCAATAAAGCAACAATTTTACTACTATAGAGTGCACCTATGCAGGTGCCTCATAAAATGACTACTTGATGTCAGCCGGATTTTGCAAGGGTGAAAACTCAAGTGAGTTATAATTGATTAAATACGGGTTTATTTACTCAGGTTTCGGTATATTATTTTCGTTGCCGATGGTGTTGTGTTTTGCATGTGACAAGAAGTGTCAAAAGATTTATCAGGACCGTCTTTTTATTTAATCCATTGTCACGGCCAACCAAATTACAAAAATAGAGTCTTTTTTATGTATTTTAAATGATTTTTCTCTGTCAATAGGGAAAGTGGTCATTTAAAATGACACACACAGAGAGACACACACGGAAAAATATTTTCGTTTATTGGAATTGGTCCAAAAAGAAAATTCACATCTAAATATAATCGAACCGATACTCTCGACAATTTTATTCCCTCGTTTATTCGCATGCCCAATTTTTTTTGTGATCAAGGTAGGCGAACTATTAGGCAAGGGAGTGTTTTGTCCCAGTGAAGTGCGTGTTCCGTTTTCTTTTTTTAATTGATTGCATAAAAGGGGGGTTTGCAAAAATAAGAAATTATGAATCATATACACTCTAATACTAGTAGTAATGGTTCTATTTCGATAAAAATTTTATTATTTTATAACACAATTTGTGTTGAAACAGTTACTTTGGTCACGCCAAAGTAAATGAACGCTCGATTTTTCTACCATTGCCTTATGAATGAATTTGGTTGAAACGTGTGTGTGAAAGAACCCAAGGAACGAAGCGAAACCGGAACCACACATGACGAACCAAAGTAAATGCATTAAAAAGTATTTTTAAGACCGTTCCTAATTTAAAATTGGTGCCCCTCAGTTATTGCAACCTTTGAACGGAATTGTCATGGCCAGTCTAACTGATCACATATTATGTCAAGGGCTTGAAATTGCTATTTTCTGATGATTTGACATTTTTGTGCTAGAAATTGATCATTTTTTTCTACTGTAATAATTAGAATTTTATGAAAATGACATGCGGCTGTGTTCACCGTCTGCAACCCATGCTTTGACCGTTTTAAACTATGGAGAAAATTCACGCAATATAATGTATGTTTTATTTCCTGATTAAAACGTTCATTAGACATAAACCCTTACAAAATATTGGCAATGAGATTTCTGTCAACCCGTTATCAGTGAGATTCATTGCTTTTCTGTGATCGTACTTTTTCAATTGTGGTCCAATAATTGACGAGCCTTTAAAATTGTTCCACATTTATCTACTTTCGATCTTCTGGATCCAAAAATTCTTTACGTCAAATGGAAAGTTTCGTCTAACGCTTATATATATATATTAGACGACGATACACAAACAATATGATCCTTGTTCTCCGCACAATCGCCAGTTTGGTCGCTTGCTGAGCTTCAGCCTGAATAAATGTGTACAAAGCCCTAGCGTGTACGAACTAATGATCACAGTTGTTTTTCTATATTGGATGGCCATAATCTATTTCAAAGCATACGAACTGTTTTTTTCGGAAAAATGGGAAATCAATTAACTGAACAAAATGGAACAAAATTTTACGTGCAATGTAATGCAATTTTTAAATTTGCCAAACTACATTCCATTTCTAAAATATGATAAGAAAAAAAACAAAAATTGTTAAAGTCTTAAAAATGTAAATATTCCAAGACCTACTAACGGTAGAAAAATGAAACAAGTTGTTCTTGATGGATGTTTTTGCGCAGTTATTAAATTTGCAAATCAATTGATCGAAAAATGCCACATATAGAAGTCGAGGGACTTCTCATAAAATTCCTATTAAAAATCGAAAACTTTTCATTCCATCCTCGTAGCTACCATATTTTCGTTTCAATTAAATCAGATTAATTAAAAAGAAACTGGCCTGATTTGGTATTAGTTCGAATGGAAAATGCTATTACACTCCCTCGCAGCGATTCATTACGAAAGGCTCGTTTGTTTTATTCATTTATTTGCCTTAAAACTCGAATCGTGCCGTTTGTATGTTATATCGGTTTTCAATTTAACAGTGAACATTGCGAAACGGGGCGTTGGTTAAGATTTTTTTTCATAGAAGAAAATAAGCTTTCCTTTCTGCATAGATATAGACAAAAACAGTTGCGCAACGCCCTCTAACCGTCATCAAGTATCAAATCTTCCAGTGAACAATGTTATAATTAAATATTCTTTTTTTTTTAATAATAATAATAAACAATATGATGAAGATGATGACCTCTTAGACAGTGGACCTTGAACCCGTCTTCGTTGTGTCGGCATTCCCATTCGACGATTTATACTACATAGTTATACAAAGCTCAACAAAATTATGAACTACATTTAATAAAACAAATTCTATAAGTATATCAATTTTTTAAAATATGTTAGTTTTTAATTGATGGCGTCATTATAGAAAAATGCAGTTCTCAATTTTTATTAGATCTTCAATAACATTAACATTTCATATAAAACTCATTTATCAAGAAGTGACATCCGGACTATTTATATGCATGTCGGAGGAGTTAATTCGATTTTTTAGGTCATTTTCATTTTGCAGTTTACATGGATTTTACTTGAAATCAATCAAGAAAAAATCAAAAGGTATAGGTAAGACGAAAGGACAAATGGGGAACTACCTACTCGGATAGTTGTCCCGTGCCAGTAAATTCCCAGAAAATTATGTAGTTGTTTGAAAATTCAGTGCTGGCATCATTTCTAAAAAATTGCAAATATCTTTTAGCCATAAAGAAAATTCACCAATGATTCTCTCTGTTATCAAGCATGCCTGTGGTTAAGTTTACTTTGATTGAGTGTGTGCCTTGAGCATATCTTTATTGCAATGCTGAGTGATTCGCTTGAACATTCATTCACTGAGCTACTGAAATTCTTGAATTTGTTGCTTTCCTCTTGATGGAGTAATAAATACGAATCATCATATTGCAGTTTTATGTTTGGATGAACGTCAATAGTTTTCATTCCATCACTCTGCAAGGAACTAATATTAGAATCTTGTTTCTTCTTAGATGCCATTTAACCATCACTGTGTCATCACTTTCAAATCTTATGTCATTAGCAAGGCTTTTTAGATTCCGAATAGTATAGGTATTTCTGACAACTTGCACGATTTGAAAATCTCTGTTTCGTTTTCTCTTTTAGGGCACATTTTAAGATTTCACTTCACATCCTCTCGTACATTGGTTAGCATATTCTTAAATTCATAATTCTGCTACATATTATACATATACTCAATAAATAAAATAATCAAGCGACAATGGTTGGTAAAAAGAAATTTGAATAACGAACACAAGTGACGGACGTCAAAATCAATTGTTTTTCATTTTAGTTGACATATAATAAAATGCAATCAAAAAAGGCACGTTCGTACGTGCAACAACAACAGTATATGTATATATGTATGTGTAATAATTCTCGCGCCCGGCACACTAGATTTAGTGCGTGTATGTAAACAAAATGGTTGCTTGGGATGTCCATCTGTTTCTTTGTATAAATAAACGTAGGGAGTTACTTTTCGAGTTTGTTTTTATAACGTAGAACTGTCAAAATGGGATGTAGAGACTGCTCTGTTAGGGGGTCGTTGACGTTTCAAGTACAGGCGGCCTTCGGTTTAAGCAAAAAAATAAGGTTTTTATTCCAGTAATTAGTAATTAGTAGTCATGATTAATGAATACTTTCACTGGATTATTAGAAAAAGTAAATATATACTATATATATACAAGTAGGTATAATCTTTTCACTTAACCCAGTGGGTAATTGTAAGAGCAGCACCCAAAAGCTGTCGGCTATTTTAAGATCCGGTTTTCCTATACATACCTACATACATAATTCTACTTCGAAAAGCGTTTTATTTTTACATTTTAAGATCATATTTTAGGCTTAACGACCTAGCATATTATTGCCGCTATCATTATTATTGTAAACTTGCAAGTTTAAAGTCGCTTTTACAGTGAATTTATGCAGTATCCTTGTACGAAGGAAAAAAATCGTAGTAAGGCTGTTTAATTTGTAATGCAAACTTATTAAAGCCGCTAGTTAGCGGTTTAATGAGAGTCTCCTCTGCTCGTGGAAAATAAGTAGAAAAGATAAATCGAGATGGGGAATAAACGAACCGTGACTATGGTCAGGCGAAGACGAAGATTTATTTATTGAGCCTCCCTGTATAATAAAAAAATCTTTGGAATGTTGGAAGGGTAGGAATGAGCTGCAACCTAAGGAGAGCTGTTTTTTTAGTCTGTGTATGGTACTGTGTATTTATGGTACAACATACTACGAGTGTTACTTTGAAAATTCTTCGATGTGGCAACAGTGGTATAGTTAAGGAAATCATAAATTACATCCATGAAAAGAGTTTTGTTCCAGAAGCAGTGTCTTTTTCTGTCCAACACGTTATTGTCTTTTTTTTTATTAAAAAAGGCATTATTGTTGGTGTATAAAAATTCGTCAAAATACTAACAACGAAATATTCTGCGATCCATATCGCTTACAATAAAGGATATTGACGCTGTGTGGCATGTTTTTCAATTCAAGACAGCTATTCTACAAAGTATATACCTAATGTCAATATTTATTATGTGTAGGGGGGTGTAAGCCCATATCAATGAGAATGAATGGTTTGCGCCCTAGCGAAGCCCTTTATATTCGATTTCGAATAAAACTAGCACTAATTGCAAGATTCCTTTGAATAAGCTTATAAAATACCAAGAAAAAAGGATTTTTTAAGAAACACTTTATTCTCATGAATTATAATAGATTTAGTCAATCCAATAATCTATGACTGAAACTGCTATGGGGTGTTTTAGTTTCTTCTGAATCTTTACGTCAGCTATACTTATATCATCTGAATTTATGTTTAACATTACATCACTAACTGAAACTTAGCCGTGTTGCCAACTTTAGAAAATTTAGTTTCAATGTGGGAAACCTAAGATAGTCCTTTTTTACTTAAGTCTATTAGAAATCCCAATAATTTTATCTTACATTTTAGAGTCGCCTTATTCATTGAGGAATTTCTGAATATTCAACCAAATAGTGCAAAGAAATCTCTTTATTTTTGGAAAAATTGAAACGAAAAGTCTATAAACACAGGAATGAGCTTTGATATGGTCGACTTGGGCAATAAAGTTTATTTTTAGAGCATTTTCGTTTATTTCTCTTGAGTTGCTATTGAGCAAAAGTTTCTTATGAAATCCTTCTAGATAATAAAATCCTTGTAACACCGTCAATCGGGGTCAGATCTTTGTAGAATTAACGATTTTTCAAATAAAATTGTTCGATTTTTGACCCGGCCTCGAAACACACCGCCGTACCAACGAGAAGAGAATTGGAATAATTGTCTTGGTCATAACGTGATCCGCCTTGAGAATTCCCACAATTTTAATCGGTTTACATCAGAATAACAATAAAAAGAAAAAGAGCGCGTCAATTATTCGAAAGAGAATGCAGACTTTTTCAAATGACAACTTTTAATAGAAAGGTTTCGTATTGTCTGCTAATTTCTTCGATTGTTCCTTGTTTTTTTTCTATAGAACCTCCATTTTTGTATAATTAAGCGAAAACGTTTAAACAGAATAACAACCAGTTGATGATTTGTTTCAGTAAAATAGAAATTTTCGAACGTGGTTTGCAATAACAAGTGACACAGTCCGGCGAGAATTTCTCTCTTTTCCTGGACCTATTATTTCTGGATTGATGTGTTTCTGGAAAGGCACGCGTCGCGTGACTCAACTGTTCATAAATAAATTTAACAATTAAGTCTTGTAAACATATGTATGAAGATTTATTGAATCGAAGTCAATTGATGTGGACTCCAAGCTTGTTGGTTTAAATATTTTGTCACGTTTTTTTGCTTGGACGAACACAACAATTGCGCCTGCTGTGCTTTTATGAAAGTACCACCATTCATTTCCTTCATAATGAGGGACAGATATTTCTTTTTCACTAAAAGAACTTTTAAATACGAGAAATTTATTTCAGTTCAAGAGTCATTTTCAGATTTTTATCGAATTTCCGTTCTTTTTAATCAATTTACCGTGCTTAATAATATTTTCGGATGGAATTCGACCGTGTTGTCTGACCTACCTGGTATTTACAGTGCGATTAATTAGTCTTCTTGAAAATTTCAGGGAAAATCCACGCGATGCGGCAACGCGGACGACTCCGTGCGGCAAACAGGTTTCCTCTCTCTGACTTCTTTTCTTTTAATATTCCTCCTGTTTTTTTTTCTCTCCCTTTTGTTGTGTTTCTCATCGGCCTCGAAGCGCTTATTTACGTAGGTTTGACTTGAAAATAAGTGGTTTTGTTGTTAAATAGTAGAATTCGTTTACACTTTCCATTATACAGGATGAAAAACAGGCTAGTACATTCATTTCTCTCTCTTGGAGCCGCTATATTAAGTAGATTTTTGTTAATGGAAATTTTACAACATATATTAAAGCCATTTGTGACGATTTACCTATTTAGAAGAACTTTTTCTTAAATATTAAAGAGAAATAATGTAAAGAAATTTTTTTTGGATGCCATAAATTACTTTATGAAAAATAAAAGTTGGAAACACTAGTTTGAAATCCGGCCAATTATAACTGCAGAGATGAAAGTCCCAGATATTAGGTTGGATTACTAAGAATAACGAAAGTTGAAGTACCGAAATTAATGTGAAAAAAAGGGTGTAGAAGTGAAAAAAATTGAGGAAGACTGTGCGTAACAAGATACATGCATATGTATATATGTATATGTTATTACGTCTTTACGATTAGATGTCCCCACAGACACACATGTAGAGTCTTGTTTCCTCTTTTTTTTTTCTGCGTAATGAACTTAAATGAACGACCTTTCGCTTGGTTGTTGATAAAATTAATTGCAGAGTGGCAAATGATTAATTTAATGTGTTTTTAATTTCAATTTAAACATAAATATTGTGCATGGATTTGTTTAACTACTATTCATACCTTGACATGGATTATCATTATTTTTCTGATTCGAATTCTGACTCACTACATCGCCACGCGACTTATCATTACGACTCTTAAATAGTGACTCGTAACCAGCGTCTTTTGACTTTAAAAAGATGAGAGAAGAGAAAAAAGAAGACAAATACCAACTACTAAAGGAAAAACATTCGTTTTTCACTCAAGAATCGTCGAAATGAAATTCAAATGAACCATGAACACAATGAAGTAACAACAGCTGGGACGTTTAATTATTCGATTATCGAATCGATTTTCGCGTTAAATAATCAATCGATTGTAATAGGAAATGCCACACCACTATTATTAACTCATTGTCGTTCTCAAATTTCGTCACCAGAAATTAGAGGGAACCTCAAAGATTTTGAATGCTTCATTCTTATTGTTTCTCTTCTTTAGGAGACAGGTACAGTGAACTTTACAATGAAGCAGAGAGCAGCGACTTAAATTTCGCATTATAAATAGGCCGTCTGGAATGTTGTGTGAGAGCGAACTTTGAGTCATATAGGAACGCAGTTGCAAACGGTATGCAACTAAGCTTACACCTGAATCTTGGCGTAAACGATTGCGTTCATTATGGCGCGAATTTTGAATTTAATTTCTACAAATCTTGTTATTTGAAATTTCAAGGGATCAATAAACGATAAGAATAACAATAATAAGTCAATATTAGTGCACTTCTTTTGTAGAATTTATGAAATAGAATGGGGTTTTCCCTGCGTTAAGAAAATAAATATGTAGCGTGTGTCTCAATGTTTATTATTCATTTAAACGATTTTACCGTAAATACACCACGGGTATATATGTATGTGTAATTATAGATAAGTAATCGGGACGAATTAGACTGTACATATGAATAAAACATGATTTTTCGCTTGTTTCAGATGGCCGACACGGTGAAAAAGTCTCGAATCGTAAGTGATGAGGAGAACGAGAAAGATTTGGAAGAGGCTTTACTCGAGGAATTTAACATACGTTTAAAAAACTGCATGAGCCAAGTGTGTATTTTGCCTTATTCTTTGCACTCATGAGTCGTTAAAATTCTTTTCTTTAAAATTTGTACATTCAACTTAAAACCCCGTTCAGACTTATAAAAATTTGCGCCGAATACATTTCCGTGCAAAAATGTTTTCAAGTATGGACGCGGCTTGTGGAAAAAACCTTAAAAATACATTTAAATTAATATCGTTTTTCATATCTGTGTAATTTTTAGTGTTTTAACTTCTCAGCAACACTAAAAACCCACTAAAGCTGTGTGCGTGTTGTGTGTTGTTTAATAACGAAATTTCCAGGACGATCTTCAACAGCCAGACCATTCATCGAAAACCTATGAGAATGTGCCCCAGTTATCGCCAAAACAACAATCGGAAATAATATTACAAAAGGAAATCGAACAAAGCTACTACGACGAACCGAGGACATTGAAACAAAATGGAATTCACGAAGAAATATACGAGAACATTCCAGAAAAGACTGATAAAGACGAGGAGGACCAAAATTTATACGCGCCAGAAGTAGATTTAGTTCAACAGGAAGAATACGAGCCAATAGATGTAGAACAGAATGTCGACGCTAGCTCGAATCTCTATGAAAGCGTTGAAGTAAATAAGCCAGATGAAGTTAATTTTACTACACCAGCCGCAGCGAAAACGTCCCTTAATTTACCTACTATTTCCCTTAATGATTTTTCAGAAGATAATCAGCTTGAAAAATCTTCAGTAAAACAACGAATGTTGTCTAGTTGCGATCAGACATCTACGTTACTCTTCACGCAAACAGTAACGTCTCCAATGCTCACGCCTAGTGAGGAAAATATCGACTTCCTCAAAGGATTTGAGGACGAAAAAGAAAATTTCTATGAGAATACAGAATTTTTTAAGAATACCACTCCAGAAAATATGTATGAAAATGTGGAAGTTAAACGAGAGGACGATACAACAAATGGATGTATAGAAACTGAGGAAGAAGAAGAGATTTATGAGCAAGTGATTTTGAGTAATGAAAGGGGAGAGGAGGAGCGACAACCCGAGGCAGGTTGTGGCAAAAGTTTAGAGACAGACGAAAGTCTAGAGGAATTTATNGGCCTGGAGGAGCTTCAAAGTTTGAACGTGAAAGAAAGATTTCAAGTTTTCGAACATTATCAGTCCCAACAAACCGACTCAAATAATGATGTGGAAAGAGGCATCACCAATGTGAAGAGATCTGCAAGTATTCTATCGAAATTAGCAAAGTAATAATAATTGAATTGTTAAAAAAAAATGATTTTATAACTCTTAAATGACAGATTCCAGAAGCATGGTATGGATGTTGGAGTGTCCAATGAGGCTCTGGATGGTATTCCCATTGAAGAATCCGAGTCTGAAGATGAAGAAGAAGAGGAAATTCCTGAAGGTGAAGATCCAGATTTAGTGAGGTAACTATAACGTTCTCTTTTGTTTTTAATTGTAAACAATAATTTAAGAACATGATTGGTTGATTATTAGGGCTAAGAGGGTGCACAAAGAAAAACCTTTTCATTTTACCGCCATGTCTGATGTAAAAAAGAGATGGGAACAGGGCGATCATGCTCGAGAAGAACGAAGAGAGGAGACTAAACAGGAAATTCAAAATATTAGGACTAAATTATTTATGGTAAATGAGTTTTCTGACAACAATTTTATACTAAGAACTACACTCTATATTTTAGGGTAAACAAGAAAAAATGAAAGAAGCTTACCAACAGGCAGTTCTAGAAAGTGAATCAAGTACGAATTTACGGAAAAATCTATCAGAAAAAATAGAGGTCTGTGATACAAAATCGATCAAAGAGCGTTTCGAGAAAGGTGAAGTTGCCAACGAACGAAATGCAAACCAACGTAGCGAAGAAGACGAGGAAGTATACGAAAGTGAAATTAGCAAGAAATCACGTTCGATGTTCTTGGAGTTGGACGCGAGTGCCTCAAAGCCACCTCAAGTGTCCCCAATCACTCCACCCAAATTGGAAGTGAAGAAAGCTAGAGAAGTGAGTATACAAAATTGGAATTCATGTACATCAAATGTACATCATTTCAAATTTTTTCCCGTGGCTGGGTTTTAATCGTTGATTGTTAGGCGTATTTGGAGAAAACGGCGAAAGAGGACACGGTTAAATCGACTGAACAAATCGAGGACGTGGAGGTCCGCACCGCTGACATTCAGGAGCGATTTAAATTTTTCGAGACATACAAAGAGCCGGAAAAGCAGAGGAAACAATTTAGAATAACTCCCCCAAGGGATCCTTCACAAGTCAAGGTTGTTTTCTGTTTTTCAAAAAAAAAAACGGGTGATTTTGAAGCTTTTCACTAAATGCCAGTTGGTTGACGTTGTTTCACGTTACTAATCCGCTTTTTAAAATTTTAAATTAACTACCTTGGAGCCATCTCCCAAAGACTAAACCATGTTTATTTCGTAAATCCTCTAGACGGAAACACCTGAACGAGAAATCTATCGTGACCCGGATGTGGTGCGTTCAGAAGAATATGTGGACGATTCCAATGTCGCCAAGGAATCACACACAGCCTCAAAAATGTTGAACAAATTCAGGCAAATGGAGGAGAATTTAAGCAGAGAACCTGAAATACAAGGTAACAATCGAACTCTGTTAATACCTAATAGATTTATGCGAAATTCTAATATAGGTCCTAAGCCGCTGAAATGTTTTACGCCTCCTCCTGAACCAGCGAAACCTGAATCACGTAGCGAAGAGGAAGAATCTTCAGAATATGAAGAGGAAGAGGAGGACCAAGTAGATCAAAACGGAAAACTGCCGGAAGATCTTATTGAAGTGAGTTTTTAAGGTTGTCTGCGATTAGATTTTGTTAAAACAAATTGTTTTAGGCACAAAAAGCCGCTAGAGCGAAACAATTAAGAGCGAAATTTGAAAAATGGGAGGCCAACGAAATTAAGAAAGAACAACAACAGAATTCCGTAAATATTGTTGAAGAATTTGGCGAAGAACAATCACAAATCGAATCAACTAGAGTGTAAGTCATTTTTTTCTATTATACATAAAGTCTGTATCAAATACTCATGCAGTTACGTCATATGTCACAAGCTAATCAAAGATAAGAATTTAATTGTTTTTAACGATTTGTCAGCATGAAATATAAAGACAAAAGTAACATGTGACATATGACGTAACTGCATTAGCATTTGAGACAGATTTTACTTATTTTCTATTACATATATGTCGAATCAATAAGGTGTAATTGTCCATTTCATGAAAAGGATATTGATTTCTACGTAAGTTAAGGTATGATTACCATATAGAGTTACATAGAAGTGGATATCCTTTTCATGAAATGGACAATTACACCTTATTGATTCGACATATACATATAATTGTCTTCATAAATGATTGGAAGTCACGTGACTTGGAACATTCTAATCGACTGATTTTAGGATGTTATTTAAGCATATGTCTTTATGTAGGAACAAACTAGACAGTTATTAATTTCCGACAGTGCGTTTGATTTTTGATCTTTATGAGATTGATTGATTGAGATTGATGTGTCTATGATTGTCTATTATATTAGTTATGTCATTTCCATCGTTGAAGGCATCGTATATTAATTTTTTATTGGGGAATACATTTTTAGCCTAAGAGCACGTTTCGAACAAATGCGAGAGTCGAGCAGTGAATCGTCAAAGGCGCCCAGAGTGAAACCAAATCGATTTGTGGTAAGTTTCACCATTTTAATCGTTGATTTGCGTTACTTCTTTTTGTGTTTGTCTTTTTTTTCTTATTTTCTTTTATTATTTTATTTTGCATCATATTTTCTTGTGTGGTTTTGTTTTAATCGTTTATCAACTGTTTTTTTGCATGATGACCAATAAGGCTGCTTTATGTGTGTGTTTGTTACACATAAATAAATACGTGGTAATTTGATTATCCCTTTCTTTTTCAGTGAATCTCAAAATTAAAGCGTTTTCAGGTAATAGAAATATATGTTTTTACTCGTTTTACCAAATCGTCGGCAAATAAAACACCAATCTAGATCAGCTCTCGTTCAAACATCATCCTAATATTTTCTTTGTCTCTTGTAAATGTTATTTTTAAAGTCGCAAAAGAGCCCAAAATGTATATAATAGAACTAGAATACGCTCGAATTTCAACATCTCCATTTTTCGTAGTCCACTTCTAGGAGAATTGATTAGAAACTAGTCTCTCATTAAAATGCTTTTGTTGTTGAGTTTTTTTTATATACATATATATTTGAATATTTTATATCAGTGTTTTTATTGTAATACTTGCCAATTCTGTATTTTCATGTTCAGTTGTTGTATTTAGGTAAATTAGATTTTTTAAAAAGCAATAATCTTGACTGTTTTACGTCTTCCTTCATTTAATCGAGGCACTCCCTTAAACAACCAGATATACAATTAATTTCATTCGATATATTTCTTGTATTCATTTTTGTAGTATACCGAGTTGTCTAAGGGTTCCTTTTAGGTGACCTGACTTACATTTAATGACAAAATTACACCAGAAATAATTTTCTGGTTGCCTAAATGTTAAATTTTTAAAAAATAGACTTTCTTCGAGTTTTATTAATGTGCCAATAATGTCTTTCTTTTAATTAAAAATGTTGAGTGATGTTATTAGTAATAAAGAACAATCTTATTTATTAAAACTAAACCAGTGAAGTTTTATTGAGTTATAAGGGCAAACACAAAAAGAACAAAAATCAAACAATTGAATGGAAAAATAAATGAATAAAAACTGAATTAGAAATAAGAA
Source organism: Hypothenemus hampei (assembly GCA_013372445.1). Lineage (NCBI taxonomy): Eukaryota > Metazoa > Arthropoda > Insecta > Coleoptera > Curculionidae > Hypothenemus > Hypothenemus hampei. The sequence continues at coordinate 195,007 of JABRWK010000109.1, read as the reverse complement.
AATTTCATAGGTCATAACAGAAACGTGCCAAAGCTGTACCGAAAAAGTATATCCATTGGAAAAACTATCGGTACATGGCAATATTTACCACAAAACCTGTTTCAAGTGTATGGAATGTTCACGTATATTAAGGCAAGTGATAGAAGAAGTTCCTGCATATGAAGTCGAAAGTCGTATATTAAACTTTGTCACTTTTCACAGAATGGATTCTTACACGTATAATCAGGGCCTGTTATATTGTACTCCGCATTTCAAGAGACTGTTTATCTCCAAAGGCAACTACGATTCCGCTTTCGGTCTGGATCAGCACAAAGAAAAGTGGCAGCAACAGAACATGACGGTCGCTTGATAACATTTTCCGTGCCTTTTCCTGCATGTGATATATTTCCTTTTTTGTTTTGCTACGTAATATTAAGTTTCTGATTATTTATTCGTTGTAATGTACTTAAAATGCTTTTGTCTTATTAAGGTGCGTCCAGACTGCAGCCCAAAACGCCGGAAATTGCAGCAAAAATGATCAATCAGCATCCCGTTTCTAATGCCCGTACTTCAATGAGTTAATTGTCATTGTCGTAAGTCGTCCTTAAGTGCAGTATGTAATGTACGGCTGACTTGATACAAGTTTTTACGACTGCTCACAATAGAATGCACTTGTGTACGACTTATTACGTGGAAATTTGTTTTGCGCGATATTGCGGTGAGATCTGGATGTACCTTTGCAGTTTTTTCACGAACTGGAAGATTCCAAGGATAACTATGATTTGTTGCCAAAAAGTTGATTTTGTAATGCCATTGGTGATTTAGATGAGTAATCTTTGAAATCTAGTCTAACAGGTGGAAATAAATGACTGGTTTTAGCAATATTGACATTACGGTGTTTCGGTCATTCTAGATTAGAATCTATGTGTGCATGTAGCTGACATGTACACTTCTGGAAATGAACTTGTCATTTTTGCACATGCAGTTGACGTGAATAGCTCTATCTACTTCTACGAAGAATATTGGAGCTGAAGTCTTTTCAATGAGGTTGCCAGAAGACAGTAGGCATTTGTATTTTTAATGAGGGTGGAAAATATGTAAAAAAATATAATAATACTACTTTTATTTCAGTTGTGAAATGTTTGTTTAAATTTATGTGTCATTCACCCGGAGCATATTTCCTCCTTTTCGTGAAAACCCTGTAGATCGCTTTGTACGATTTATAAATATTTTATTATATGATAATTTCATCCATACCAACATGTACGTTATATATGTATCTTAAAATTGCTTTTTGACAATAAATTTTGTGTATTTTTAAACGGCATTTTCACTCTCCGTGTTTATTTTTCCAAATATTACACAGTGAATGTTCTGGACTGTTGGTAGGAAACTGGGGATTTTTTCCCCCTCCCACAATTCGTTTTCGTGTAAATTTTCGCTGGCCGTGCAAATACCGAGTAAACAATTCGCTCGCAGGCATGCGTTTTTCCTAAAATCAATACAAATGCCACACGGGGGAAAACAGCTGACACGGATAACTTAATTTTCCTCAACAGTGTTCAATTCGATTCAGAGTGATTCGGCACGGGAAAATTGCAAATTTTTCTTTCGCTTTTTTTCAAAAAATTTCTTATTGGTGGCGCATCGTTCTAGGTGGACGGGAGGAGGGGGTGTTTGGGGGCGGGAGATAAATGAAACAATGCGAAGCCACTACAATTAAATAGGACGTTACAGTGAATTTATCACACATTTTCCATAATGTGTGTGGGTGTTGAAAAACTTAGTTTCTGACAACGTGAATATTGGAATTCCATTCGATGTGTGTTCGGATGTATTGTTTACTTAAAAAACGGTGTATTTACATTCAAGGGGATTTCCTTGAAAATCTTAAAATACGCGTTTAAACAAGGAGATTCCTTGCTCGTTATTTAAAGTCTCGTTTATCCCTAAAAATATAAAGCTAATCGGTACGATGGCGTTGCCAATATTGGGATGAAAAACGTGCCTGGAAAACGTAAATCCTTCGTTTTAAGGTAACACGTTCGTACGGGATGCTTTAAGGGTGAAAAAAGCAAAAGAAAAAAGAACTTCCCCGGAATATCATGGATTACATAAGGGAATTTGACATCCAATTGGAACGAGAGTATTATTATGCCGGAGAAACGGTTTGTGGAAACGTGATTTTAGATACAATCGAGAATTTTAAGTTGAGAAGTAAGTTTCATCATAAACCATGTGTGACGTAATGAAATGGTTATTTTTTTGTTGGTTCTCAAAGCTATAAGGGTGGTGTTACGTGGTAGGGCCCATGCGGAATGGAAAGTAATGCTCTCAGGAGATCGAAGAACGGTAAGAAACTCATTTTTACACTTTCACGCCCAGAAAAGTACAAATGACCTCACAGCAAACATGTAATTTTTATTAATTATGAGAGATGTACGAGAAAGACCAAAGAAAGGAACCCTATTTTTCTTTCTAGATTCTGACAGTTTGATAATATTCCATGTTTATTACCATCCAAAAAAAGAAGCTACTGTGTTGATGAAAATTGTTTTGTTTGACGTGAACTGTTTTTGGCCAAGTCATTTCGTCATACATATCTAAAAAAAATAAATAAAAGGTATTAACAGTTAAATCTGGAGAATAAAGTCGGTGAACGAACAATCTTGTTGCAACGATTGAGCTGCTGCATTGCCATTATGAAAAAGCCCTTTTTAGACATTACAAATCAGCAAGACAAGAATTGATGAAATATTAAGCCATTATTCAAGTTTAAATATCTTTGTCCAGTTTTTTACACATAACGTTTCACCTTTTCTGCAATAAACATTTTTAAAGACCGTGCCAAGGATATATATACATAAATAAGCTAGAAAAACTACCTGTAATGGTAATGTACAGGGAGATTGAGTGTTTAATTAAATGACCGTTTTCCAAATAATTGGGTCTGAAGGTTAATTCACTGAATTTGAATTTCTTAAATTTCTATTTTCGGAAACACATAAACAACTAAACTAAAACTAAACATTAAAATCTTATGCTCTTTCAACTACCAAATATTGTGTCTGAATTTATATATCACACTGTTCAATATCAATTTTTGTATTAGGTGAAAGGTGATCAGTATTTCATGGACCAACGTCAAACGATTTGGGGCGAAAAAAACTTAGATACTACTATACCGATTCTGCCAAGAGGAATTCATCGATTTCCATTCAAGTAACTTTTGAATAAACTCCTGTTAACAATAAAAAACCTTCAAATTACATCTCATTCCAGATTCAATCTTCCAGAATCAGCTCTTCCATGCTCATTTGAAAGTCGAGCTGGTCAAATTCGCTATTTCTTTAAAGTGACCATTGACATACCTTATGCCAGTCCACCGCAGGGTATGAAATATTTCACTATCATTGGACCACATATCGATTGTATGGATGAGCATTATTTGGTAAGAAATCATTCCATGTTCTATTTCAAAATCTAATGGATAAAACGATCATTTAGAAACCGACAATCTTAGAAAATCGTCGATCTACATGCTGTTGGTGCTGCAAAAAGGGCACAGTGTCCTTGAGATGCGTTCTGGAACGTTCTGCGTACGTTTGCAAGGAAAGCATTAAAATTAAAGCCACCATAGACAATCAGGGCGAGGAAGAGTTACAATTAAGGGTTAGGTATGATAAAAATGTGTTTACGAGGGTTACTTCAAAACTTTCTGATCGTTTTTTTTTTAATTCTTTTTCAAAACAGTTTCTCTTGTAACACTCGTTTTTCTATTTTCAAACCACCTAATTTTTGAATAATTTTTTTTGAACCGCTTTTTTTAGAGATCTTTTTTCTCTAAAGGTGGCTACACACGTAACTGACAA
>JABRWK010000109.1:179914-190739 GCA_013372445.1 Hypothenemus hampei | reverse complement strand
GAGTGATTCGGCACGGGAAAATTGCAAATTTTTCTTTCGCTTTTTTTCAAAAAATTTCTTATTGGTGGCGCATCGTTCTAGGAGATGTGTATAAGAGACAGGAAGTGGATATCCTTTTCATGAAATGGACAATTACACCTTATTGATTCGACATATACATATAATTGTCTTCATAAATGATTGGAAGTCACGTGACTTGGAACATTCTAATCGACTGATTTTAGGATGTTATTTAAGCATATGTCTTTATGTAGGAACAAACTAGACAGTTATTAATTTCCGACAGTGCGTTTGACTTTTGATCTTTATGAGATTGATTGATTGAGATTGATGTGTCTATGATTGTCTATTATATTAGTTATGTCATTTCCATCGTTGAAGGCATCGTATATTAATTTTTTTATTGGGGAATACATTTTTAGCCTAAGAGCACGTTTCGAACAAATGCGAGAGTCGAGCAGTGAATCGTCAAAGGCGCCCAGAGTGAAACCAAATCGATTTGTGGTAAGTTTCACCATTTTAATCGTTGATTTGCGTTACTTCTTTTTGTGTTTGTCTTTTTTTTCTTATTTTCTTTTATTATTTTATTTTGCATCATATTTTCTTGTGTGGTTTTGTTTTAATCGTTTATCAACTGTTTTTTTGCATGATGACCAATAAGGCTGCTTTATGTGTGTGTTTGTTACACATAAATAAATACGTGGTAATTTGATTATCCCTTTCTTTTTCAGTGAATCTCAAAATTAAAGCGTTTTCAGGTAATAGAAATATATGTTTTTACTCGTTTTACCAAATCGTCGGCAAATAAAACACCAATCTAGATCAGCTCTCGTTCAAACATCATCCTAATATTTTCTTTGTCTCTTGTAAATGTTATTTTTAAAGTCGCAAAAGAGCCCAAAATGTATATAATAGAACTAGAATACGCTCGAATTTCAACATCTCCATTTTTCGTAGTCCACTTCTAGGAGAATTGATTAGAAACTAGTCTCTCATTAAAATGCTTTTGTTGTTGAGTTTTTTTTATATACATATATATTTGAATATTTTATATCAGTGTTTTTATTGTAATACTTGCCAATTCTGTATTTTCATGTTCAGTTGTTGTATTTAGGTAAATTAGATTTTTTAAAAAGCAATAATCTTGACTGTTTTACGTCTTCCTTCATTTAATCGAGGCACTCCCTTAAACAACCAGATATACAATTAATTTCATTCGATATATTTCTTGTATTCATTTTTGTAGTATACCGAGTTGTCTAAGGGTTCCTTTTAGGTGACCTGACTTACATTTAATGACAAAATTACACCAGAAATAATTTTCTGGTTGCCTAAATGTTAAATTTTTAAAAAATAGACTTTCTTCGAGTTTTATTAATGTGCCAATAATGTCTTTCTTTTAATTAAAAATGTTGAGTGATGTTATTAGTAATAAAGAACAATCTTATTTATTAAAACTAAACCAGTGAAGTTTTATTGAGTTATAAGGGCAAACACAAAAAGAACAAAAATCAAACAATTGAATGGAAAAATAAATGAATAAAAACTGAATTAGAAATAAGAAAATTTCATAGGTCATAACAGAAACGTGCCAAAGCTGTACCGAAAAAGTATATCCATTGGAAAAACTATCGGTACATGGCAATATTTACCACAAAACCTGTTTCAAGTGTATGGAATGTTCACGTATATTAAGGCAAGTGATAGAAGAAGTTCCTGCATATGAAGTCGAAAGTCGTATATTAAACTTTGTCACTTTTCACAGAATGGATTCTTACACGTATAATCAGGGCCTGTTATATTGTACTCCGCATTTCAAGAGACTGTTTATCTCCAAAGGCAACTACGATTCCGCTTTCGGTCTGGATCAGCACAAAGAAAAGTGGCAGCAACAGAACATGACGGTCGCTTGATAACATTTTCCGTGCCTTTTCCTGCATGTGATATATTTCCTTTTTTGTTTTGCTACGTAATATTAAGTTTCTGATTATTTATTCGTTGTAATGTACTTAAAATGCTTTTGTCTTATTAAGGTGCGTCCAGACTGCAGCCCAAAACGCCGGAAATTGCAGCAAAAATGATCAATCAGCATCCCGTTTCTAATGCCCGTACTTCAATGAGTTAATTGTCATTGTCGTAAGTCGTCCTTAAGTGCAGTATGTAATGTACGGCTGACTTGATACAAGTTTTTACGACTGCTCACAATAGAATGCACTTGTGTACGACTTATTACGTGGAAATTTGTTTTGCGCGATATTGCGGTGAGATCTGGATGTACCTTTGCAGTTTTTTCACGAACTGGAAGATTCCAAGGATAACTATGATTTGTTGCCAAAAAGTTGATTTTGTAATGCCATTGGTGATTTAGATGAGTAATCTTTGAAATCTAGTCTAACAGGTGGAAATAAATGACTGGTTTTAGCAATATTGACATTACGGTGTTTCGGTCATTCTAGATTAGAATCTATGTGTGCATGTAGCTGACATGTACACTTCTGGAAATGAACTTGTCATTTTTGCACATGCAGTTGACGTGAATAGCTCTATCTACTTCTACGAAGAATATTGGAGCTGAAGTCTTTTCAATGAGGTTGCCAGAAGACAGTAGGCATTTGTATTTTTAATGAGGGTGGAAAATATGTAAAAAAATATAATAATACTACTTTTATTTCAGTTGTGAAATGTTTGTTTAAATTTATGTGTCATTCACCCGGAGCATATTTCCTCCTTTTCGTGAAAACCCTGTAGATCGCTTTGTACGATTTATAAATATTTTATTATATGATAATTTCATCCATACCAACATGTACGTTATATATGTATCTTAAAATTGCTTTTTGACAATAAATTTTGTGTATTTTTAAACGGCATTTTCACTCTCCGTGTTTATTTTTCCAAATATTACACAGTGAATGTTCTGGACTGTTGGTAGGAAACTGGGGATTTTTTCCCCCTCCCACAATTCGTTTTCGTGTAAATTTTCGCTGGCCGTGCAAATACCGAGTAAACAATTCGCTCGCAGGCATGCGTTTTTCCTAAAATCAATACAAATGCCACACGGGGGAAAACAGCTGACACGGATAACTTAATTTTCCTCAACAGTGTTCAATTCGATTCAGAGTGATTCGGCACGGGAAAATTGCAAATTTTTCTTTCGCTTTTTTTCAAAAAATTTCTTATTGGTGGCGCATCGTTCTAGGTGGACGGGAGGAGGGGGTGTTTGGGGGCGGGAGATAAATGAAACAATGCGAAGCCACTACAATTAAATAGGACGTTACAGTGAATTTATCACACATTTTCCATAATGTGTGTGGGTGTTGAAAAACTTAGTTTCTGACAACGTGAATATTGGAATTCCATTCGATGTGTGTTCGGATGTATTGTTTACTTAAAAAACGGTGTATTTACATTCAAGGGGATTTCCTTGAAAATCTTAAAATACGCGTTTAAACAAGGAGATTCCTTGCTCGTTATTTAAAGTCTCGTTTATCCCTAAAAATATAAAGCTAATCGGTACGATGGCGTTGCCAATATTGGGATGAAAAACGTGCCTGGAAAACGTAAATCCTTCGTTTTAAGGTAACACGTTCGTACGGGATGCTTTAAGGGTGAAAAAAGCAAAAGAAAAAAGAACTTCCCCGGAATATCATGGATTACATAAGGGAATTTGACATCCAATTGGAACGAGAGTATTATTATGCCGGAGAAACGGTTTGTGGAAACGTGATTTTAGATACAATCGAGAATTTTAAGTTGAGAAGTAAGTTTCATCATAAACCATGTGTGACGTAATGAAATGGTTATTTTTTTGTTGGTTCTCAAAGCTATAAGGGTGGTGTTACGTGGTAGGGCCCATGCGGAATGGAAAGTAATGCTCTCAGGAGATCGAAGAACGGTAAGAAACTCATTTTTACACTTTCACGCCCAGAAAAGTACAAATGACCTCACAGCAAACATGTAATTTTTATTAATTATGAGAGATGTACGAGAAAGACCAAAGAAAGGAACCCTATTTTTCTTTCTAGATTCTGACAGTTTGATAATATTCCATGTTTATTACCATCCAAAAAAAGAAGCTACTGTGTTGATGAAAATTGTTTTGTTTGACGTGAACTGTTTTTGGCCAAGTCATTTCGTCATACATATCTAAAAAAAATAAATAAAAGGTATTAACAGTTAAATCTGGAGAATAAAGTCGGTGAACGAACAATCTTGTTGCAACGATTGAGCTGCTGCATTGCCATTATGAAAAAGCCCTTTTTAGACATTACAAATCAGCAAGACAAGAATTGATGAAATATTAAGCCATTATTCAAGTTTAAATATCTTTGTCCAGTTTTTTACACATAACGTTTCACCTTTTCTGCAATAAACATTTTTAAAGACCGTGCCAAGGATATATATACATAAATAAGCTAGAAAAACTACCTGTAATGGTAATGTACAGGGAGATTGAGTGTTTAATTAAATGACCGTTTTCCAAATAATTGGGTCTGAAGGTTAATTCACTGAATTTGAATTTCTTAAATTTCTATTTTCGGAAACACATAAACAACTAAACTAAAACTAAACATTAAAATCTTATGCTCTTTCAACTACCAAATATTGTGTCTGAATTTATATATCACACTGTTCAATATCAATTTTTGTATTAGGTGAAAGGTGATCAGTATTTCATGGACCAACGTCAAACGATTTGGGGCGAAAAAAACTTAGATACTACTATACCGATTCTGCCAAGAGGAATTCATCGATTTCCATTCAAGTAACTTTTGAATAAACTCCTGTTAACAATAAAAAACCTTCAAATTACATCTCATTCCAGATTCAATCTTCCAGAATCAGCTCTTCCATGCTCATTTGAAAGTCGAGCTGGTCAAATTCGCTATTTCTTTAAAGTGACCATTGACATACCTTATGCCAGTCCACCGCAGGGTATGAAATATTTCACTATCATTGGACCACATATCGATTGTATGGATGAGCATTATTTGGTAAGAAATCATTCCATGTTCTATTTCAAAATCTAATGGATAAAACGATCATTTAGAAACCGACAATCTTAGAAAATCGTCGATCTACATGCTGTTGGTGCTGCAAAAAGGGCACAGTGTCCTTGAGATGCGTTCTGGAACGTTCTGCGTACGTTTGCAAGGAAAGCATTAAAATTAAAGCCACCATAGACAATCAGGGCGAGGAAGAGTTACAATTAAGGGTTAGGTATGATAAAAATGTGTTTACGAGGGTTACTTCAAAACTTTCTGATCGTTTTTTTTTTTAATTCTTTTTCAAAACAGTTTCTCTTGTAACACTCGTTTTTCTATTTTCAAACCACCTAATTTTTGAATAATTTTTTTTGAACCGCTTTTTTAGAGATCTTTTTTCTCTAAAGGTGGCTACACACGTAACTGCAAGCTTGACAAGCATGCATGATCAATCTTTGTGCACAAGCAGACTTTAGCATCTATAGGAAAATGCTTGTGCAAAATTTTCCTACAGACGCCAAAATCTGCTTGTGCAAAAAGATTGATCATGCGTGCTTGTCAAGCTTGCAGTTACGTGTGTAGCCACCTTAACTGTAAAGAGGAAATGAAAAACACAGAGAATCAAATCTGGACTGATTTGGTATTTTTATCAATTACCCAAGATAAATAAAATTTTCATTAGAATTTTGAAAATGTACAAGATTTTATGGTTATAAGAGAGAAAGCTCGTGATGCAGAACCATACGACCTGTTTTCCAACATCTCACTATGATTGCGACAAAGAGCTTAGGCAAGCAAATTGATACTACATTTGCATACCTCCCATTTCTTTATTGCAGTACGTTACTCCAAAGTAGGCAATCATTTTCCTTTCGTTCTCCTTACTGACTTTTTTAGAAACAGTTCATTTCACTTCCATATATCCACTTTGACGGTTAATGTTACATTACTACATTTTATTTATTGAGACTGGATACTTTTGAATTAACCCACACATATCGTTTCAAAATTAACATTTTTTTCGTAGATTAGAACAAATTTGTGAATATTTCATTGACAGAGGAGTTTTGGGTGTGTCTAAGGAGCTGAAGAATATCGTTCTCGAATATCAGTAAGGGTATTTTAATAAATTTTGAAAAATCTCTGAAAGTTCGATTTTCTAAGCAATGTCTGCTTTTAAAATTAGAACTATGGTTTTTCGAAGTGGATTAAAACATTTTTTTTTAGAGGAAACCCTGTTAAACCACAAAAACGTATTAAATGGGACAGCGACAGTGTTTTAGTAATTCCTCCAGTACCAACAACACTGATTAATATTTGCAGATTAATTCAAATTTATTACGTTTTAACCGTAAGAACTTTTAATGTTTTATTTTTAGTTTTTAACTTAAAAATAATTTTTAAGGTCAGTTTGGACTCGAGTAAGGAATCCGATTTGGTGACGGTAACCATGCCCTTGACCATTGGCACGGTGCCCTTTCGAATACCTAATTGTGACAAACGGCCCGTAATAAAATATGGTTCATAAATAAATTAAAAAACGTCCAGATAATGAATAAATTAGTTTTTTTAGAACACGCCTGCACACACGTGGAAGGCGGTCAATATTTGGCTCCTGATTTCCTATTGGGTCAAGTTTATGATGGTAACGAACACTATTTGAGGTAAAGTCATGATTTTCTGCAAAAACACTGTTCGCAAATGATTTTTTTTAGAGAACCAATAGTTCTTTATAAGCCAGTGTACGTGACAGTGGATAAGTCTGAAGATAAATAAAGTTTTCTTCACACATACCTGAAGGCAATAATTTACTAATTTGGCAACAGCGTTTATATACAGGGTATACAAATTGGCTTTACAAGTTAGTATTGTTTTCATCCATTCTAAAACCTAACTAGACTATCCCAAGACTGAATAAGTTAATCGGTAAAAACCCTAAACTAACATGTTGATGAAGGCTTCTAATGTGAATAGGAGGTCAATTGAGAGGCCCCATTAATTTTTTTATAAAAATTTCACACAAATTCGTTCGTGTTCGTGCCAAAAATATTAGCTAATGTTGAGAAATTTTTTAATACGTGTTTAAATGGATGTTGAACAACTTATATGTATTATTATTTGGTGATCAGTGACATCTACTTACAACAGCAGTTGATAATTTTGAATTAGAAATTATGATAAAAACACAGTGTTCAATCAATTCACGAAAAAGTTCCAACCAAAGAAGTAAACGAAATTCGTTGTTAACAATAACAGGTTTCAAGTCAATTTAAGTATTTTTAAGTATCGAAAAATTGATTATTTTATAAGTGTATACAGCCCTTTACCTTTTCAATGAAATAGGCAGAAATCGGTTATACATGGTATTCGTATAATAAGATAGGTATGCAGAAAAAGCAGTCAATTAAAAAAAAGATAAATTTTGGAACAATTACCATATATCCATTTTAACTGTTGAGCAAAGTACTTACGTGAGATAAGGATTCTAATTAAAGAAATCAAGTTAATTAATGTGGAGACAGAGACAACGCAACGCAGTTTGTTACTACTGATTTTCAATCGATTCTTAAGAAAAAATCGGATGCACTGAAATCGGGAAACCTCTCAAGTCATTTATTAAAATTAAAAATCGTAATGACAATTATCTATGACTCGAAAATGTATCTAATTGGAAATTTATTCTTGGCAAGCATTAAAATAACTTATACATATTTCTTATAAGAATTTCTTGACTTGCTTTATTTTCTTTACCTTTGATACGAGTATGATATAGGTTACATGTAATAGAGGGAGGTGCTAAGATTTGAGGATGAAGAAAGGAAAAACAAAAGATTAAATAAAAATTGTTAACAGCTAGTGTATGTAGTCACTATACAGGATGTCCCAATTTTTAATCCGAAAATTATGCGTTGTGTTTTCTGACTTTATTTTAAAGTAAAAAGTTTAAATAATATATGGACCTAAAAGACTTCATTGTAAAGATACGGGGTGTTCAAAGTAATATGTTTTTTCCATTTTTTTGTAAATATCACATAAAAAGTCATTTTTCAGAGGGAATAATTTTTTTTAGTTTGACTAATGTCATCCAGGAAGGTAAATAAATAGCATATCTTTAACCTTTGTAAACCTAAACTCATTACATACCAAGTAGATACAAATATGGGATACAAATGTTTTCCAAATTTTCTTAACGCAATTTGAAAATTAACGTTTGTTATTGCGAATGTAAATAAAAATAAACAAATTACATAAACTCTTTCTTAAAAAACTATTTATTACAAATAAATTTAAAGGAAATCCCAAACGTATTAGGCGAACCCCATAGAATTACCGAGAGCTTTAGGGATTCCCATAAATACACCGAGTAGCAAAAATAATACATCACTCACCAAAAATTAAAAACTCATTTTCTGGCAAGCCACTAGTCGCATTTTGTTGATTCTTTTTTTTAAATATAGGATTATTCTTTGGTATCAACACCGTATTAACAAAACGTCTATGCGTACCTTCTTTAACGATATATGGAATCTTTATTAAAAGTTATGAATGTTTTGCTTTAGTTTGGGACACCTTGTGGGAACTGTCAGCAACCGGAATGGATTTTAGGTAAAATCAAATTAAAGCTGCATCATTTTTGAACAACCTCTTTTTTAATTCATTGTTTTTCTTTCAATTTTAAAGAAATTACAACTGTTTAAGGGATTATGTGTCTTTTAGTCGAAATTAAACAATTTAAAACAATTATCTAAGAAATTAAATTAATGCAAATTAAAACTAATAATGGGTATTACCACCTCTACTGCTAATTACTTCCTCACAACGACGTGGCATTAAAATTAAATTTAGAATTTGGTCATGATCAATTATATTCCAAGTTTCAATTACTAAAGCCTAAACCTATTCAAGGGAAACAGCTGGAGACCAGTACATCCCAAAGGTATTCAATGGAATTCAAATTAGAGCTGCGAGATAATTCATGGTTACAATATTTAGGCTCAAGTTTTAGTAATAGAATTTTGGAACTGATTAAAATCAAATTCGAAATTTAATTTTAATGCCACCTCGTTGTGAGGAAGTAATTAGCAGTAGAGGTGGTAATACCCATTATTAGTTTTAATTTGCATTAATTTAATTTCTTAGATAATTGTTTTAAATTGTTTAATTTCGACTAAAAGACACATAATCCTTTAAACAGTTGTAATTTCTTTAAAATTGAAGGAAAAACAACGAATTAGAAAAGAGGTTGTTCAGAAATAATGCGCCTTTAATTTGCTAAAAGCTACTTCAGTTGCCGACAGTTGCCACCGAGTGTTCCAAACTAAAGAAAAAAATCCATAACTTTTAATACCGTTAAAGTAGGTACGCATAGGCATGTTAATGCAATGCTGATACCTATGGATAATCCTACATTAAATAAAATCAACAAAATCCGACCAGTGGCTTGCGAGAAAATGAATTTTTAATTTTAGTCATTTTTTTGCTGCTCAGTGTATATTAGATTGGGGTATGTTTTTACCCCAGATGGTTTTTAATGTGTTCTAATTCTATATATCCCAATAAAAACCGGGCGGGATATAATAATTGTATCCAACCTGACTTTCATCGAGTACAATTGAAGACCTCCATAGAATAAGGTTGTAACTAAAGTTTCTTTCTTCAGGAAATGAAATTTTCTGTTGTCATACTAAAATTACAACTTACAAACAGTAGAAATTATAGTCAAATCTTCACGTATCCCTTCTGCTTTAAGAGCAAAACAATAATTCCGCATGATTCTTACAGTCATATACAACATTATTCTATCGAGATCGCCCTTTTGGCAGAAATGTTGGTTACAACGTTATTCTGGGGAGGTCTTCAATTATTGTATCCCAAGCAATATAAATATGTATGCATAACTCCTAAGAAGGAAAGATAATCCTGTGGATTTTTGTACTACTTTAGCAGGAAAGTAGATTTAACAAACAGCTAAAGGAAAATCAAATTTGAAAAAATATCTCGTTAAATAGCTTAAAAAATCTGTCGCTGGGATATAATTGCACCCCGGTCGGGTTTATGAAGGTCAAAGAAAAAAAAAGATAGAACGACACTGGATTTTTCCAATATGGATTTTCTTTTGAGACGCCACGTCAATTTTCAATAAAAAAATCTGTTGCATTTTTTTCATAGAATATACTGTTTCCGAGTAAAAAAATGAATGATCATATTATTGCATGTGAAGTTTACAATTATTATATTATTATTATAATTCACTTTCCTTACAATATAAATACATTATTACAATTTGTTTCCTTTACAGATTTTCTAACTCTTATAGTTAGTTTTTTTTTTAAACATAGGTACAGATACAGGATATCACGTTTAGTGAATACTCAACAAAAATTTCACATGCATTACGAGTATCGTCAGCTTTCCGCTTTTTTAATAATAACACAGGCCTACAAAATTAAACTTTGTGAAAGCTTTTTGCACTATTCTATCTGTACTTTATGTATTCGGGTGCGCTGAATTCGAAAATAACACCGAAATTGCTGTACCACGTCAGAATTTCGAGAAATTTAAGTTTGAGTAGTGAAAAAATGGTGTTTTAAGCCGACTTCAAAAGCTTATATCTGAGAAACAAATATTTTTAAATAATTTTTGGTGGCGGCATTATATAGTGCCATTCTTCCTTTTCAAAATGCATTGTCGATTTTTATTATATGATTTCTTTTCGCTGATATATTCAAGTTTGAAATTGTATAGTTACACGCATGTGCCGAGCTGCTTTTCATAAGCCACCTAATTAACCATACCTGGCAAATTCACATTTGTCATATATATCTGACAGTAAAAAAAAA
>JABRWK010000109.1:151942-179884 GCA_013372445.1 Hypothenemus hampei | reverse complement strand
CTGCCGCACTAAGGAAAAATGACCTATCTACAATTTTTACAAAAAATGAGTTATTGCTATATTGTGATTATTTGAAGCGATTTTAATTATTTTAGACTATTTTCAACGAGTTTGGCTGGTTTTCAGCTTAAAAAACTACTAGTGAATTTTGGCATATCTACATTTTATGTAATTTTACTAAGCTTAAATGATCACATAACATTGAACAAAAAACTTGAAAATTTTGGAAACGCATTTTAAATTACTATAATTTTTTATTTATCTTCAAAATATTTTACCCTGCCTTTCTTTGATTTAATAGTTTGATTACCACAAAATAGAAAATTTATTATTACTCAATTTGATGTTTTCTGTAGATAGGTCATTTCTCCTTAGTGCGGCAGTATAGATTTGTTCTAGCAACGATTTCGGAACTAGTTGAAAGGCATTGAGTTTGCTCATATGATAATACGTGTTCTAGCAAAGTAAATCCAAGATTAAAATAATCCGTAAGAAGTTCTAGCGCTAAAAAATTTCTTATCAAGCTAATTGAAACCAGCCAAAACAGTCAGGAGAAATTCGTAAGAATTTTCGGTTTGTGATATGCGCAGAAATACATATGTTGAATAATTGACATTTATTTCTTTTAACTTCATATTGCAAGTTTGTGTTTTGTTGATAATTTTGATTTATGTACCAATTGTACAAAATATAGAAAGCAGGTAGGCAAATTTTGTTTTTGTAATTTTGAGAAAAAATGTCTTCATGAATTTCACAGAACATGTATTACAACATTTACAACACATTTTGACATGTTACAATTGATGGATACACGGTTACATTTTGCGAAATAGGCGTTCTAGCTGAAAAACGTCCAAAAACGTTTGTAACGAGACTTGAGACCACACATGCGTAGTTTTTCAATCTCCTAAACTAGTTTTAAACGGTTAGAAAGTTGATGCTAGAACAAACCTACATTATTTATTATGTAGTGTTATTTATGCATGTGCAAATTGCTTTAACCCTTAACCAGCGATGTCGGTCCCTCTAACCACTATCAACATGTAAAACTTATATATTTCCGTTTAACCTCGCTGATCAAGGGTTAATCCTTATCCGGCGTGTTGATTTTTTTACGTCAACGGTATTTTGCGGATTCTCAGGGACGCTAGGTCTAAAAAGGGGAAAACGTAGAGAACTGGTGCAGTAACTTAAAAAAAGAAAGAAGTACTGTGATTCCCCGTTTAAACCACTATCAATTAAAAAGTTACATAGAAATATAATATTAGAGAAGTTCGAAAAACTTCACGATGCCGATTAAGGGTTAAAACAAGTTATTAATCAAATTTAGGATTTAATAGTTTGTTACAACTTACATAATATGTAGATGAATAACTATACATATTATAGTTGTTAACTGTAAAAATAAGCAAAACTTATACCTTTTTATTGTGAATAAGGATGGTTGTCAGATCTATTACATGGGAAAACGGATTTGTTAACTCGGGACAACACGTCGCGGTCAAATTTAACCTGGTATTACAAAGTTTTTGTTACTTTTATTCACCCATGTTCTCCCAGAATTAGGTAAAAATATAAGAAATTATAAACAAATACACAGTGAAGTTCGGTTATAACGAACTACATACATACAGTGTGGAAGTTTTAGGTGGAACAATCCGTATAAGTAAGACCCTGAGCATTTTCGGCCAAAATCCTCCTCGGATACATTGATTTTTATTTTTGGTTGCGGTTTTTTTGTTAGTTAATCAATGTATACAGAGTAATCAAAAATCAAGTTACGACCACAAACTTCATTTTTCCAAATGGAAACACATATTTTTTATTTAATTTTTAAATTCTACGCAAAATTCTAAGTATGTTTCATGTATCATGTCTTACGCCAAAACTTAACAGTACTCGAGAAATTAAGTATGAATCTTATATTTAAATGGTTCGATGGACCACAATTGCTTGCTGTAGTGAAAGAAACTACGTTCAACATTGAAGAATCGAAAAAGTAAATATAAAATTTTTATTTTGTAAAGTTTATTTTAGTTTATTTAAAGAAGAAATGAAATTTTGAAATTTTCAGTTATAAATTTTTGAAATAATTTTGTTTCAAACTTTATTTTTATTTAACATGATACATGAAACATACTTAGAATTTTACGTAGAATTCAAAAATTAAATAAAAAATATTTTTCCATTTGAAAAAAATGAAGTTTGTGATCGTAACTTGGTTTTTGGTTACCCTGTGTACATGGATTTATTATCAAAATAACCGCAGCCAAAAATAAAAATCGATGTGTCCGAGGATTTTGGCCGCATGTGATCGGAGTTTTAGCTATATGTACTGTTCCACCCAAAACTTCCACACTGTATATCTCAAACACTGAAATTTTATAAGTTCAATTTATTTTTTTATCAGGTATAGCGAACATCGGATATAACGAACCAAATTTAGTTCAATATTCAAGTTCGATATAACCAGTTTAACCTTCCGTCACTGCCATAAATCAAAGCAATCGTGAAAATTGACATCACTCGGACTCTAAGTCTACGCGGCAGTGACGAAAGGTTTAGGATGGGGGCAGATCTTAAAAAAAGTCTACAGGTCTTTCCATTGCATAAATTCTAAAACAAAGTTAAACAGGAAATCAAATATATATGTGAAGTAGGTGGGATTGTGGAGATCACATCCTAGGCCACTTTGAAAGCTTATAGCCTGAAGATTTTCTATCAGACAAAAAGAACTCTAAATCAAGAAGATACGGCATAGTTGTGGGACAACTTGTAAAAGGTGTTAGAAGCTCTGGTGTGTCATTGTTGAATAACAAGTAAAATGTGATTGACGAGAAGGTTCCACTGTTGATCGTTATTTGTTTTTATTTTGACATAGACTTAGATTTTTAGTTCGTATTCTTCATTACATTCAAAATTTCGATGCAGGTGAAAATACAGGGTGTCCCTAAATGGTCTGTACAAAATGTATGAAATGTGGTCACATATAGAGGGTCTCGAGTCATACAGGTGTATGCGTCAAACTTAAAATTTGACAGGAAACAAAAAAAACGATTTAAAAAATCCCTGTTTCGTAAAATGAGGTTTTGATTTCATTAAACATTTAAAAAAGGAGTAACAATAAGTTGGATATATAAATAATATGTAATTATATTATAAAGTGGAACATGTTAGCTGTTTATTCCAGTTAATGGTAAACTAGCATCAACTTAAGAACAGAAGGAGAGTAATAGTATTTTTTTATTTCATTTAACAATAATTAATATAAAAATATCTATGTAATAAACAATACGCCTATATGACATTGACGTAATGAATTATTTTAAAGCGTATGATCTTCCGCCTATATGTCACAAATCAATAATACAAATTGGCATATACGCCTTTTATATTTTTTAAATTACTCACTTATCAAATTATCAAACCAAATTATTTCAAACTTTCACAAGATGTGTGAGTTAATTAAAACTACAGTTTTATCCAAAAATCGCATTTTTTAAAAAATGGCGTTTACGTCTATCTGATCGTAAGCCCTCCATATTAGACATGTTAATACGAGATAGGTTACAAAAGTCAAAAATATGAAAATAATTTTATAGATGGGTCATCTGATAACTTTCTGAACAGTTAGCAATTTATAATTTTAAATATTCAAAGCAAGTGCAATCATTTGTTTGTAGAGCATGCCAAGATTTTATTCTGTTTGATATGGACAATGCATATCTCAACGGCCGATTATGTTAATCACAGCCCCACTTAACAGTATTGATGAGATGGTATGCACTCCAATTGAAGGGCCCAATGCAATAACCTGGGAAGTCTAGTGTATTAAATTTGTTCAGGAAACCAAAAAAACTGTCACAATGAAAAAAATACGGGATGATATTTCTGTAAATATATTTGTACGTAACTTTTCTCAGATAAATAATAGGCTTTTCAGTTTTATGGACAAAAAATGTCAGAAATATAACACAAAAAGTCTTGGACATACCAGATTTTCGCAAAATACTGATAGACAGACAATCACCATTACGACATTTTATTAAGTTTGAATCGTTATTCAAACCGCGTTCATGCACTGGGCAAATGGTCATTTTATACTGATTAAGAATATGTCATTACCTAATTTTTTCATAAAAGTGGACTGGCTAGATAATTGCACTGGATCCCTCAATTGAGGCGAATCCGTTGAGTGTATTAAGGGCTAGACATTCATGTTTAATAGTTGCAGTTCTCGATCGCAAATTGTTTCATCGTCTCCGTTGCGTTTTTTGGTGTTTTTGGTGAAACCCGACTATACGATGTCAGCTCAATCAAAGTACCAATAACAGTTGTTAGTTCCCTTCTGTTCTTTTTGAGAAAACTGTTCTTGTTTCATCTTAAAAACCCTGATGTTTCTGAATCCAATTTGGATCCTAATACTACATGGTTATATGCCCATATTTATCAAAAACGCTGAAACATGTCAATTTTAGTTAAAATACCATCCTTAAGTTCAACCCTTTTTGAATGATAGTTGCAACCCCCGAATTTTTAAATTATAAGTAGCGACTTGTAGAACTTCATTTGATAGGACTTTTCATTCTCTATTTAAAAGTATCATTTTTTGAAAATTTATGATAAAAATTATCATAAAAAATAAATTCGTTTGATTTTGGAATATTTCTATAACAAATAAAAAGTTTAACAACTAATAGTATAAGAATAACAAAGATATCATTTTCATCATCATTTCAACAAAGAAAAAACACAAAAACCTTTCTGCAATCTTCATGGTTGTTATTGTTATAATGAAAACGACAGCAACTTGTTATCAGACTGTGGCCACGTTAAATTATTTATCAATTGTATTTGTGTATAGTTTGCGTTTTGCTAACTGCAGTTCTGAATTGTGAATTATTTAAAAGAAATACTTAAAATAGCAATTGTGCACATAAAATAAAAGGTCTCCCTATACATTGAAAACACAACTCAGGAGCTCACTGAAATTGATTTACACAGAAAAACACAGTTTCGTGAATAAATGATGAAAAGGTTAGATAACGATAACAATATCTATGTACACGTCCGGGAAAAATTAATGTTTACGTATTAATTATTGGAGACCATGTCTTTGGTGCTTTTTTTATTGATGTAAACTTGTGTGCATAGAAATCGGATCACCAAAAAAATGTTTTTATTAAAAACGCATTTTTTCTCAAACCATTGGTCGGATTTTAATATTTTTTTTTAATTGTAGACCTGTTATTGGTGAATTTTCTGTAGCGAGAAAATGCTAAAAAAATAAAATCTTCATGTTGTTCAAGACGTGTAAAGAGTCATGTTTTTTTCATTAGTTTAACGTCTTCTGTAAGCAATACCAGGTGGCTCAACCATTCGAAAACCATGCAGTCATGCAACCTCATGTCTCCTGAGAATTTTGTTTTTTTAATCCTCCATTTATCGTGAACCCTTCCAGAGATATTTTCTTTTTTAACATTTCTTATATGTATTTTATATATTGACAATGAATATTTTTCCAATCATTTAATCATTTTTTTAAATTGTAGCCCTGTTATATGTGAATGTTCTACGACGAGATACCCAACAAATAAAATCTACATATTGTACAGGGCGTATAAGTAGTATCAAGTTTTTTCATCAAAATTTAACGTTTTCCATGAGCAATGCCAGGTGGCTGAGGCTTATGAAAACTATACAGTGTATTACATTATTACATCATTAGACAGGTTATCATGTGTCCAGTGAATACAAACAATGATAATTTTGCACTAATTTTATTCCTCTAACTTAATAAACGGTATTTGGAAAAATGCAAAGTGTTTTGAAAAATTGAATATCTCTGGAAGGTTTCAAGATAAATGGACGATTAAAAAAACTAAATACTCAGGAGGCATAAGGTATGTGCTGCAATTACCTGGCATTGTCTCTAGAAGACATTAAACTTTGCTGAAAAAACATGACACTACTTACATCCCCTGTACAATATGAAGATTTTATTTTTCTGCCCTTTTTTTCTCTACAGGAAATTCACCCATAACAGGGCTACAATTGAAAAAAAAATTAAAATCCGACCAGTGGTTTGCGAAAAAATGAGGTTTTAATATAAATATTTTGTTTTGATGGTCAGATTTCTATGCATGCAAGTTTATAATTACTTAAGCCTAATCCAAAATAACATTGTAGAAACTTTAGCAACTTATATCCTATTCAAGCAAACAAGTTCCAGTTAATGTCATATGGTTCCAACAGAATGAAACACCACCCCATTGCCAAATAAATGTTCCGCATTATCTGGACTTAATGTTTCCAAATTGGTATTCAAGACAGCAAGGATAGTTGAAATTACCAGCATCATCAACTGATCTTACGTCACATTATGCTTCTTCCTATGAAGATATGTGAAAAGTATTATATACAAAACTAAGCCATGCAATCTAGCTGACTTAAGAGAAAAAATAACGGTTGCAATTATTTTGGTCAATCATTCTTTAGATGTTAAGTAATGTTAAAAGTAATTTTTATTTACGATTAGGATACTGCCAATACATTCAAGACGTGCAATTTGAATACCTCATACAGATATTGATTTGCTTGTTATTTTTTTACATTATCAAGAAAATAACATAACGCTATTGGCTATTCAATTTTCTTGTGTTAAATTTTGTCATAAATTTGAAATCAACGACGTTTTTAAGTCGAGAATGGAAAAATCCTTTAAATGATGTACTACAAGCCCTTATTTCTAATTTAAAAATTTGATGGTTTCAACTTTCATCTAAAAGTGGTTGAACTTAATAATGGAATTTATTCATTGCAGGATGTCATTTAAGGAACGAAAATGTACTTAATGATGAATATGCATAATAATTTAAATTATGAATTTATTTCATTTGGTTGTTCCACATTGTGGTTATATCATTAATTATTAACATGAAATGTTAAGTGGAATCACTTAGAACATTTGTAAGTAATACAGCAGGAAAATTGTGCTTGAAATAAATTCATTTGGCGATAAGGCGATCGAATAACAATCAATATAGTACCAAGTCGACGATATGTAGAATTTCTGGCATTTCGGGTCAATTGATTTGCCACAATAATACTGTTCTCGGTTATCTACTTTGATGACTAGGAATCCATGCCAAAGGACCCATGTTGATTTCTGAGAACATTTTTAGGCTGCCCTGCAATTCAACATGTTAATCCATGATTGATGTTATGATGTTGAGCATTTATTTATGAAAATATCATCTTTCACTTCTACTAAAATGAAATTCTTTAAATGATAAGTTTGAAGTTATCCAAATAATTCGTTGTTAGGTAGGTATGTGCGAATGATATGCGTGAAAAAGAAATCATTCGCAAAGTAGCAAAATTCTAATAATATCAAATCTAAATTTAACTTTGTACTCATATTCAACAGCATCAGCTTTCATTCAAGCTAAAAATATCCGAAATTTAGTACTTTTGTTCACCATATCTTAGTTTAACCGCGATATTAAAGCGATAAAAACGTGTGCTCTTTATCTTAAGTTAACCTCCGTATCAATTCTTTAATTGTTTTGTTGTATTTTAAGTTTTTCTGTGTTATTTTTCAATTCTAGTGTGAAAACATTTGAAAACCATGGATGGAAATGTAGAAAAAGAGATGTGCAACAACTGGTGAGCCTAAAAAGTTCTTTTTCTTAAATACTTTTAATTATATTTGTTGTGTTTTAAAGCAAAAAGGAAATACCACAACAAAACTATGTAATGCACACAATGCACTGCGCTCGAAATATTACTTTGTGTAAAGTCTGCAATGAGCCAATTCCGAAAATTGAATATGAAATCCACAGGGAAAAATGCAGGAAACCGATTGTCAAGAAACTCAGCCCTCCACCTACTAATTTGGAAAATTCACATTACTTCCAACATAGAAAGGTGATTAAACTAAAACTCTTTTATCTCATGTAAATCTGGATCTCCTAATAGGCTGTTGAGGATAAGAAAGCAGTAGCACGAAGGGAAAATTACCTTAAGAGACATGAACACTTACTTGATACTGGTTTCAAACTTAACGAAACAGTCAGAAGTCCTTCAAGAGTAATGAAAAGTGGCAGTATTTCAAGTAATGTATCGAGTAGTTCGTTAAGTACCACATCTTCAAGTAATTCCTTGGAGAATCGTGGTGGAGCAATCAAAAAACCACCGTTAATACCTCGATTAGACGATACAGCTACTGGAACAAGATCCAAGGGAAATCATGGTAATTTTGCATAACCAAGCTAGTTAATTGGAAATACCTTAATTTTTAAAGGTTTATTGGCCTGTCGGTATTGCGATCTAGAACTGCCAAAACTAGATTTGGAAGAGCACGAAAACTATTGCGGTAGTCGCACGGATAAGTGTTTGGATTGTGGAGAATTGGTCATGTTCAAAAACAAGCAGTTCCATTGTTGCAGGACCGGGTCCAAGGAGGGTAAGGACATGTGTTGTTTTTTGATCCAGACATAGCACCGGCACACATTCACCTTCCAACGTTATTTTTAGGATGGCGTTTCGATATGTTAAAATAGTTTCCGACTACGTTAAAACACAGGATTTTTTTCCTTGAATACAAAAAAAAGTTTTTTTTATAGTAAGCCTTCATAAAAAACAATTGAGCTTGTATCAATCACTTTTTTTTGGCAGGCGTGCACGTCTATTTCATTTTTTTTTTTGGAAAAAAAATAAGCCAAATTGTGTGGTCATTTCTACGAAATTTTTTTTTCTTAGGCCAGTCATCGTTAAAATCATTATGGGATTCCACTACTGAACGTCACACTTCGAGCAATACTAACGTGGAAACAGACACAATAACTAGCCCAACCCGAAGACGTTTTAATCGAGTCCGATTGGCTGATGTCGATTACGATCCTCTCCCTTATTTGCCAGCGGCCTATCAACCAGGTGGAGGTTTGAGAAAGAATAAGGAGGGCGAAAGTTACAAGGAAATATCCAGAAGATTGGACTGTAAGTGCCGATGTTTTCTTATAATAGAAGGATATTTAAGAACGTTGTTAAAGGTAAAACGGAATATATAAGGAACCTTCTTCATGACTCTGCTAGTATCACCATACCTTTGAGAACCACTGCAACGGCTCCCAGGAATCTGTTTAATCACGATAAAGGTTCAATTTTTTTTGTGTGCATTAAGATCTCTGTTGCCTATTATCACTAACACTTTCAAAAGTTGTTTACGAAGATTGGCAAAATTCCATTTTGTAAACGATCCAAATCTATGTAAACCTGCTTTGTTTTAGTTTTCGAATATTTACTACGATTAATTTGGCGTAAAGTTCAAGTAATGATTGCTAATTTTATTTCAAAGGTCCAACTGCTTTGTCACTGCCGCCCCCGAGACGTCGACGAAATCCACCAACGGAATTAACGATTCTTTGTGAGTTTTGCGACACGCCAATTCCACACGAAGAACTAATTCAACATGAGGCTGGTTGCCGACCAGATATAGCTCGATTCAATCCTCGAAGAAGCCGGTAAGACTTGCAATTTTCATTATTAAATTAAGGTTTATGCTACTTTTTATGATTCAGGACCACGATTCCTGATCTTGGAGAAGATGATTATACACCTGCTTATGAGGCACCGCGTATGAGGTCACCACCAAGGGCTGACAGTCCTGATAGTGAGGAACTGCCTTGCGAATTTTGCTCCAATATGGTGCCAGCTTCCCAATTGTGGAGACATCAGTTAAGCTGCACGTCTGCAGCCTGATTTTAGTTAAATAACATCTCTTTCTTATAACAATTTTATTAATGTTCTCTTGTTAACAGTTAATTTTTGTATTACGTTTTTGGAAAGTTGCTCATTGGTTTAATTAGTTCAGTTTTTCAAAATGAATTACATTCAGGCCTTAGGCATGTATTAATAATTAAATATTTTTATTTCACATTTTTTATTAGTTTATTTTAAAATAACAGGCGAATTGTGCAACCAGGTATACATTTTAAATTATTCATCTCACAACAAGTCATGACAAGTTTTAGTTTTAATGTTATATACAAGAAAAAAAATTATTAGAAAGCCAAGAATAAGAAAGGAAAATTTTAAATCTCTTTTTAGTCTTCGCTTTTTAATAAAAATATTTTTTATTAAGAGAACATTTCACAATCTCTCTTTCTTATTCTTTAGTTTAACGTACTTTACAGTACCTTTAGCCTTTTTTCTCTTATTCAGAGCACTCCTCTGCAACGGTAAATATGCATACGGCTCTAGCTTCTTCCCCTTCTTTTTCATATCGCCTGCAGCCTTCTTACTTCTAAATTCGCGCCCTAAACTGTCACTTTTCATTGAAGCAGCCGAATTTACATTTCTATGAATACCGACACCTCCAGCTTGATATTTCGATGTTGGACCACTAGAACTGAAGCTTTTCGTTGAAGGCGCTCGTTTTCGTTTACGATTGGCTAAAAGTAGAGTTTCGGCAATGCTCTTCTCGTCATTTTCCGAATCCGAGGTGTCCGAATCGAAATTGATTTTAAGTTTTTCTCTTTATCCTCGTCGGAGTCTTGTTTGTCGTCTTTTATAATTAGTCTGCCATCTGAAGAAGTTTTAAAACCGCGATTCTCCTTTGAAAGTGGCTTTTTCTGGATTTGTTCCACGTGTGTTTCAGGTTTGGTAGCAGTTATCTTACTGGCGACAGATGGGTCTGTGAAATCGACGATATCCTCTGCATCTTCTTCAATCCAAGCTCTTGATTGAGTTCTTTTAGGGGGCTTTTCGTTAATTTCCGAATCATCTAAATCAGAGTCACTGTCCGCTAAAATTTCTTCAACACTCTTTGGCTTCGATTTAACGACAAAGTCCTTCATTGTTTGATTTTCGAGTTCCTCTACTTCTCGCTCCTTCTTCAATCGCTTCTTTCTCTCGTTCAATTTCTTCAAATTCCTTACTCTTTTAAGCATTACATCATCATGTGAAGGAACGAACTGAAGCACAACATCCGCCCCATATTTTCGTACCAGCCTATCTAATATATCTCTTACTTTTAATCTAAAATGTCTCTGACAATCTTCAGTCATTCCAACGAGAGTATGAATAATTTCTTCTAGATAAGCCTGTACCATTAATGTAGGCAAAATGGTACAAAACACTTTGATAAAACTAAGACATGATGCAACGATTTCTCGTGTGGGACACTTAGCCAAAATGCTTACGTTTTGCAGAATAGCTTTAATATTTTCCTGGCCTAGAGCCCCAGAAAAGTTATGTAGAGCCGATGCTAAAGCAAGTATAGTACAGGAAACCATTTGAGGATTACCGATGAGACCTGCACTAAGCATCACAATAAAATCTTGCATCTGATCGTGACCCATTAATGTATCTCCGATATTGTTTAGAAGACTATAGGCTGTCTGTCTGCATTTCTCGTTGATATCTTTGCAGCATAAAACAGCTTCTGGTATACAATTTTTAATTAATTTACTATCTTTATCAAGCTGAGGTTGATTTTTAATCAAATGATTAAAACATCTTAACCTCGCCCCTTTACTAGATGTGGCTGCAGTATCCAAACTCTTCTTCAACAAGAATTGTACTTGTTTCCTGTGAGTTTTAACGAAAATTTTGCAACCTTCCGTGTCACTTGACACAATTTCTTCAAGAATTCTATACGCTTTCTTTTGTTCTTTATTATCCTTGATTTCAGGCAAGTTTTTTACACATTCGTTGTAAATAGTAGCAACGTTATCGGAATTCTGATATGCAATTAAAGGCCTCATTAAGTCCAAAATAGACTCCTTGATGAAATGATCTTCCGGTTCTTCGCTCGAGGTGTTGAATCGTTCCAAAGCGTTTTTGAATAATTGTGCTGCTAATTCGTTATTAGCGATTGTGAGGTACAATTTAATGGTTTCCAAAGCTGCTAATCGTTGACCCTCTTCATCGGATCCTATTGGCTTAGTTGTGTAAAGGTTGAATAGTATTGGTAAATAGTTCTTATCAAAACGTGCTAATTCGGCTAAGTCTTCTTGATGTTCGCTCTCTTTGGCGCTTAAAATTAGCTTTCTCAATGCAGCCATCACTGGCAAACGTAACTCTTTACGCTCAGATATGGCCATTCCTAAAAAAAGCTTTAAGCAAAAAACCTTTATTGCAAAAAAGAAATTTTACCTAAAAGTTTGGCGATACTTTTAAATTCTGCTTTGATATCTGTGGGATGATTGCAAAAGCATGGTAACAAGTTCCATAATTGTAAATACAAAAGTTCGCTACTGTGAGCTCCAATACCATTATTAGCTTGTGCCAATTGGGCGGAACGTTGCTGGCACAGTCTAGCCAATGGAAAGATGCCCTCTCGGAAATAACCCAAAGTAGAGCACTTAATGTTTTCTTTCAAGACTGGCAATAACCACGAACGGTCGATGTTTAAATCGCCATTCGGTTTTTTCAAAGAGATAATGTTTAGGACTTTTTCAGGGCCCATCGACCGTACCGCTGAGCCTACCGCATATTCCAACTCATTATTGTAACTAAAATAGTAAAAATTGTCTTTCCATAGGATCATTTACAACTTAATACATACCTAAACTTGTACGAATCCCTTAGCTCACTTAAACTCCTTAACGTGTCTTCAAACATAGCCCAACAGTTAGCGCCGGCCACTTCAAACATAACTCCAATGATATGCAAAATTTGATTCCAAACCATGTTGTATTGATAGCTCAAGCAAGAATGTATCACACTGAAACACTTCTCCAGTTTTCCATAATACGTTCTGACTAAATCTTCTGATTCACAAGCTGGGCGAATAACATCTCGTAGAACCGTCTCAGCACAGTTAGTGGCTCCGCCTATAATCTCTGGTTTACCAGTGAGCCACATTTGCTGAATACAGGTTAGGAACTTAGGAGTCATATTCATGGCCATGTTAATGTCAGTGTCTGCTAAATGCACATGAGATTCTTGCATGACAAGTAGCCAAGCTAACGTTGGTTGTATGTCAGTACTGTTTGGTTGATATTCATATAAGGCTGTGATTAATTTTGAATTTAAATCGCTGGAAATTACCGAATTTTTTGCGCTGAATAACGAATGCAAGACTTGTAATCCACAAGAAGTTACTAACGGATAATTTAAGGTCATGAGACTTAAAATAGTTTCACAACATTTTTTTATATTGGATTTTGAAAAGGTTTGTATGGTTTCCTTTAACAATCCCAACGTATGTAAAATAGTGGTTTGATTAGCTTGAATTGAGTTCACAACAATTTTTCCACCTCCCATGCAACTTTCCAAGATACTCTGACAAAAATCGGCACACTTTTCAGCTGCAAGGTTTCCACTGGAGGATTTTTCGAAACATGGGGAATTCACAATTGCTGCTACAGCATGTTGGGCTGCCTTACGCCACTTAGGCTTAGCATGGATACTAAAAGGATTTAATATTGCATTGAAAATTTGTTTAGTTGTTTCATGAGTCCATAAGGCATATTCTTGTGCTCTCAAAATAGTCGTTAGGACGCCTAAAATAGACTTGATGACAATGTTATTTTCTGCTGATGAAAAGTCTTTCAAAATATGTAGTAATTTCAAGGCAACCTCATTAAAAGTTTTACGCAAAACGGCTTCAGGTACCGTTTTGGCGCCCATATTTAATAATGCTAAAACTGCTGTAATTTGATCTTCACTTTTCTCTTCATTACTATATACGGTGTCTAGAGTAGTTAATAGGGAACAAAAATATTCCGTAGAAGTCTCAGATCCACCATTTTGCTTAATAACCTCAGTAATAGCGGCTAGAATTGCTAGCATTTCTTTATGTAAGGCAGAGTTTGCTTGAAAAGTTTTCATAAAACGACTGAAAGACATGTTACTGCAATCGGACCAATCGGAAGCAAAAGATTGCATTGACTGATATGAACTGTAAGTTCCTGTATAACTACTTTCAGACTCCATATCGTCATTTGATAAAGCCTGTTGAGGTGCCTTGAGTATTTGTAAAGCATCGTGTTTCTTCAAAGTATCTGTTGTTAGTGCACTTGGACCTGAATTTACTTGAAAAAATTGGCTTTTGGCTTGATCTCGATACTTTCGGGTTTCGGGATTCGAACTGGAACTTTGCCCTTTAGGCCATCGTTTCCCTTTCGTTTGGCCTTTTAGTTTGCTTCGAAATTTACCCATGTTTAGGCAGAATCAGTCAACTTAAAATAGAACAAAATGTGAAAATACTCAAGTAAACAGTATTTACCAATTACTGTATATAGTCTGAAATGCACTTCTTGTTTATCAACTACTGAGTAAGTCGAAAAAAGTGCATTAACTCTTAAATATTAACAATTTTTTAGTTCAACTTTTACTTCAACTCCACGAAAGAAGTAAGAAAATTGTGGTTAAGTTTATTTGACAGATGTCAAAATTAAACACGTGCTTAAAAACTGCATTCAATGTCCCTAATACTTCAGATTTATGAAAAATATATTAAAAAAATGTTTACCCCATTCTTTCCTATCTCCCGAAATCTCCTTAAAAATAAAATTATGAATATCATTGTTTTAACATTAATTGAACAAGTGTAAAGAATTTATTGCCTGATTAAAAACTTGACACAAGCTTTATTAATTTATGAACGCAATTCGAAATTGTGACAGTGACTTTGACAATATTCATCCAAGGTTGCCAGTTGTTCATTGTTTTTATTCGTGTTTGTATGTTTACATTACATGTTTAGAAAGTTTCAACTGGTTTCAGCATAGTTTTTAAACCATTTTGCGAAGTTTTCTTGTTTGTTAATGTCAGTGTCAACTTTTTAGAAGAGAAAACTACCTCAAAACTAAAAAAGATAGTTTTGTAAAAAAATAGATAAACAAAAAATGGCCATGACAGTCAAAGGTTGTGAACATTTTGAAGAATTTAAAGAAGACGCTTCAAATATGGAAACTTTAAAATGGATTCATTCAGTTTTCGTGATAGGTTCACCTCCGAAGCATAAACAAATAAAAATCTGCAACTCCTTCTGTCACACCTGTAGAAATCAAGGACCTTATATTCATGCCTGTTTAGAATGTGTTTATTTTGGTTGTCATGAACATATTAGGGAGCACACTCAAAACCAGGTTCACAATTTTTCCTTAGAACTGAACTATGGACAACTCCACTGTACAAGTTGCAATGACTATATTTACGACACAGAGTTGGACAATATTGCCACAAAAAATCGAATGCAGTGTAAAAAGTTTCACCAAAGACTATTCCAATGCACCTCGTGGGATCCCACTGAAGAGGAGCGCGAGTTGTTGGCTAATCAAACGAAAAAAGTGTGTATTACCCCTGAAACTACCATTGGCCTGAGAGGATTAATGAACTTAGGCTCGACATGTTTTATGAACTGTATTATACAGGCTCTAATGCATACTCCTTTGTTAAGAGATTATTTCCTGACTGAGCAACACTATTGTAAATATGTGCAAGGTACTTGTTTAGTATGTGAAATTGTCAAATTATTTCAAGAGTTTTATAATGGCGACGAGACTCCATTGGCCCTACATAACCTGTTACATCTAATTTGGACACAAGCGACTTATTTAAATGGCAACAGACAACATGACGCACATGAATTTTTCATGGCAGTACTGGGTTTAATGCACAAACATTATTCAGAGTCAGTTTCTCATCCAACCAAAATTAATGCTCATAGCAATGCAGCTAATTGTTCCTGTATTATTCATCAAATTTTTTTGGGCGGCTTACAAAGCGACGTGGTATGTCAAAATTGCAATGGTGTTTCAACCACTACAGATCCAACTCTGGACTTTGCCCTTGAGCTGGGTTCAGTAACCGAAGGTGGACGATCGCCATGTTCACTGATTGATTGTTTAGAAAGTTTTACTAAAGCAGAACACCTGGGAACGGAAAAAATAATGTGTGAGAATTGTGGATCGAAACAGGAGAGCACCAAACAATTGACGATCAAGACTTTACCAATTGTTACTACATTTCATTTGAAGAGATTTTCTCATTCGGATGCGGGTATTAAGATTTCCACTGCTATATCCTTTCCAGAAATTATTGATATGACACCATTTATGAGCAAACGGAAAGAAGAAAAACCGTTTCCCGCTGATAATCGGTACTCTTTGTTTGCAGTAATAAACCATTCAGGTGATTCGGCCAATAGAGGACATTATGTCGCTTTTATAAGACAACATTACGATTATTGGTATAAGTGTAATGACGACATTATTACTCCCGTAACTTTGAAAGAGGTTCTAGCATCGGAAGGATATATTTTGTTTTATCATAAGCAGGTTTTAGATTACGAATAAACTGTAAAAGCAGTTTATATAAATAAATTCAATTTTAACTGTTGTTGTTTTGATTGAAATTGAAAACGCCACCAACAATGCGTAAAGCTGTTTGGTTGGTTGCCTAGTAGTAATTGTGTTCTTTCTATCTCTATCGTATGTACTCTATTCATATAGATGTCCTTCTCAAAATTAACCAAACTAACATTAAAAAAACGATGACAAGGCTAGCGGAAACTCGACCGCCCTTTTTATTTAATAATAACAGAGATAAAACGTGAATGGTCAAACATTTTCACTGGTAAATTTTAAGTGTCAAAAGTCAAATTAAAGAGGAAAAACAAATGAATCCTTGTATAATACCAACTGTCCCACAGGACGTAGTAGGTGACGGGCGATGGATGTCAATGGTAAAATAGATGTTAAAATGTACGTATATGAATGGTTAAAATCTAAAAATTTATCTTCAAGCATAATCGTTTTGTGAAACAAGCCAAAACCAGTGAACCTGAAGTGGTACTAATTGGAGACAGTATCATTCAACAACTTCAATTCAGCACATTATGGACTGAGAAAATAAGCTCTTTGCATTGCGTTAATTTTGGAATTGGTGGAGACAGGTAAAAAATTCAAGTTAAATCATGTTTCATTCTAAATCTGGCTGATTTAATTAGGGTAGAAAACGTGTTATGGCGCATCAAGAATGGAGAATTTGATTTTGGTACTTGCATCAAAGCTGTGGTACTGTTTGTGGGAACGAACAATATTGACTGTACTCCACATGAGATTTTCGAAGGCATTTTGGAGATTATTAAGGAAATTAAACATTTATTAGGAAGTCGTGTTGTAATAATCATTCCTGTGAGTATAATTTTGGGTTTTAATTGAAGTGAATTGTTAAAAGTGATTCTTTTAGACGTTGCTGCCTAAAGGACAATTTCCAAATCCATACAGGGAACGCAATGATCACGTAAACACTTTTCTTGTCGATAAATTTTCCAATGAAGCAAACAAAGATGAATTGACTGAAAATGTTCATGTTGTGCAAATACATGATAATATTGTTGGAAATGATCAAACAATTAGCCATCATATTATGCACGATTATTTGCACCTAACTAATAACGGTTACACCATGACTTTTGGGAAAGTGTATGAAAAGCTGTGTCAATTGTTGAATATTCCCTCCAAATGATATGATAATTTAATAAATTTTCTTACATTAATAGAAAAAATACAATCGATATGATTACCACGTGTCCATCACCACCTACATACACCCTCTGTGTCCTTTAGAAAAGTTCGTTTGTTTAATTGGATAATGATTAGTTTCAGGATGACTCTCATTAATAAATAAACGGACAGAATATTGCGTGAATATCTTCGATTTTTTAATGATCATTAGCTTTGTTTTCATATTACCTGGCCTAGTTTGGGAGTGTAAATCTGGTTGCCTATTTTCCATCACAGGAAACGACAACTTGCAAGACACATTATCGCTCAATTTAAAAATAATGAAGATAAACGACATTATTATTTTTTATACGCCTGAGATGATTGTTTTAACAGGGCGTTTCAATTTTCTTTTTTGGAGCATTAAATTTGTATTTTGCACTCTAGTAATTCGGGATTGCATTTTCCAAGCAATTTCATATTGAGATCCTCGAAATCGCACTTTTCACTACCACTGGTATTAAAAATCAGTTTTATCGAATCACACAACATGATTGCAAATATATTTTTGACTGTAACTGTATTTCTGAATATCTTCATTAACCTGACCTTCGGTGATGACCTATTGACCTTCCATTTAACGGAGGACACTTTCGAAACTCCGCAGAGAGTCAATAAAAAAAATTATTTCCATAATAAAGAGGTAATTACTTTTATTCAATGAATTTAAAAGTGCTATTTTTAGATTTATTTTTAATAGGAAGAGGATATAGAGTGGCATCAGTCTGATTGGAACAAAGACCCTCCAATCGTGGAAAGTGCTTTAAATGACAGACCCATAAATAACTATGAAATTTTACCACTCTCTGAAACATGGCAACGACCAAATTTTCTCACAAAAGATCCAGAAATACCTTGGAAAAAACCTTATTTTTATAATAGAGCTTTTGTGCAAAAAATCACCAAACCGTAAGTTTTGAAGAGAGCTTGTCTCAATTCATACTTAATTCATATTTTTTAAGAATAATTACCGCAAACAGATATGAAGAAGTTGTGCTGCTAAGTCCTAATTACAACATTACTAATGGTGCTAACAATAAGTCCAGAAATAGTTCTATAACAAAAAAAGCTATAAATCAGATGATGAAGCAATATTTAGCCAAACTTTTAATCCAAAAATTCGCAACTAAGAAAAAAGAAAATTCCACAACTCTAACAAAGCGAATAAACGGTCGTTATGCCGGGTAAGACTTAAGCATAGATTGAATTATTGATAAAACGCAGAATGATAATTAAAAGTCTATTTGTACCACACAAAAGTGTAAAAAAGTCGTCCAAACTCGATCAACAAGAAACGAAACTTCTATTTGACAATACTGCATCATTATGGGACCTGAAAAATAAAACTATTAACAAGATCAAACAATTCTTTGGCCTCTTTACCGTCATCAAATTTAATAATGTGGAATGTAATGCCACCAATTGGGCGGGCACTTGGCAAGGGGCGTGTCTTTCGTCCATTGAGTGCACACAGCAAGCAGGTTTGGCAATGGGCAACTGTGCAAATGGTTATGGTGTTTGTTGTGTTTGTATGTGGATTTTGGTGAAAAAATGTGTAACTAATCTTATATGTTTTTAACAGTTAGAGGTACATGCGGTGACTGGTCGAAAAGGAATTGTACTTATTTTAAAAGTCCTAATTATCCCGATTACTATCCGTCAGATGGGGGCGTGGCTCTACCTACCACGACTATGGCCTCACCCACTCCAGATCCTAGGTATTCAACCATTTCGCAATTTTTCTTAGTTGTAGTTGACTTATTTGTTTATATAGGAAACATTGGTACCAATGGTTTGGTGATTTCGGCAGGCAAATGGACGACTCAGATGCTACGTTATGCAAGTTTCAAATATACAAAGCCAACGAAAACGTCCAACAGTTCAGAATTGACTTTATTGATTTAGACGTAAGACTTTGGATACGTATTTATTCATCTTTTTTAATGGTTTTTTTTCGTTAAGTTGACAGGACCCATTAACGGAACTTGTTTAGATGAGAGATTAATAATTATGGGCCAGAACTCAAACGATCAGATTCCAGTAATTTGTGGCTATAATACAGGGCAACACGGTAAAAGGCACAAAATTCAAAATGAAATTCCATTTTTGAGAACAGTTTTCTAGTATATGTGGACGTTTCAGAACTGAACGGACCTCTTCAGATCATGGTATTGTCAAATTCGGCCTCGCGAAAACGATTTAAAATAAAAATCTGTCAATATACAGACTCTTGTTATACGTCACAAAGCAATTGTTTACAATATTTCACAGGAACCACAGGCATTATTCAGAGTTTTAATTACGATCAAGCAGCCATGTTCAATCGCAGCACTCCTGGATATTTTGTAAAGATATTGTATGTTTAAAATTAACATAAGTATTCTATGTTCATTATTTCTTAAAGAACAATCTTAATTATGCTATATGCATTCGACGAGAGGCCGGTTATTGTACGATAACTTTTACGAATTCAGCTAATATGCAAGTTTATCCTTTCCAAATGGTTAATCAGTTGCCAGGTAACTAATGAATTGTCGACGCGCAAATCTTAGACATCATGCACTTAAATTTTTTTCATAGATGGACAATCAACGGTCCCTGCCGGACAGGCTGGAGTCGATGTTCTTAATTGTCCTGATGATTATGTCATCATCGATGGTATACGATTGTGTGGCGACCGGTTTAATGACGGCTCCACCCAAATGGACTTTACTATGGACGCTCCAGTTACTGGTAATGGCAATATCAAATCAATTTTATGCAATTATTTTAACATTTTGACAGATACTAGCACGGGGCCAATAGTGATCAATGTGAGAACCAATGGAAACGTAACTGGATTAGGATTTAAATTATTTTATATTCAAAATCCTTGTCCCAATTGAAGGTCGCAAGGTTTTTTTTATTTATTTATTCTTCGGGCAAAAATAAAAAGAGATTTTCCCATACTTTATGCAGCTTTATTTCCTGCTTTAAAATTAGGAATTGTAAATTTGCTTTTATGTGGGAAAAATATCAGGTTTTCTCCGCTGGACAATTAAATATTTAAATCGTCGTTGACTATATGTGAAGTAAGCGTAGGTGGTTCTTTCAAATCGACGTCATACAAAAGTTCGACTTCGTCCCTCCCCCTCTTTCACCCTTTGTGGAAGAAGGTTAAAGACACGAAACGTATACTTTTTCAGACGGAAATAGACTCAAGTTATTTTTATGAAAATTATTACGCCTTAATGAAACCGAAACATTGTGGAAAAACACAGGTAAATCTATAAAATATAGTTTAAGGCGTTCCCGATATGAACCAATCAGAAGACAGCAATATAGCCAAATTTAAATATACCTAATATAGGCTACATGTCCTTTTTTCAGAAAATAATCAAATATCAAAATTTTCAAAAAGAAAAATCAGTCATATTGTAAAAGGTTATTAATACAACGCAAGCCTCGATTAAATACATTAAAAAAATTAAATGTCAAATTATACAAAATATCTTTAAAAGTATGTTTCAAATTATGACCAAAATAAAAAAAATCCCTTGCAGGCAACAAAACAATATGACCAGATTGGAACGATTTGGACTATTTATAATCTAATCGCGTCTCATTGCATTCATCTTTGGAAAAGCGATTAGAAAGACGACAGGAAAAAATAGGGTGAAATTGATTTCCATTTTTGTGTATATGGATGGGTTTCTATGGAACTACATTAATTATAAATTTGTCGTTTATAGGATAGATACCAGACCATTGACTGATACAATTGAATGGACCTAATTGCATTGAGATATTTAATAGTAATTGAAAATATCATAGCCAACATGATTCTGTCTAACAAATGTCTTTTTGCAAAAAGAAAAAATAAGATTTTGTTAGTTGAAAAATTGAAGTAGCAAAAAATACAATGAATTATTGTAAAATCATTTATACGTCGATGATTAATATGGTTTGACCAATAAAATTCTCAAACGTCATACATACCCCAACACTCAAACCTGTAATAGTCAGTGTTCATCTAGCTTTTACTCACGGTTCGTTTCCTTATAAAAATGAAGTAGCGCTAAATAAATTTAAATTTCCCTTCATAATTAAAATAAAAATTTTAATTTCTACATGACATTATTGTCATTAAAAAGTCTGCATCGAGCCAGAATGGACAATAAGAACGTTAATAGTGATGCTATGTTTATTGAAAACGAGATTCTAGAATCCGGAGGTAAAGTTACATATATTTCGCTAGACGTGACAACGTTGTTTCAACATACAGTATTGCCTGATTGTACACAAAATCCTTATTTTAGCGTCCTCAAGAAGACCTAGTAATGACAGCGTGAAAAGCATTAATATTCCTTTAGATCGTTGCCAATTGAATGATACATTAGGTTTGGTAGAGCACACTACGAAGAATCGATCAAAATCTTTGATTAACATCTCTAGACGGCATAGGAGTCCATGTCCTGATCATCTTGGAGACATTGAAGAAAGTCCCAAATATAACAATTTTCGACGAATATCTTGGCAACAAGACATATCTGATAAGGTAGATTACATATTCAGATTATATTGCTAACTAAGAAATTTTGTGATTATTACAGGCAAGTAGTGGCAACATTCTTTCACTTAAAGAAGCTTTTGGTGCTCAATTAAATAATGATGAACGCATGACTTTACCGGGAACACCGCTACCGTCACTAGTGCAAAATTTCGACACATCTGACGATTTGTCTCCAGGAGATGGACAACCTGCTATTCTTCTTCCTGTGCCGCTAGCATCCACACCTCCTGCAGAAAAATCACAGGTCGATTATTAGTAAGGGAAGACTTTTAGCTCTGATAACAATTTTAATTTTTTTCAGAATGTAANAATGGGCGAATTTTGGCAAAATGTTGAAAAGACAGCCTCTTAACATGGTTCGTCAATATTTTGGTGACAAAATAGGATTATATTTTTGTTGGTTGGGTTTCTACACTAAAAATGCTCCTGGCACCGGCAATTGTGGGTACTCTGTGTTTCATGTATGGAGTTCTTACAATGGACAGCGAAGACAACACGGCCACGTAAGAGAAATCATACACACTGATCTAGAAAACTGTTCTTAAGTTCAAAATTTTCAAAAAAAATATTCACTTGTTTTAGCACAATTATATGTATAGTTTTTCAAAGCACTGTTTTAAGCACTCTGTAAGTATAAACGTTTAAAGTCAAAACATGGCATATATTTATAAAAATATTAACTTTCAGACATGAAATTTGCGATCCTAACGGTGCGGGCAACATCACCTTGTGTCCTCTATGCGATAAAGCATGCTCTTATACAAAATTAGTAGACAGTTGTAAATTCGCCAAGCTCACATATTTATTCGATAATCCGGCAACGGTGTTTTTCGCTATTTTCATGAGTCTGTGGGCAACGATGTTTTTGGAATTGTGGCGTAGGAAACAAAGTGTTATCCAATGGGAATGGGACCTCCAAGGCACTGAAATGGAAGAGGAACCCAGGCCGGAATTCGAGACTAGCGTAAAGACTTTCAGGACAAATCCTGTGACCAGGGAAAAAGAGCCTTATTTGCCAACGTCACAAAAAGTATTTCGAATGTTTATTACTGGAAGTGCTGTATTGTTTATGGTAAATTAAATAAGATTTTTTTGCAAAAATATTTTTTTTGTGTTTTTTGTCTATAGTTGGTTGTAGTACTTGGTGCTGTTTTGGGGACAATAATTTATAGACTTACACTGGTTACTACGATCTACAGTAGTGAAAATTTGTTTTTTAAAAGTCATGCTAAATTGGTTACTTCGATCAGTGCTGCTGTAATGAATCTTCTCTTTATCATGTCTCTGACCAGGGTAATTAATACTTATTAAATTTTGTTCAAATACTGACACTCTGTTGTTGAATATAGTGTTACCACAGGTTAGCAATTTATTTGACAAATCTGGAGAGCCCTAGAACCACCACTGAGTACGAAAATTCCTACACATTTAAGATATTTCTATTCGAATTCATGAACTTCTACTCATCACTTATATACATAGCCTTCTTTAAGGTAAGTTAAAATGATACAAGGATCAAATGCACCTGGTTCTAGCTTGAATCTAGAGTTAATTCCATTTAACAACTGTTAATGCACTTAACTAAATTCCAAAGAACACTGCATTGTTTATGAAATCTGCACCTCCGAATATTAGTACAGTTCATTGGATGACTGCTTTTTGTGTGGATATCCATGGGATTAAAATCATGAAATAAATTAACACCTTCATTGAGAAATGTGGTAAAACTATATAATTGGGGCTCCAGGCTAAAATCACTTCAAAACAATGTTTTATCTTTTGGAAACTATTTTTTAGGGAAGAACTAGATGTTTTACGGAGGGGGAGACATTTTTTTATAACAAAATAGAGATAAAGAAATATTAATATTAACAAAATAATGTTTATTTATGTTCATTAAAGATAAAAAATCAAAAACCATCAATTGTTATTTTAAAAATGAAAAAATTATATTTTTTTTATTTATATATTATAAAAAAAGTCTCCCCCACTTTCTAACATCAAGTTTTACCCTAAAAAATAGATTCCAGAAGATAAAAAATGTTTCGGAGTGATTTTGACCTGGAGCCCCAATTGTATAGTTTTACCAAAAATGCACTAGAGGTTCGTTTTTTCGCTTAATCATCTTATGGGTATCTTTACAGTTTTGTCTCTATAAGTTCACGCCAAACTACACATCCATTTCAAATATCAAAAACCAAGTTCAGCTTTTTGCCAACAACTCTAAAGCTGACAGTTCTAATTACGATTTTATAACATGTTTTTTTACACTTATAGGGTCGATTCTTCGATTATCCTGGAGACACCATTAGTAGAAAATCGGAATTTTTCCGTGTAAAAGGAGATATTTGTGATCCGGCCGGTTGTCTAAGCGAATTATGCATCCAATTGTCCATAATTATGATTGGCAAACAGATTTTTAATAATTTTGTAGAAATATTTAATCCGTAAGAAGCCAAGAAACAATTTTCCATTAATTTTTAGTACAACTACTTTGCGATTTAGGAAAGTGTCTAATTGGTGGCGCTTCAGATCGCACAGATCCAATACAAAAGACTTGACGCGGAAACATACCAGATGGGAACAAGACTACCATTTGCAAGATCCAGGACGATTGGCACTCTTCGACGAATATTTAGAAATGAGTAATCGTTCTTCCAAATGTAATAAATGTTGAATTAATTACGTTTTTTGTAGTACTCCAATATGGGTTCATTACACTATTTGTAGCTGCTTTTCCATTGGCCCCATTGTGTGCCCTTTTAAATAATATTGCTGAAATTCGATTGGATGCTTATAAAATGGTAACGCAAGCAAGACGTCCATTGTCAGAACGCGTTGAAGACATAGGAGCTTGGTATGGGATTCTGAAGGGTATAACCTATGCCGCAGTTGTATCCAATGTATGTGTTGATTTTTTGGTACATTTAGATATTGATTTTTTACATTTAGGCATTCGTCATTGCCTATACAAGCGATTTTATACCTAGAATGGTATACAAATATAAATATTCGCCTAATGAGAATTTAGTTGGATACATTGATTCCTCACTCTCAGGTTAGCATCGTTTACTTCCTACAGTGCAACTAACTAATTTAGTATTATTATTTAGTTTTCAATACGTCGGATTATCATGAGAATATGGGGCCTGCTGATAAGACTTATAATCCAGGCATATGCCAATATAGAGGTAAAAAAGATTTTGAAATAATTTCAATATTACACTGTGTAATTTTTTGACAAAAGGTTATAGAAATGGTCCTAACGAATCTGATTCTTATGGACTGAGTCCGCAATACTGGCACGTATTTGCAGCTCGACTGGCTTTCGTAGTGATTTTTGAGGTAAGCAATCTATTCAGTTCTTGCAATAAATATAAGTTTCACCTTTTTAAAGCATGTGGTCTTTGCTTTGGTCGGCATCATGCAATATGTCATTCCTGACGTCCCTAGCGAGGTATAGTGATCTCAATAAAAGTACAAATAAACATCAAAATTAAACATTTTTTTCCAGTTAAATACACAGATTCAAAGAGAATTGTTACTAGCCAAAGAAGCAAAATTCGAACACGGACTCAAGAAAACCGATTACGATTATGATGAAATTTTAAATACAATTCGTGAAAATGATAGCAGGAATAATGATCCCAAAATAGGGATCAGGGGCTCCTGGGCTAGAAGACTCAGTCGTTTATCAGACGGTTTGGATGCTCACGTTGAAGTCATCAGCAGGAAAAAAATTCGTTCACATCAACAACGGTTTGGGAATGATTTCCGAATGGCGTTTTCGTAATGTCTATTGTACAGTTCAGTTGTTATTTATGAATCAATAAATTATTGTTAATTTTTATGTCATACCTATTTGTCTGTCCTAATTGTACAAGAACTAAAATAAAAATGAATGTGTAACAAATTGAAACATGCATTATGACAAATAATTTAAAATGCTTTTGTTTTTACAATTGATACTGCTGTAAAAATTACAATTTTATTCATAAATTACTACCATTAACACGCAAATTAATAATTTATTTAAACCATCATACTTGATTCATTGAGCCGTTCAAGGCAAAAGTGATCTAATTTAATTTTTTTTTATTTTGATTTTTTTTGCTAATTTTATTACCTAAGCGTGGTTTTATTTATTCACACAACTTTTAGTTTTTTGAGATTTCTTATTTCTTCGCAAAATGGCTTTATTATGTTATTGCTTTTAACAGAATGATGGAATTGTTATTATGAAAAGTAGTATAGGTCAACAGTACTAAAATAAGGATTTTTTTGCGAAGATTGCATATTTGTATGTTACCCAATACAACTGTACTAGGTCTTTTCTCGGTAGGGGTTCTGAACTAATTTTGAACCAATTTAGGCATTACACACTCGCGGAGATCGTCAATATTCGTACCCCGATCGCTAGTTCTTGGGAAATTTTGTTCATATTTGAACATGTCAAGGAAACTTAAATCAAATTTAGACGTCAAGAAACCTTTTCTTTTGCTTTTGGTAATGGTTAATGGAACAGTAGCTTTCCAATAGGGGAGTACGCTTAACAAAGAAGAAAGAATGACTTCGGAATCTTTCGCATAAATCATTGGTAACACTAAATTTAGAATCAGTTAAACACATAAATCTTGATTGACCTAATCTATCTTTGGAAAATCTTTTCAACTTTGTGGCACTTCTGGTTATATTGGAAATAGCCTTCAACTTCCTTATTTTAGATGGAATCCCCCATTTTTTTGACATTTTCGGATTTCTCCTCAAATTTGAAGGTTAATTTATATAAAGTGTACTATGTCTAAAATTTACCGTTTCCTAGTTATTCAGGAAATTTCGAAAATTTTGTGAGCTACAGTGTCGCACGGAAATCGGTGCTGTGCCCTAACCGTTGTGAATTTCGGAGTTGGGCTTCTGGGGCCCCAGGAAGACTTAATAAGCTACGGTTTGACGTATTTGGATAAAATATTCCCCAACTTCCCAAATATAGCTAGGAAGTTGCATAATTTCAGATTTCAATATTTTGCATATTTCAAATGGAATGCCCTAATTTTCTTAACGACATCGTGTTAAGGATAAAAAATCTTTTCCAAAACCATTTTTCATTTTTAATTTTTATTTTTGAATCCTGAACACGATGCCGTTAAAATATTGGAGCATTCCATTTGAAATAAGCAAGACGTTTGAAATTATGTAACTTTCCCCTACAGCACCAAATATTGCAGCAATATTGCTGCAATATTGTTTTAAATATTGCAGCAATATTACTATGTCCGCTTTTTTTACCCGGCGTGTAATATTGCTGCAATATTGCGCCGTAATATTGTTGCAATATTGCGTTGAAATATTTCCACAAAATGACATATACATATATAACATAAAATTAAGTAGTAAGGTTTAACGACATGGTTTTTTGCGACACAGAACATGAGATTTGTTTACTCTTTCCGTACATATCCTCGCTTTACATTTGTCTATTGAAAGAAGAAAAGCATACCAAAACCAGTGAGCTCGATACCTATATTGGAGTGTGCACTCTTATGGAATAGTTTGGATAAAGTGAGGGGACATTTCGAATCTGAAATCTGTCCTTTTTTTTAAATACTGTCAATAAATCAAACAAAATTAGATTTGTACTCGAAAATATTAAACCGTCCTTTTCTAATCAGGGACGTTTATTTAGCATTGCGTGAACACTCCAGTATATTTGTTAAATATACTTATAATATTTGTTATATTTATATAAATCTCATGTTCTGTGTCGCAAAAAACCATGTCGTTAAACCTTACTACTTAATTTTATGTTATATATGTATATGTCATTTTGTGGAAATATTTCAACGCAATATTGCAACAATATTACGGCGC
>JABRWK010000109.1:109296-140258 GCA_013372445.1 Hypothenemus hampei | reverse complement strand
TTTTCGAATACTTTTACCGCAGATCTTGTATCATTTCTGTAAATAATACAGTATGATAAAGTTTTTAGAGAAATTGCACTAATATTGCAGTATTCCTCAAAACAAAATAAACAACTAAATACAGGGTAGCAAAATTGAATGTAAAGTAGGTAATTTCTAACATTTAACTAGACTTATTTATGATTATTATTAATATGCTATCATCCTGTATGCTCTGTTATTATTTTATACAATTATTTTGAATTAATTTAATTTTTTAATTTATTTTTATTTTACGTATGAAATTACCAATTTTACATTGGGTCGTTTATTTTGTTTTAAGGAATACTGCAATATTAGTGCAATTTCTCTAAAAACTTTATCATACTCTATTATTTACAGAAATGATACAAGATCTGCGGTAAAAGTATTCGAAAACAAAGAAAATTGCAAAAAATTTTAGGTGCGTTACCATTAGCTTAATAGGAAAATTAAATCTTAAAATGCTATTAACTGAAAAACTACAACACTTGGTATATAGGTATGTTTAGTTAAATCAACTCAAAATTACGTATTCTATCACCTCCTCAAAGGAATTCGTCGAATTACCAATAACCCTGTATATTATATTTACATATTATGTATAGGTTGTCAATGTGTGTTCATCTTTCACCCCGTATATAACTAATCTTAGGGGAGTCATTTTTAAAATCCCTTTCTTACTACTCACCTACGTTATATAGGAAACTCTACCGCAAAATTTTATACTTCTAAATTCAACGGTTTAGGCTATGCATTGTCTGTCAGCCAGAGTTAGTGTTTTATTAAATAGATTAAACACAATTAAATTACTACTCTACCAAGCCTCCTCTTACATTTTTTGAAAATTTTTCCTAAATAAACATAAAAAAATGGGAGAGATTAAAATTGGCCGAGAATTGTGAAATTTAATTTATGGGTCTAGATGCTGATTCTAAAAAAAATTCTTAATAATTTTAAAACGTATTTGACACATAAAAAGCACTTTGCCCCATAGAAAAATAGGTTTTTGAAAAATTTTCAAAAAACCATTGATTTTTCAAAAGTGAAATTATTTTAGAAATTAATCATTAACCAAACAAGGCAGAACTCCAAAAAATAAAAATTCAAATCTAGAATTTTTTACCTTTTGCAAGAGTCGGTTCACTGTACAGGGTGTCGCGTTTTATTTGGATCAAACTGAAACATATGATAGATTTTATCATTTTAAGCAAAAAACTTTCTATGAACACGGGTTCAATCTCCATCAGTGGCGGAGTTACAGGATGTTAAAGTGTAAGAAAAAAATTGAGTTTTATTTTATTGTGCTTGATCTAATGCAGATAGAGCCTTAAAATTTTATATGCTTATTAGGTAATAGGTGCTGCTTAATACGAGACTAAATTTGCTCCGATTACTATATAGGGTATTACATTTTCTGAGGTCTTGCTCCATAAAGATCTTTTAGAAAAATTTACTCCTACGCCACTGGCAGATTTTAATACTTTTTTTAACTTCTAATAAAAAAGTATTAATATATATTAATACTTTCTTAAATTCTACGTAAACTTAGGTATACATATTTTTTATTAAATAAAACGGATGTCAAAATTTAATTATTTATTCGATTTTTCATTTTATTAAAAAAACTAATTACTTAAACTGATTGTTTTTTGATCCTGTATCTCTTATGATTCATGAAAAAGAAACAATCATGTATGGTAATAAGGGTTATTTCGAACTATCTTTGAGTACTTTTTCAAGAATCAATTTTTACTACCGAGTGAGATACCAGTTTTGTCGTGCCTAGAAATTTTCAAATTACTAAAACATACTTTTATTTCATAGAATGCTTTCTCTCTTTTGTCTCTTTTTATTCTTCTTCTAATAATAATCACTTTTATATTTCACATTTTATTCTTATCTGTAATAGTTTTAAAAACTATTCATTTTTGTTTATATTTTCCGAGCTAAATTGATGTGTAAACAACATAAATTTTCACAAATGTAACCATGAAATACTATACCTACATATAATTCTTTAAATTAGATATTGGTAATATATTGTGTAATAACAGATAAAAATAAAATATGTATAAAATACTAATTAATTATTACCTTATTAAAATCACTAGACACTAAAAAAACATCCTATATTTACATGTAACTGTTATTTTTTGTAGAATTCAGATAATAATTTGTTATTAACATTAAAACATTACTTTTTCGATGGAAAATTTTTAAAAAATTCCATTTTTA
Source organism: Hypothenemus hampei (assembly GCA_013372445.1). Classification (NCBI taxonomy): domain Eukaryota; kingdom Metazoa; phylum Arthropoda; class Insecta; order Coleoptera; family Curculionidae; genus Hypothenemus; species Hypothenemus hampei. The sequence goes on along the minus strand of JABRWK010000109.1, from coordinate 138,002 downwards.
GATTTGAATTAAAAAAATCTCAAAAAACTGAAAAATCTTTAAAAATTATTACATATTTAGAATATATTGAATAAAATTTGTGGATTATTATTATTGGAACGACATCAAATAATAATATAAAGGATATTTTTATAAAAAAAATAAAGTTTTGATATTTTAAGAATTTCCCCCAGTTGGACTCCGACCAGTGTTCCATTCTATAGTAAAAATTGATTCTTGAAAAGTACCCAAGGAGAGTTCGAAATATCTACCATTATTATATGGATCATAAGACCTGATATACAGGAGTAGAATACAATCAGTAAAACTAAGTAGTATACCTATTTAAAAAAAAGTGAAAAAACTCATAAACGGTTAATTATGTACTACTTAATGAAGAATAAGTATAATTTTATGTAGAATTGAAAAAAAATAATAATTTATAAATAGTTATTTGAAATAAAAAATTTGCACATCGTACAAACTTTATAGTGTATCCTGCACAGGATGTCCCAAAACTGATACCTGTGCTTTTAGGATGTAATTCAGGGAATAAAAACAAATTGAAAATGAAATGTTGAAAATTTTCCAATTCGTCTTCGTTACTAAGATATAAGGTGTTAAAGTTCTAATAAGAGATCCAGTTTGTTCAATGATATGTACTAAAGGGTGTCCCAAAATTCACGCAAGAAGTAATTTTGAAAGAAAACTTTGAAAAAAAAAAGGTTTTTAATCAAAAATTAAATTTTTTTTATTTATTCATAAATTTTACAGAATAGGGTTTTGTATGAAAGAGCAGCGGCAGATCAATGTCAGCCACAGCTTCGGTGGCATAACCACAAACTCTTTTGGCGCAATTTTTAATAATGGTTTTACATACGTGTAGCGGTATTTTGTTAATACAGACTATACTTTTGATGGTTATGGACTTGTTGGCATAAAAGTAAGACTTCAGAAAACCCCACAGAAGAAAATCTAGAAGCGTTAAATCACATGATCACGGCGACCACTTTCGGTCACCAAAGCAGGAGAAATCCCAAATTACTATGTGATTTGATTTCTTGAATTTTTCGTTGAGGTTTCTTGTCATTTAAGGCTTATGCTAACAAACCGATCACCATCCACACCTTGAAAAAAGAAACTAAGCACTGTATCAACGATATTTATGGAAAATTTCTACACAAGACTGCGTATTTGCTAGTTTCAACTGTGGATGGCATTTAACGGATATTCTGTTATATAACATAATCCTGTACTGTATACTTCATGAATCAATTAAAAAAAATCAATTTTCAATTAAAAAACTGTGTTTTCTTTCAATATTACTTCTTGCGTAAATTTTGGGACACCCTTTATTAAAAGCATTACAAAATATCATGTATGTCAATAGTTTTTATATTTTTACTTAAAAACAATGTGTCGCACGAAAAAGAATCAAGTGAGATTTTTTCTTCTAAATTAAACGACGAAATCAAAAACTATTTTTATTTTGAGAAAAACCGGTGGCCTACCATTTTTTCGATAAAATTCTGCTGAGATGTGTTGGAACGCATGCCACTGGTGAAACTAAAATGATTACTGATTAATGTTATACATACATAAAAAAATCATCATAGTTTAGTGCCATAAAATGCAAAGTGCCATCTAAATATTTGAATTATTTGTAGAGATATTAATAAAATTCAATTTTTTAAATAAATTTTTAACATCTTGTATTTTGTTAATGAAGCACTTCCGCACTATGGTTCCAATAACAAACTGACACTATTTTCGATCAAACAACCTACTGTTGAAGTTTGAAACACTAATTATGACTCACCTTGTATATACAGTGCGTTCCAAGAGTAATGTCTAAACTCAATTAAAGATCAACGGTTTGGTTTTTGAAAAAACGCTCAGACCCGTCAATTTTTATTTTTGGCTGTGGTTTTTGTGATAGTAAATTCATGTATACAGGTGGTCCAAAAACAACTCACGACTTACGACCAACAACTTTATTTTTTCAAATGGAAACACCTATTTTTTATTTTATATATGGATTCTGCATCAAATTCTACGTACGTTTTATGTACCATTTCCTATATCTAAACTGAACAGTTATCGAGCAATCTACAATTGAATATATCAATAACTCAGACAGGACAGGGCAATAATTAAAGTCCTGAGCATTTGCGGCGAAAATTCTTAGACGCGTACACTTACTTTTTTCACTGCGAACGATTTTGAATTTATTTAATTCTTAAATTGTGAGAGTGCCATTTAAAAATAATGACCCTGCGAAAAAAGTGGGGGTGAAAACAAAAGATGACTATCGAAAAACCTTCACATTAAAAAAGTAAGTTTACGTGTCTGAGGATTTTCGCCGCAAATGCTCGGGGCCTTAGTTATTAGTATGTACTGTCTGAGTTATTGATATGTTTAATCGTAAATTGCTCGATAATTGTTGAGCTTAGATATAAGGCATTGTACATACATTAAACATATGTAGAATTTGATGCAGAATTTAAATATGATATAAAAAAGAATTTTTCCATTTTAAAAAATGAAGTTGATAGTGGTAACTTGTTCTTGAGCTACCCTGCATACATGAATTTATCTTCATAAAAACCGCAGCCAAAAATAAAAATCGATGGGTTTGAGCTTATTTTTAAAAACCAAACCGGTGAATTTAAAATTAATTTAGATATTACGTTTTGGACGCACTGTATATTTATTGTTTAAGGAGAAGTTTCCAACTTTTAATCACTACTAGATATCAATAGATGTTTCCTTTAGTATTTTTCTTAGTGCCAATCTAAAAGTTAAACGCTTTATTTCGATAATACAGTGTTTTGTTTCTTTTTCAATTTATAACTTACAATTAGTTATTCTATACAGTGCCATTCTTTAAGATTTGACGTTCATGGACTAAAAAAATAATAGGTCGCTCTCAATAAAAAGGAATCACTACAAGCGATTCAACTGATGTTAATGTGCGTAGAGTTGGCCTGACAATTTAGTCCTCCTGTTAAAGTCAAGTACTGAGTCAAGCCTAACTCAATTTTCAAATCAAATTTGATGCAAATTTTAATACAGAGTCAAGCCTGATTCTGTATTAAAAATTTCTTAGAAATTGAAATAAATCAATTTTAGAAGTTCAAGCGTAAAAAATGTGAAGTGAAATTATTTTCCTTCACGGTGAGACGATTACGCGTTCTTGAATGAAAGTCCATGAACTTGAATGAGAAAGTTGTTGTTACCGTGTTGTTACATTGGTTTCCTGTCAATTTGAAGACGTAAATTCACCAGAAAAAGAAAAATTGTAATCCAATTATCATAATTTGATGATGATGATAATGAAGGAAACATAAAATTTAAATAATTTCATAAGTTTACGCAAAACTACTGGGTAGAAATGACGTCGTTTCAGTGACATATGATGGGGTTTATTAATTTTTTTTCTAAATTAGTATTAATTAATGATTTTGTAATATGTCATTGGCACTTTGTTATACAGAATATGCGGAAAGTATTGGTATAATGTTAATCTGCCAGTCAAGGTATCCATACTTATGTAGAATTTTCATAATTTTAATTAAATCTGTTACATTAATTTAAATTGTATTAAAAAAATTACAATATGTACGCAATTAATTGTAAGGTAATATAATTTTGGCATACTTTTACATTATTTCAGATCATGGCAAAGGCGTTACATTCAATTGTTTAGTTATTAATTATAGAAATTGTTGAAAACTTTTGTTGTTACACTGATTAAAGAAAGAACCGGTATAAAAAAAATAGCCGTAATATACAATTTTTTCTTGAACTTGACTATTCTCAATAATATAACGATGATCTAATGAGACGATTATGTAACAAAATAACGATACACGTCTAAAATATGATTTATTAATTGGCTTTGTTGCGCTCGTAAACAATAATTAATTTTTTAAGGAATTTTATGTATTCATTAGGGAAAACCCGATTTTTATCCATTAAATGATGATGTTTCAGTGTCTTTTTATGTTCGTTTTTGGTGGGCTCTTAATGCTGTTATTCGCGAGGTCGTCTATCGACCTTCTTATAAACAATATTAAGAATTTCATAGGAAGAACGAATAAATAGATGAGAGGCACCAGTCCAGAATTCCAAAGATGTTAAACCGGATGTGGCCATTCTCGGCCAGGCAAAATAAAAAATCTCCTGGTTGTTTTGATAAAAAAATTCTTATGTTAATGGCAACAACGAATAAATCGGACCGATGAACCATATTAAGGAGTTTGTTTATTTATTTTTTTTGGGCAGACCCATAGGAATTTCTGTTTTTTGGAAATTCTGTTTATGTATAGAGTGACTCACTATATTTGAAAATATTTATTTTAGATTGACTGCCTACTAACTTCTTGAAAGATCCTATATGTATCTAACTACTAAGGATGTAACGCGCAATTAACATTGGAAGTATATTGATATACATACATATAAATATACCGATACGTTTATAGTATGACCGGCTAAACGTCTTTTCTCCACAAACATGATGAAACACTAGAAAGTATTAATTCATAATAACTGCTTTGTCCTTTACTATCCTTGTGCTTCGCTTTGCCTACTCATGTGTTCTTTTTTTTAGCGAGGATCCTGGTTGCCATTTCTGCGATCTTTCTCCATATATCATCAATTTTGATCATACCTAGGACGATGTTATCAGCGATTAATATTGCCTTCGTAGAAATTTTTACCTCGATCCGATAATTTGTTCACTATCTGTAGTAGAAAAAAATATTTTTCAACAGGTTAGTATTGCCCATGCAATCGAGTAAGCATAGTTGTCCGTCCAAAGTCACGTGGATTAAGACCATCGTCGCTTTCTGCCATATTTCGGGGAAGATTTCATCCGCTAATTGCCTATACAAATAACATCTTTAAACAGTCTCGTGAATGTTTTTCTGTCGCGCATCGCATTATTTCAGAAGGAATATCATCTGGACCCGATGGTTTCTTTAGTTTTATTTTATAAGCCATTTTATACATTTTTTAATGTAATTTTTTCCTGTTTAGCCACTGGAATATTCCAGTTTATTCTTTTTTTGAGCAGGGGAGAGTAAACAGTTAGCAGTTCTTCAGTTAGGCCTTACATTTTTCTAGGTATATATTTCATCTTCTCGTACAGTTTTGAAGAGAGCATTTGCTTGCTTGTTCATTGCATCTATAATTTTTAATATTTTCTTTTCAAGAAATAACTATTCTTCCCTTTGTTAGAGGTCAAGGGCAGGAGGGGCTCTAAATATTTCTTCTTCTTTTCATTTATGCAGAAGATTTCTTGGTTTGTAATCTAAAGTCAGAGGCTAATTGGATTCTATGCTCCGGTGGAGTTCTAGCAATGAATCTACGTCTAAACAGATAGAAATTGATTCCTGTGGAAGTGTCAAGCCTCTCGGTTTGATTTTCCACCGAGGAATTTGCAATTTTTCTCTCCAAAAACTTATCACACTATTCATGAATAATGAATATGTTTCAAACGTCACTATTTGAATAATTATTATTAAAATTCATTATTCAAAACCGATAAGCAAAGGTATTAAACTGGCAAATACGTTTATATGTATATGTTTTGTAAAAAATAAGCCTTATGGTATTGTTTTCGAAGCTAAGTAATCGTAGAATATTTCGATTTATTGTTGGCCAATGTTAAATAATCGCAAATTATGGCAAAAGCGTGAATTTTACGCATAAAAACCCCTAACAGAAATCGATTTAGAATTGAATTCAGAATTAAGATATGTAAATTAATAAAGGGTGTCCCATTTAATATAAATGACTTTTTTTTGTTTTCAAAGTTATTTAACAAGTTATTAACGGTTAAAAGTTTTAAGAATGGGTAGTTCTTTTAGAATGTCCTGTATGTTTTAGCGACTTTTTTAAAGTTGAGATACAAAACTTAATTCATATTTGGTCTTTTCTTTAAATTTTGTTTTAATGACTTAAATAAGGGATGAGAGATTGGATGTTGAATAGTGTTTTAAATTATGACATAAAATTATTTATTTTAAAATTGCTAGAATTACATATCATAAATACCTCAATGAAACTTAACTTTATTTTAATTGTTTAATTCAAAATGACATTATATACAAGAATTCCATTTAAAAAAAATGCAACTTTGAACAATTATTTGTGTTTGGGGCACTCTATACAGGGTGTTCCTTAATGATGTGCGGATATTTTAAGGAGGGATTCTACATGAAAAAATAATGATAGTTTGTTATATAAACTATGTTCCAAAAATGCTCCCTTACGAAAATACAGGGCGTCAACGTTTTAGAAAAAAATCGAAAATAATGAATATTTCAGAAACCGCTTGAGATATTGCAATGAAATTTGGTATGTAAGGACAGTTTATAAAGGGCTATTAATTGCAGTAAAAATAAGTGTTTCAATGCAAACAGGGGCGTATCTCTGGATACTGACTCCGATATTTTTCAAGGAAAAACAGTTACCCCACCGGTTTGTCTCAAAATAAAAATTATTTTTGATTTTTTCATTCAATTTGGAACAAAAAACTCTCTTGATTTTTTTTCGTGCGACGTACCGTTTTTGAGTAAAAAAATAATTACCCTGCACCATATTTTAACACAACAAATAAAACAATAGAACATTTAACATATTATGGATTGACATCGTACTGAAATATGAATTACAACTTACTTCATTGTAATTGTTTTTAAAGAAATCATTGCTATATCTCAAGCGGTTTCTGAAATATTCATTAATTTCGATTTTTTTTCTAAAACGTTGACGCCCTGTATTTTCGTAAGGGAACATTTTTGGAACATAGTTTATATAACAAACTATCATTATTTTTTCATGTAGAATCCCTCCTTAAAATATCCGCACATCATTAAGGAACACCCTGTATACTTCGAAAATAATTTTAAAATGTAGCTCTAGTTCATCTGTATACGTCACATAAATGAAAGAGTTAAAAAATCTGTTGTACATTCTGTACATATTTAATGGGTCTTGTAGTCCCCGAAAAATAAACACTCCTATGTAAGAATAATAGTTATTTCGAACAATCTTCGACCATTTTTCAAGAATTAATTTTTGATGCGAGGTAGGGCAAAGTTCTTGTTCATATTTGAGACATTCAAAGTATTAATTTTCTTTTTTTTATTCGAATCCCCCCTTTCGTTATTTTATATCAAATATATAATTTATATATGCATATTTAATTTCCTATAAAAATAACGAATCAATTTTATTGGACCTATTCTGTATATGTATCTGTAATACTTTTCGGGATTATTCAGATTTTTTTAGTTAAATTGACCGACAAACAACATAATTTTCACTAAGATAGCCTTGAAATACTGTATAATACTTCAAATTAAATGTTGCTGTTATATTGTGTAATAACAGATAAAATAAAATATATATATGAATAAAATAGTAATTGCTTATTACTTTGTTAAATGCACCAGACCAGCAACATTCTGTACTTACAATATTTACATTTAGCCGTTATTTTTTTATAAAGTTCAGATAGTCATTTGTTATTTATAGTAAATTATCCTTTATTTCATCGTCAACGTAAAAAAAAACCTCTAAAATTTTAAGTGAATTAGGTATAAAGCATAACTAATATAATCGATGCTTTATTTTTAAAAGAAGGATATAAAATAATGAAATACGGAGTCTTTAATTTAAAAAAAAATAAGTTTTAGTACTTTGAAGATTTCTAATAATAACTAGGACAAGATATGTGTCTTATCCTGTAGCTAATATTAATTATTCAATAGTATCTACAGATAGTTCAAAATATTTTTTAGTTCGACCACCACATACTTACTCGTACATCCTGTTTTATGATTGGTTCTTTTTTCCTGGATTATAAGATCTGATGATATATAATATCAGAAAATAAAAATAAAAAATGAAAAATCTCATTAATGATTAAACTTAGATATACGTAAAAGGTTTTATTAACCTTTTATTACCCGAATTGCGAGAAATTCGTGATTAATGACTCATTTTTCCGAAAAAACACTCTAATAGGGTTTCACATATCATTTCATCCTTAAAACAAAGTTTAAAAAAGTAATATTTTTCTTCCCTTTTAAGTATGTTGCATTTAACCTCCGAATTAAAAAGGAGAAGAAATACTTCTTAAAATCTAGGATAAACTTAAAAAAAATTAATTAGTCAAAAATTCTTAGAAAATGTGGAAGAACTTTAAGTTTCAGGTATTTCAGCTCATGTTCCGAAATTGGAAACGTTGGCACATAAAAGGATAATTGTTATGGTCAGGTCGTTTATGTTTGGAAATTGTCACAAAAACGTATGTCTTGGCTAACATAAACTAATACATTCAAGAAATAAGATGACTTTTAGTGACAGTTAATATCAAACCATACGATTTTATTAACGGCCCTACGTTCATACTAGAAAGAGAAAACCATAGCCAACTACAATACAAGAATTATTGAACACGTGATATTAATAATTAATAAAAAATACAGAAGAGCCCGATTAGACGAACCCAAAAAATTCAACAAAATGAATTCGTTATAAGCGGTAAAACTTACACTGATCTTACGGCAACATTTTTGTTTCGCTTCATATTTTTCATTCGCTATAACCGAGTTCGTTGTAAAGGACTCTATTGTATGTCTAATTTTACACGGAATCTCAAAAGTAATAATAGAGCAAGAATAACTAAATTAAAGGTAAAATCAATACAGGGTTTAACCAACATAAATCGAGAAAAAAATTTAGATGAAATTGGTTTCAAAATAGAGCAAACACTACCAAGCACACTTTTCTATTTCAATCCGTTGCCGAGATATGTTTTTTGAAGGGTTTTAAAAAATAACACGTTTTTTTGGCATTAAACCTGTATTTTCTCTACTGCAACTCAATTTTTTTCTATGTTTATACATATTTTCGAAATCAGCGTTACATTTCCAAAACGAATGCAGTCTCATTTTTGGAAATCAATATCTAAAAACCGAAATAACAGTTCAAACATTAAAAATTTAGAAAAATTAAAATTTCACAACTTTTATGATTGCTCACTACTTTTCTAGAAAAATCGAAGTGGGAATGAAGAAAATGCGGTTTTTGTAGAAAAAAATCGTTTTTTAAAAGAACCCTTCACAAAATCACATCTTGGCAACAAGAAAAGTGTGTTTTGCTCTATTTTGGATCTAATTTCACTCAAATTTTTTTTCGGATTAAGTCGGCCACACCCTGTATAGTACAAATGAAGTTTTCAAAAAAATGATCAAACCCGTTGTTTTTATTTTTTAGAGGATTGCATTGTTTTCACATTTTCACTTATTCAAGGTGACCTTTCACGGAGGCTTACACTCCAAAAATTTTAAATGAGAAAGAGGGGCCACTGAAGCCTCATAAAATATTTTGACGGTCATACTACTCTCAGTTATATCGGAAATCAATATCATCTTTCTTATTTCAAATGCAACATCCTATATATTTTAGAATTTTTGAGATTGCAGACATTAAGTTCTTTAAATAATTATTAGGTTTCCTCATGCCTAAACCTAATTGTTTTTTAGATATTTTGAGTCAAAAGAAACATTTTTCAAAACGCCATGAAAGTTTATTATATTTATATAATATTCCTAAGGGCTCTTCATGCCAGACTAATCTAATATGTCTGATTAACGTGTCAACAAAGCTTCATAAGACTAGCTTTTAAAATAGTCAATAATTTTACATTTTGTAGAAATAATGTTTTAAAAAAGTTTTTTCTTTTAAATCAAAATATTTCTTCAACAACTTTTAGGTTTAGGATCTTGCAGTTGAAATAAAGGAATTGACATTGACTTTCAGCATAATCGAAATCGAAATCGAGTATAATCTTCAAAGTGTTTTAACGTTAACTGCCATGTGGCACTACATGTGTGCCACACGAATTTTTGCTTTAGGGATCACGTAGCACAGTATTTGTACCACACTGATTCTTTTGTTTTGAGGTTTTGCAGCAGTAATAATTACTGCTGCAAAACCTACAAAAAAAATTATTGTTTCAACTAAGTTAGAACAAGCTTTGACTTATCTGAGTGTCACATAGTATATGTGCTACGGCGTCCGAAAACAAAAAAGAAATGATTTAAGCCGCATGGCACATATACAGGGCCCCAAATGAAAAATAACAAAAACCGTTTTACTTTCAAATTGAATAGCAAATATGTATTTAATTGTTTAAATTCCATCTAAAAACGCTAAAAAAAATGTTGGCCGCATGGACCTGAATTTTACTTTCTACTGTGGCAGTCTACGTGTTAAAAGAATACATTGAATTCGTATTACCCTAACTTCAAATTATGAAAAATTACAAATACAAAAGTCCAAAAGTCTCTAATGGATAAGTTACTTCCATCACCTCGTATATAGGTGGTTCTATTTGAAATAAACAAATTGCATGTCATAAAAGCTCTATAGTATTCCCTGTATAATCGAAAATATTTTTAAGTTATATAATTAGAAAAACATTTTATACTTTTTATCGTTTTTAGCAGTTATTGATCCGTAAACACTTTAGTGGGACATTTTATATACACTGAAGGCCAAAAGTCCCGCATAATTCATCTAAAATTCAGGAGTTTGTTTAAAGAGAAAACGTTTGGACACGTCAATTTTAGTTTTTGTCTGCGATTTTTCTGAAGCTAAATCTATAGTATATACAGGGTGGCTTAAAAACCAATTACAGTATCTAATTTAAATTTTTCATACATCTTTTTTGCTGCCTCAAATCCTAAGTATGTTTTATGTACAGTTGTATTCATAAAATTTGCGTACACCGTCTAGAGAGAGAAGTTTGACAATCACATGTAATTTAAATGTGATTGGCAAACTTCTCTCTCTAGACGGTGTACGCAAATTTTATGAATACAACTGTACTATGTCCTATACCTACCTTGACCATTTGCCGAAAAATTTGTGATTGAAATATAGATATCAATATGGTTAGAAATTTACAATTGACATATCGTCGCCGTGGAGTCAAAACTTCATATATCCAAAAACACAAATTTTCAGAAAACGCGAAAAACTTCGTTGATGACTGTGCAACTCATATGAGACGAGAATTTTATACAGATTCGCATTAGCGTTTTCTAATTAAATATTGAGCTCCGAACCTCTTCAAGTGATGTGGCATTTCAACTTATCCATGAATATGATCATAACTTAAAACAACCAAAATTGCAAATACCAACGAGATTTTTACTCCACGGCGACTATATGTATAGATATCAATGTGTAGATTTCAATTGTAAATTTCTCGGTAACTATTAAGATTAACTATAGCAGATGCAACATAAAACTTAGAATTTTAAGCAAAATTCAAAAATTTTAAAAAAATACGTGTCTACATTTGATAAACTGATATTTGCTGCCATAAATTGGTTTGGGTCACCTTGTATTGCCATCAAAAGAACTGCAGCCAAAAACAAAAATTAACAGGTCCGAGGGTTTTTTTGAAAAACAAACCTTTGAATTTTATACAAATTTTCTGCGGAATTTTTGGCCTTCATTGTATATTATAGACAGATTGATGGTTGACATTCATGTTAATACAATAGTTGACATGAGATCAAAATACTTGGATTAAGCCTGGTTGACACGGTTCAAGTACACTTGGATTGTAACTTGTATCAAAGTTTCTTCAAAATAAGTTTTGCATTTTCCTATTCAACTTGAATAAACCTATGATATCCTAGCTGACTATGAAACATTGTTGTCATGATCAATGCAGCGTCCAAATAACATCCAAGCCTACTTGGACCAAGTGTATTTGTGCCGTATCAACCAGACTTTAGCAGTCAATCAGCGATTTATGCAAGTGTGCCATTTTTTAACGAAAATCCTATATATTTTGCACAGAGTAATGCAAATACGTTAAACTTACTGAATCTATTTGTTTTGTGCATACGTTGTAACTCTTTTGTGGTTATTTTTCCTTGCCTAATTTTTCCTTTTACCAAACCAAATCAAATCAGCTTTACCTTGCCGTTAATCGTTACTCAAGTGGAAAAAGATAAGATGAAATGTGGTATAAAGAGGAAAATCAGGTAAAAACCAGCCCCAAATAGCTACAATATATGAAGAAACGCATTGAATGAATATTTTATAGATATTAACGGGATCAACTTGTTTAGTTAAGTAATTATTTAATAGTTTGTACTTTTGAATTGCGGTTCTTTTCTTTTTACGTAAGATTCGCAGTGAGAGCGGTTCCTTTTTTTTAGGATTCGCTTTTTTTTCCGCGCGTCATTCAAGAACCTTCGGATGCCATAGGTTATCGATCGCGGGCTTGGACATTATGTGGGTAGAACCTGATGTTGACAACCAAATTTGTTGTCTATAGACCACTTTAGAGTATTTGTTAAATTAAGGGGAGACTATGAAAAAGAATAAAATATTTTCATTTGAAAAGTTTCATTTCTTCTACAGCAGATTAATATGTCAATACTTGCTCGGTATTACATATTATATATTTTATACGTTCATTATGATTAAAGGTTCCTTCAGTATTTTTTCCGCGACATACAGAGCGAAACTAATAAGTATTACAGCATTTATTATAAACGTTGACATCTGGACAAGCCTTACTTTTAAAGATTGAACAACCTTTAATAAATAATTTATGTTATAGTTGTTGGATGTTGGCATATGTTTAAAAAGGTAGACAACTCTACCATACATTGAGTGAAGTATCTTACAAATATCCAAAAGTTGAACACATAGGCAACGAAATATCCAAAAAACTACGTTGATATCATATTAAATATAAACATGTGAAGGGTACAGGGAATAAATGAGCTAAGTCAATTTTTGCAAAAATTTAGTTATTGGCACCATCGGAAAGAGCAAAAAAAGTTCTTTCTAATAGTGGTTGTTGTTGTTGGGAACCTACATTTTCTTTCATAATGTGCAGGTTTTAAAAATACTTTTATTTGTAAAATTATAGCGTTTTGAATTTTTGAAAAGATTTTTCTCAATTTGTCAAAAATTGACTTAGCTCATTTATTCCCTGTACCCTTCATGTATATTTAAACAACATCTCCAAAAATTACATCTTTGATGTTTATCAAGTTGAATCACATACATAGCAATGTTCAAGTTTAAATGTTAATTTAGGCCATCGTGAATCACCCGGTGTATAAAATCCGTTGACTCACCCATTCTTAAATTTCTATTTCTAGCCGTCAAATAGATACCTTAATTAAGATCCGTGTGAATTCAACTTAATTTTAATTGAATTATTTCCTTGTCATCGATCGGTGAAAGTGTCCCTGTGATGTTGTCAGCGCTGCTTTTTCGGTTAACCACCTGAAGAAAAATCACACAACTTTCTTCCGAAACGTAATCTCTTTTCAGGCATACGACCTCCACCTTACAACTATTATACTCTTCAATGGTCAACGATCTCTTGTAGTGGCTCACTTCAAGCTACTTTCTATTATTTAAAACATTTTTTTCTTCTCGTCTTGATAATCCTTTTATTTCTTGGAATTTTGAAGCAGAAAGCTAGTTTTCCCTCTCCGTCCCTATTGAATTCAGATCCTCGAGGCGATGGAAGTGTAATAAAATTTTTATCGTACCTGTATCGCGCCGCGCCCTATTTATGTCCAATAGGAAAAAGTGGAACCATAATTCAATAGCGGCTACCTTTGAGACACATTCGTCACGCTATTGACAATAGGCATTTCAATTTTACGAGGTAGCGTTGTAAAGTTGTTGCGGTGCGAAATCAATCAATCAAAATTCAATTTGCCGCTCATGAAATGTGTATAATTTTTTTTTAATTAAATTCAATTTGGAGCAAGGAAAATTAAAAAACTTTCACTGAAAACTAACCGATCGTGGTTTCTCTTGGATTAAAATGTTTTTTTGTCTCGTTCTTACTTCTTCTTTAACCGAAAACGGATTTCCTACTGTCCGGGTCCAACCCATATGAAAAAAGTCGCTCGACCAGCTACAAAAAATTAACAAATTGTGATTAAACTAGACCGTCAACGGTTAAATAAGAATAAGGCGGAATTAAGGATATCCTGTAACAAATAAACCTTGCCGACCTTGACTTTAAAGCGTCCAAATAAATAGTCCTAAACTGCAATTTTGAATAATTGTAACAAACAAGTTTACGCAACATTTAAGGGTTTTAAAAATCCATTTCCCTTTCGAATTTTCATCGATAACATTAAGAGAAAAGTCGCTCATACGATCATTATAATACAACGAAGGCGCCTTTATTTAGGTCATTTTACGTTCACGCACGTATCTCAAGGTGCTTTTGTTTACCTACCACCTTTACTTCTTCCTTATTTATGCACGAATTTGCATTTTGTAAATCGTTTTGGTTAATAAACTAACCGTTAGGCAATCTCAAATACATGTTTGTATTAGTGGTTGTCTATCTGACTAAATAATTGTCTTTGAGCTTATGCATCAAAGTTTTACCAAATTTAGTACATTCTTCTTTTCTTTGGTAAACCATTGTAAATTAGAACTTAACAACTACGTATATTTTTTGGAAATGTAATTTTCCCTCTATCAGAAGTATTATTATCATACAATACTTCCGATAGAATTATGTTAGATAGTAGTTATTTAAACTCAATATTATCGGTTCGAGTTAAGTCGTGGGTTAACTCCTAAGTTAACTATGGGTAAATCCTATGATTAATATGATGTTTAACTGTCATTTATTGAGTAATCTTTTATGCAAAGTATTTAAAGTTGGTTTCCGAATTTTATATTTTAGTACAATTGTTTGTCTAACTAGTACTAATTGTTTCGGTATCAGAATCAAATGTTGACGTATGTGTTTTGGACGTGGACCAATCACAATTCGCCAACGCTGACGTTCATTCAACTTTTTCCAGAACTTTTTACTGTAAGAAGCCGATTTTCAAAAGCCTTTTTTAACGGAACTTTGTGAAATTCTGACTCAATTGTTGTTTGAGTGCGGTACTAAGTGGATTAAATTTTTAATATACGTGTATTCAAAAAAAATCATTAAGAATTTTTGTCGATTTGTGACTCCACTAGTGAGTTCTAACCTTATATTTTGAAAGGGGTGTAATAAATTACATTATTTCGTGCTTAGTTTCAATGAAAATGGATCTGCCTGCTCTGGTAATTCTAATTTTGGCTTCAACTCTATCGGTTCAAGCATTGAAACAAGGAGAATGTGAAGGTGAGAAATAAAATACTATTATTGCGATGTTGTGTGAAATTCCTAAAATCTCACTGGTTTATTTACAGTTTGTATTAAAGTATTGGATAAATTCAGGAATACTCTGTCAGAGGATGTCCTCAAGGATCACAAAAAAATTGAAAGTGAATTTAAGGATTTTTGTAAAGGAGTGAAAAATAAGGAAAACCGATTTGTAAGTTCAAATTCATGCATGACATTAATAATTTCAGGTTTAAAGAGGAAAGCAACAATATATGAGAAAGAAAATTATTGTTTGGCATAGTCTTTTCAACATATGGTCCAATGATATTTTTAAATTTTTGTCATTCTCAAGGAACAATTCTATTAACTCTATAAACTGCTTGTTAGTATCTGCAACCGATTTAAAATTTGTCCTATTTTCATATTTCAAAACAAACTGCAATCACAAACGTGTAATTGTCTAATTTTGTACATGCAATAAGACCCTTTTGATAAAGTGCATTGTCCTAATGAAACAAGATTTTCTTTAGTGTAGTTACCGTGGTTCAAGGGCTTTAATAGGTTGACTGCCATCAAAGAAAAAAAAAAAAAAAGAAATAATGCCACGTTGAAAAACTGTATAGGGTTCCAGCGGTCGTATACGACTTCTGTGGCATATAAAAAATCACTTGCAAATCACATATGACCTCCGTGGCAGTTAATCTGTTAATACTTTAGATGTTAAAATTCTTAACAATATTGACAATAAGCTCGAATTAAAATTCTCTTAACAATTTTTCTGGCCGTAAAGCATAGAATTTTTTTAAATTCACTGCCTTGCTCTTCTTTATGTTGCTTCATTTGGTTTAGATTTACTATTTTAGGATAACATTTCAATCCATTCTCGTATGTGACATTTTTACATAAAATTACTGTAAACTATTTTAGTGCTATTACCTGGGTGGATTGGAAGAGTCAGCCACTGGTATTTTAGGCGAAATGTCTAAACCGTTGTCCTGGAGTTTACCGTCAGACAAGATATGTGAAAAATTAAAAAAACGGGATGCACAAATTTGTGAACTCCGTTACGATGTACAGATCGATTTGAAGACTGTTGATTTGAAAAAATTGAAGGTGCGAGACTTGAAGAAAATCCTTAACGATTGGGGTGAGGAGTGTGAAGGCTGCATTGAGAAAAGTGAATATCTAAAGAGAATAGAGGATTTGAAACCGAAACATACAGAATTATAATAATTTTTGTGATTTACTTATTTTATTATGAACTTTTTGTGGAAACCTTTGGAAGTTGCCGCTGTTGGAAGTTTCAGAGTTTCTCATCTACCACCAATGATTTTTTAGATAAATTATTTTCTTATTTTTAAGAGAATATGTATTTATATTTATGTATTTATAATAAAAATCAATAAAACATACATAAATAATATACTTGTATATTTCGGTCCTAAAGCTAATAAAATTATCACAATTAAAATTTTGTTAATAAAAAACAAAATTTCCGTCACTAATCACCATGTCTACTTCCTGGATAAATACCACTGACGACACCGTTTTCAATAAACGCGTGTCGTGTCGTCCAGAAAAAAATCAAGATCAATTAGTGACCCAATAAGGAAATACGTCCAAGTCCCAAATATAAGGACCCAACAATGGAAAAACCAAGAACAGTGTAGATAATGAAATTACTACAACTCCAAGTCCCGCTTTGCACATTTCTTTGGAACTCATGTTGCAGGGCGCAGCCGCTATAGCCATTGGAGGCGTGGACACTGGCAAACAATAAGAAAATGAGCAACTCAAAGCAGCTGGCATCATCAAATACATTGGATGAATTTTGGCAATCTAAAGGAAAATTTTGTGTTATAATTTGAATCGTTTTGTATGAAATTTAATTTTAATACCACAGACATTTCGGCCAGAACTGGTAATACCACATTAGCTACAGCAACGTTACTGGAAAATTGCGTGAGTAGTGTAGCGAATAGACAAGAAATCACCATTACCCAAAATCTGGGTAGCATGGCGAAACCGTGGAGATGATCGGAAATTAATTTACTCATTCCGCTAACTTTCGAGGCTTCTGCAAGAGCAAAACCACCTCCGAGAAGAAATATTAATCCCCAGGGCATTTTTTGATGCACCACCTAGAAAAATACAACTTTCAATTTTCTTTGTCCATTAAATTTTGGCGATTTTAAAACCTACCTTCCAAGTCAGTAGGGCATGAGATGGTGCATTAGGGCGCTTATTCGCATCCTTACTAAATATGTAGATAAAGTCTGGACTTGATGGGATAATGAAGAGCAAGAGAACGACTATTAATGCTGCTGTAGCGTCTTTCACCTACAAAATTTTTATTATTCATTCAACCCATAGAGAATATAGTAGTAGTTTCTCAACCTTATGCTGAGTGATCATTTCAGCCCATCCAGCTATAAATTGTGGTTTCCTGAAGAACCACAGCACCACGGAAAAAAGAAATAAACAACCGACTGCCTTTTCATGAAAAGACATTGGTCCCATCTCAGACAATTTTCTTTTTATAAGCTTTCTAGCTACTTGTTCGCTTTGAACGCCCACCCTAAAATGAGAATTGCTGCAGACTACTCAGGATTTTTTTGAATTAACTTACTTCAACTTCTTGGCATCCTCGGAATTGGGTCTAAAAAGTCCCATATACCAAAACTGCAACCAAATAACGGTCAAATACATCATTATCAACATGAGAGGAACATTTAAGAACAGCCACTTGGCAAACTCCACTCCTGGACTTGCATCGAATCGGGTTTCGTAAATACCTTAACAGAATTCCTTGCTAACACACAGGAAATGTTTTCCATAATCCAAATTTCCTTACCTTTAAAAGTTAAATTGGTGCCACTCCCAATAATACATCCGTTCCCGCCAATACAAGCTGCATACGCAGTTGACATAAAGTAGCACATCGTCTCTTTCGTAGGCCTTTTCTGCTGTTCTTCATCCTCATCGTTAGCATCACGAATTTTTTCTGAAGGTACCCCATCCAGAAAGGGGTTTTCGAATATTTGACCAATTCCTTGTTCCTCCAATTCGGTCAATGTGGCTTCGACAATGGGAATCATCATAGCCGTGGCGGCTGTGTTTGAGATCCACATTGATACCAGCATTGTGACAGTCACCAAACCTAAATTTAGCTTCCTGGGGCTGCACCCTACTGTCTTGATGACGTGCAACGCAACGCGACGATGCAAATTGCAATGTTCGACGGCAATGGCGATCACCAAACCTCCAACGAACATCATATTTGTCTCTTTCAGATAACAGAGACTGACTTTGTCTGAATCCAGGACACCCATTAGTGGAAATAGAACCATTGGAATTAAGGAGGTTACTGGAAGCGGTAGAGCTTCAAACACCCTATAATGAAAAAGTTTTTAGTTGCATACCTTGTTATGAAACATATTTGTTTATTGTAAAAAGCTAAGTATATTCATGTCAGCGTTTCCAAAAATAATTTTCCTGAATATGTATTAGAGAATGTTAGATTCGCTTGAATAAATATAGAGTTTAAACATTACCACTTGAAAATGTTTCTTTATAAAGCAGTTTTATCAATTTGGACGAAAGTATCGTAAATGTTGATGCATTTAATTTGTGAGTGGTTTTCAACCGCTCAGTTTCAGGTACCATTATTGTAGTTTTATTACAACAACTTTAAATTGGAAATAAGTGGTAAATTGATTCTTCTTAACCCATTAGCGCCCAACATACTCATTTTAGTAGAGCCATAAGAAGTCATGTCTGGACTTCTACAGTCATGCAGATGTTCTGACATAATTTCTTTTAGCTGTCTGCAAATGAGTATGCTATGTGCTAATAAGTTAATTAAAAAAAAATGATTACTTACCAATATCCGGCCATAAGAAGGACAACATAAAGACATCTTAAGGACGCTACATTGTTAAGAACAAAAACCGGTAATAGGACCAATGGATATAAAACAATGAAAAGCGTCTTCCAATAAATCCGAACGGCATTAATCAGCATTCGTCCGGTGGATGCCATGTTCACGAATGACTGCACTAAAAAATTATAAATTACATAATTGCGTGAAGATTAATTGATTACTAATCGAGGTCAAAATGAGAAAAGATTCTTATTGGATAGGTCAATTGATCAAATCGTATTTTATCTTTATCTAAAAAGGCAACTTACTTTTCTCTAAGTTAAGCAGCCTCCAGTATGATCCTGGAGGCGCATTTAAAGCTATTAAATCTATCTATCTCGAATGCAGAAGATTTTATATGAAATTGTTTATGAATGACGTTTGAGAGATATGAAGAAAGAGACTCTCTTAGGTCAAGGTGAGGAGAGGATGTTTTATTTCGTTACGGAAAATGAAAAACTAAAAAACTGCAGTTGGCATGGGAAAACACATATTTGACAATCGGCTACCGTACAGGAAACAATTTCGTTGTTAATATAATTGTTTTTTTTTTTAATTTGTGTTTGACAATGGTAGTTGGAATAACAAGAATGTTTTCAAATACTCCTCTTACTACGTAGATTTTGTTATCATTATGCAAAACAAAAATTTTGTGATTTTGCGATTGTTTATTGCAATTACGTTTACTCTGCATTTGTTTTTTTTTATTTGCATGGGAAATAACATTACGTAGACGTAAACGTAAACGTAATTTATATGTTAACTTATCGAGAAATCACTCTGTAAGTTTCAAATTCTTTATTCAATAGGTTATCATCTGGATGCGGTAAATGGACCATTCAAAATAACCAGTCAAAATAATTATTATGAAGTAGGCTTTGGACCTACGACGCATTTCTTTATTATCAGTCGACTACTAGACGTGTGATAAAAAGAAATCAAGGCCTACTGAGAAAAATTTTATTTCACTTACCTTGGTGCGTATATCTCAGTCAAACTGTCAATAAAATTATAATAAATTCTTCAAACAATCATTTTCTTCTCTGAATTTCTAGCAAACTTTTTCTAAAAAAAGAAAAATCGGAAAAATTAAAAATTCGCTCGAACCTCGGAAACTCATTGATATTTTAATGCATGGTAATTAATGCCATTGAATTAGTTACCATTCATATGTATGTATATGAAAGGAATAGAGATCACCAGACACCACCTTTGAAGCCAAAATAACTCAACGATATGTCACGGAAAAGAATTTTTACTGTTAAATTGTTGACAAAATTTTATTAAAGTATATGTAATTGGCAATTACATGTGACTTTAACTTAATTTGTTTATAACAATTTTCGGTAGTAGTGAATATTGTGTTGAGTTTGAGTTAATAACTATTTTTTTTACATTTCTAATTATGTAGGATAGTAAATTGCTACGTAATTATTACGTTTGTTTTTTTTAAACAATATTATTATTTATTTATATTAGAAAAAAAATGTTTCTTGCAAGTATTCTTAAGAAAACTTTCAATAAAATTACATAAAGAGTATTATTTATACATAGAATATTGATTTTAAATCGTATTAAAAATAATGTTTAAAATTAACATTGAAAAGCAACAGCATCACAAACAATCATAAATAAAAAAGTATAAACAATGGCATTAATTTGAATTGAAAATCACTATTTTATCAAGGTATACTTGTTGTCTATCTACAATGAAAATTCGGCAATAAATATAATTATTTTAGCCTCCTAAATTGGAAAGAAACAAATTAGGCAACTAAAGTGATGATATATAATACATAGGTATAATTTTAATAATGAGTTTTACTTGTTGTCTACCTTTTCCTAACAATAGGCAACAACTAACACAATAATTATTCCTAAACTGGAGAAGTATAAGTTAAATAAACAGGACGACGTTTAAGTTTGTGTCTAATAAGAAGTTTTATTTGTTTTCTATCAATAACTAACATTAGGTAACAAATAAAATCTTTAACGTAAAATAGAAATGAACAACGCAAGCAACCAAAATGATGTTTATTCAGGGTGTTCTATAATTCATCAACGCATTTTTTATGGATGAAAATAGTCAAGGTATACTCTATAAAAATTAGAATTTTACTATTCAATTTTAGCAATAACTTCTAAACAATGCGAATTTCTATGAAACTTAGAGGTTTAACGAGGTTTTTTGGGTCAGAAAATTAAAAACAATTCACAGTTTTGTTGCGGATCATAAAGGGCGTTAACTACTATAGCTTAAAGCTATTAAAAACGATATAATTTTGAGGTTCTTGAAGGTACAGCATTTCTAATTTCAAATTTTTATTTTCCAATTGTGGCTTCATAAAAAAAAGACTCACTTTATTATGGTCATTATTTTGTACGCTGTTTTCAAGATATTGGTTTTGAAGCTTAGAATGTCATTAGTCAAAACGTTGGTTGAAACGATTCAAATAATTGAAAATTACCAAAAACATATGTTTGTTTAAAATTAATATTTGTAATAAGCATTAATATAAGGAACATTAAAAAAAAATTAAAATTATTAGAAAAAAGTTGTTTAAAAGACACGTTTTTTTTTGTTTTAATTACTTTTTTATGATTATTAGAAATCTTAATTTTGAATAAAACATATGTTTTCGAAAATGTTCGATCATTTTAATCGTCTCAACTAACGTCTTAACTAACAGTATTCAAAGTTTGAAAGCCAATTTCAATTGAAATAAAAACTGAATTTTGACACATTGTATATCAACTACTCTTTCATGTTCAACAAATGTAGAGGAATTGTAATATTTTTATAGTAAAGATATGTGGATGAATTTCGATATATTATATAGCAATGATTCTGTATATGTGTTTTTAAATATTTGTTTTACTTGATGTCTATCTACAGTAAGCGCCAAATGTATGGAATAAATTCATTTAAAATTTAAGGGTTCTTTTTTTGGAAAAAAGCTCGGACCCATCGATTTTTATTTTTGGCTGCGGTTTTTTTGATAGCAAATTCCTATGTACAGGGTAACCAAAAACTAAGTTATGACCACTAACTTTATTTTTTCAAATGGGAACGCATATTTTTTATTTTATTTCTGAATTCTCCTTCAAATTTCATGTATGTTCCATTCTCAAATTCATGTATACAGGGTAAACCAAAAACACGTTACGACCAGTAACTTTATTTTTTCAAATGGAAACACCTATTTTTTATTTTATTTTTGAATTCTGCTTTAAATTTCATGTATGTTCCATTTTCAAATTCAAGTAAACAGGGTTACAGAAACAAGTTAAATTAAGTTTGTTTTCGTAAGTTGTTTTTGGTTTACCCTGTATACGTGAATTTGAAAATGGAACATACATGAAATTTAAAGCAGAATTCAAAAATAAAATAAAAAATAGGTGTTTCCATTTGAAAAAATAAAGTTACTGGTCGTAACGTGTTTTTGGTTTACCCTGTATACATGAATTTGAGAATGGAACATACATGAAATTTGAAGGAGAATTCAGAAATAAAATAAAAAATATGCGTTCCCATTTGAAAAAATAAAGTTAGTGGTCATAACTTAGTTTTTGGTTACCCTGTACATAGGAATGTGCTATCAAAAAAACCGCAGCCAAAAATAAAAATCGATGGGTCCGAGCTTTTTTCCAAAAAAAGAACCCTTAAATTTTAAATGAATTTATTCCATACATTTGGCGCTTACTGTATAACTAATAGTAGACAACACATAAAACAAATAATTACCCCCTAAACTGGAAAGCAATAAGTTAGACAACCAGAAATACTTTTTTTTAAAGATTAAATTAAATGATTTAATGGACTTTACAAAATTTAAGTGTTTCACTTGTTGACTTCCATTAATCAACTACAATCGCTCTATAAAATAACACTTAAAATGTCATTAAAACAGGTCCGATGGCAGTATTATGCAGTAGGGCCTATGTTAAATGATTAAAAAAAGGAGTATTGATTCTAATGATGAAATTATGGTAGTATAGCTCTCTAAATGAATTTTATTAAATTGAATGTAAATCGGTTTGACCTTTTATGTGTACTGACTGACGGGCCAGTGGCGGCGCCAGAAATCGTAACACTTCCCGTATCTTTTGATTGCCATGATTTTATCTATAGATGGTGATGCAGGAAGGCACCACATAATTTGTAAAGTAGGAGTGATTTAAAAGTGTACTTTGATAATTAATTATAGAAAAATAAAAGTCTAGAGCAATAATGAATTGGTGGTCGTTTTTGTGGTTGAACTAATCTGATGGTTTCTTGGCTGGTTAAAAAATATTAATTTAAAACAATTTATCACAGAAAGGTGTAATTTTTTATTTATAATAAAAACTTCCTGTTATTACCGCAAATAACGATTACCTTAAAAACCTTAAATCTTTACCTGTCAGTTAAAAGAAAATTTCCACTTGCGATTATATAAAAATAATGTTCAAACGAAAAATTAAAAAAAGAACACAGACAGATACAAGAAAAAGTATAATTTTTTCTTCAAGGTACGTATGTGGTTCAATAACGGATGAAAACTGAAAACAACGCACAGCAACGTTCAGGTGAAACGAAAGAACTAAACTGAAGCGATACGAGACCCGTTTTATCATTATATTGCTCCCAAATGGTACCTACTACCGTCTATTGAAAATGGTACCCCCTTTCTCATGCTGACAAATGCAGTTTGCTTCTTAACAAGTAATTCACACAGCAGGTTGACGTGCTCAAATGGCATGTCTTTCTTTGTGTTGTATCCATCTTTTTCGACCGGCCTGGTACGATTTTAACAATTTTTAGATGACCTGAAGGTATTCGCACAACGCACAAAACAATGCCGCCATCATCATCATCATCATCTTGATCGAGAACTGTCCATTTAATACGGTTCAAGCGAAAACCAGTCTTGATTGCGATCTATAAATATCGTTTTCAACGATGTTCGATGTAAAAGAATGTAAAGATAGATATCGATTTAATATTTTAATGTATGAAAAAAAATATATAAAATATCAAAAAGTTAAAGAGGAGGAAAAATAAATAATTATCTCGTTGTGATTTATTTGTTTCTTAGTTATGATTTTTTTCCTACAATTTAATAAATGAATGAGGAAATAATAAAAATACCCATAAATTCTTGATTTATCATTTCAAATTCATCATCCAGGGGCCTAGTGTCTTTCTAACATCTTTTGATATCTCGCACTAATCTAGCATCTTTTCTACACCTTATAATTGACATATGAATGTCATATATATGTCTATTTGTGTCTCCAAATTACATGTATAGTTGACGATTTCAACTTTTAAATTATACAATATTGCTGTCCTGAACTGATATTACACCATTTTCTTGTACTCGTAGTTCTTTTTCTTAAGAGTCTTTTGACCTGTTTTTAGGCGTTATCATTGGAGGTGCTCCAGACTGCCATATTCTGTATACCGATGGTTTGCCTTATTTCATTATTTGGGATTCTAATTAGTGTCTTGTACAGCCATTATTAACAGATTGACTGCCAGCTAATTTTCGGAAATCTGCTTAGCTTAAATGTCCGAACAGTTGAACAATATACATAGTTAATATCATATATGGTACGACCACTGGCAAAATAACGAAACGTTTTGTATAGGGTACCATAGCGGTTATATGGGCCTTCGGGGCCACTTAGATTTTCCAACTAGCGATCGTATACAACCTTCCTGGCAGTCAACCTGTTAGAAAAATACTATCATTAGTTTTCCTGTTGAATATTGAGATTAAAATTTGTTTGTTTTCGGAGACTCTCCATATTGCCCTGGCATATTTAAACGTTTGATTTCTAGTTCTTAATGATAACCATGATCCATCACTGACACAATTTAGGATACAAAAACATATCTTCGTTATTATTGGCCCATTGGTCCATTATGGTTTGTAAGCCAAATGATAATTTTTGAGTTCATTCGAATCACTGAGCGACAACTTAGAGACTGCAACAATACGTTCAATATTTTTCGTTTAATAATTTTTATAGAAATTTTGTTCCCGAGTAGATTATTTAATTGGAAGTTGATTGCATAGAATCTCAGTTCTTTAAAATCTAATTTAGACCCGAGTCTGTTAAACTCTTGCTAAGAACAGATGTCTAGTTAAAGTAATGTCTATAAAATTTAGTTTTTGCTGAACAATACATGTAGAACGAAATATACAATATATTGATTCAATAAAATTTATTTACAAAAACAATAGTTTTTTAAAACCTACTATGCATATAATAGTCAATTGCTGTTGAGAATGCTGCAAACCCCATAGCCCCTACAATACCAGCTTTGATACCAGCTAAAAAATTAAAAAAATTATAATTTCCGTTATGGAAAAACCGTTTTTCAGGTGAACTTCAAGTAAAATTTATGAATGTAGGACAATAAATATTTCATTTTAATGAATGTTGACTTTTGACGATTTCCAGTGAATTTATGTATAATTTGTTTATTCAAGCGTCTCACCTCGAAGTCCTATCATGCCTCCAGTGACTGCTCCAGCATAAGTACCATTTTTCCAGTCAGATTTACCACGCATCTAAAGAACAAACATTTACTAATTCTCTGAAATTCTATTTGAAATGTTTATTACTGTTTCAATAGTACATTCCACTCCAGAGAATAATGCTCCAATGAGTGCGAAATTCTTGGCATAACTTAATGTGGTTGTTTTCATTTCATTGAATACTTGTCTGGCAGTTTGTGTTTCCACATTAGTCACTGATTGGGGTCCAATACTTGATGAGAACAAGCCAATAACAGCTCCAAGACCATAACCTAAATACGAATCCATTGAATTGAGGTTTTTTACAGCAAATTTTACAATATTCACCAGCAACACAACTCATGATCACTTTAAATGGACAGCTTTCAAAGAAAGTCTCCACCATTTTCTCTTCATTGGATTTGATTTGTACAGGTCCGAGATTACGAGGGATTATAATGTTTTCCCGGTATCTGTAATTGTTTCCTACAAAATAATTCGTTAAGGTACTCCATTCTTCAGGCGTAAGTAGTCTTTTTGGAACTGAAGTTGTATCTTTCGACATTGCAGGAAGATTATATTAAGTGTTTTAATATAATTTTAAATGTTTTTAATTATTAGTATTGCCCATAAATTCTAAAATATCCGAAAAAATTTTTTTGTAAATAAAGGATTTAAACATTACGTAACCTCACTTTTGGTGGTGTACTGATGGAAAACTGACAGATCAAATTTCAGAACCTGATTAAAGTATACGCAACCATAGTTACACATAAATTAAAAATTTATATTAGATTATAATCTAACTATTATAATAATTATTATATTGTCTTTGTTTATCCAACATAGAAAAAGGAAAAATAAATAATTTCTTTATAATAATATCCAAATTTTTAGCCCGCATTATTTGAATATTATTATTTATAATTAGAAAATTTGGAATATTCCGTAACGAAAAATGAAAGTGGAAAATAATTTATTCAAAAATATATTTAAGCAATATAAGGGCACCATGTCGACTATTAAGGTTTATAAAAGGAGTCGCCTAAAATCAGACCTTTAGATGTTAACGTTCAGCCTGTAAAGATGTTTTTGAAAGTGTTGCTTTTGTGTGTTGCGTTGGTAAATCTATCACTTTTGTTTAAACCTTTTCCGTTTCAACTTGTTTTAGGTATTAGTGACTGGAAATGAAGGATTAATCGAATTCGAACCACAGGAAGTTACAACCAATTCCGCTCCAGCAGAAAATAATGACCCTATTGATGAGCATCCACCCAGACCTCCACTGGGTTTCAGTCCTCCATTTCCTCCAAATTTATTCAATTTGTTTACTCAACTTTTTCGTCCCTTCAGAATATCAACAAAAACTTACGGGCCCAGTGTCATAGCAATAATTGGAGATAAACCCTATATTTCCATGGAAGTTTTCAGCAAGTTTTCACCGTTCAAATGGTTGATGCAAGCGTTTCAGGTGACTGTTTATTTTTCACAATTTGAACTCTGGTTAAGTGAATATTTCAGGGAAAAATTCAGAATATTTGTGGATCTATTGCGCCCCAAAATCAAGAAGATAACCCAACCTTAATGGATAGTACGCCAAGTATTGGACAATTTCTGCAAAAACCAACGTTAATGGGTGTGTTCATGAATTTTTTTCATATATAAGTTTTATCATGATTAATTATAGGAGTCAATGGTGTTCCCGTGAAGATTTTTAATATTCCTGTAAGTTCTTTGGGCAATTTCAATTCAGAAAAAAAAAATTAAATGTTATCCTTTGTTGATTTATAGTTAACATGTATTAAAGTTTAAAAAACATTTAAAAGAAACACAAAAAAGTTTTTATTAAAAATTCTTGTACTTATATCTGAGAGGTTTCCTTGAACTTCTCTTCATATTCAAAACTATGAACAGTTCATTTTTCAATTCGTCTTCCAAAGAATTGTTATTCGCATTTGGAGGGGGAAATTGAACTTTTTTTAAAAGAAAATAAAAAAAAAAGAAATTTCACTGCTATAAGCTTCGAATCGTGGAGCCTACCATATGTGAAATAGCCACACTGTCTGGTTATACTTAATGGGAATACCTACAATGGCCAGATTAACAAAGAACTATCTAAAATAACCAGTTAGAGATACCCAATAAGATTGATACAAAGAGCCAAAATTGCCCCGGCCAGCATAGTAAAGCCGGCAAGAACCATTTTAGTGATGATTTCCACTTTTTGTTTCTGTCTTTTGTCCTGTTTACCAATATTCGGAGAGTAGGTGGTTCCTCGATTGTGCATATTGGTTCCCCAATTGTGCATATGACAAGGTACTTCACCATTTTGATACATTTTTTTAGTGAAAATGTCAATATTTTGTGTTTAATTTTTGACAAACTCAGGTGAAAATGCTTGGTGTACACCTTCAACCTTCAATACCGAATAAGATCAAACTGAAACATGCGTCTAGAGACAGCCTTGCGAAATTTAATCCCTACATAGACTTATAAAAATACAGGGTGTTTCAGCTCGATGGTACATTAGAAGTATCTGGAGAACCATGAGCTATAAAAATCTGAAAAAATTCACATAAATCTTTATCGACCTGATCTATCTTTGGAAAATATTTTCAACTTTGTGGCACTTCCGGTTATACCGGAAGTGGTTATCAATTTCCTTGTTTTAAACGGAACTCCCCATTTTTAATGGCATTTTTGGATTCCTCGTCAAATTCTAGGGCCACTTTATGTAAGGTGGCCCATCTCTAAAATTTACCGTTTCCGAGTTATTCCAGAAAACTCGAAAAGTTTGACAGATGCAGACTTCCACGGAAATCGATGCTGTGCACTAACTGCTGCGAATTTCGGGATCGTTCTTCTCGGGCTCAAAGAGGACTTAATGAGCTACGTGTTAACGCATTTCAATTTAAAAAAGAGTCTTTTACGACTCCCAAAACATGCCTCCAAAGTTGCATAACTTCAAACCTCAATAACTTTCTTATTTCAAATGGAATGCCCTAATTTTTTCGACGGCGTCGTGTTAACAATTCAGAAATCGACAACTTTTGTTAACATTACCCCTATCCCCTAAAATGCAGCCGTTCATAAGTTATTG
>JABRWK010000109.1:76316-94652 GCA_013372445.1 Hypothenemus hampei | reverse complement strand
TATTCAAAATCCCAAGTTCAGAAAAAACTAATAGCATTATTAAAAAAACTGTCAAAAATACATTAAGAATATTTTAATTTCTGTCGTTCAAAACAATTACTGTATTCCTGCTCCCGTCTTAATTCTATTAAATACTTTAGCGAGTCTGTTATTAGACCAAAAACTGTTTGAGGAAGAACATTTTAATAATGTTGTTAGCAAGGTAGAAAAAAAACTTAACATAATTAGAGGGATTACTGCAAGATCACGGGATTCTGATCCCGGGACATGTCTAATATTTTATAGACCCTTCACTAGATCTTTACTAAATATTAGGGAAATCTTCTATGGTTGGGCAGAGTAATCCGAGATTTAAAACAATCGATCGTGTACGGTATATCGCATTGAGGTTAGTTACGGGAGTCTCTCCGATCTACCCCAATTGAAGGATTTCATTCAGAAACAAGGAATAAGCTTTTTAGATTTGTCGTAAAATCCTTTCTGAAAAATTTGTAGTTAAAAATATGCAGTAGATACAATAACAATACCTTAGTTTCCAAATTCCTTTCTGACTTCTTTTGACTTTACGGTTCAATTTTGGAAAAGTGAAAACAGTTTACCGTTGGCTAATGCCTTCACTTGCGAAATTAAGTACGATCAACATATAATTAAAGTAAATAAATATTTTCTTGTCGAGTTTCCTTTGGAAATAATGTATTCTACGAATTAATATTATATGGCCAAATTTTCCGGTATCATATTCTCTTAGTTGGGTGATGTTTAAGAAAGTCCTTAATAAGTGTAATGATTATGTGAAGATATATACGGACGGATCCAAATATCTTAACAATGCTCGATATGCTTTCGTAATTTCAAAATGCAATATTGTAGAAAAATTCAAATGCGAAATACGGCTTCCATATGTTTTTACAGCGGATTCGCTTGCTATACTAAAAGCCTATGAATATGTATTATTGGTCCATGACAACGTTTCTATTTTTACAGATTTTCAGTCTGCTTTACAAACCTTAAGACGAAAATATGAAACTGCAACAATGTGATTATGTCCAAAATGGTTCTTCAGGGAAATGAATGGGTGGATGTGTAGCAAAAGACGTTAAACGTCGAAATCTTTTGGGTTTACCAACAAATGCAATTCCATATTTAGATGTTTTTCGATTATTAAGCAGTCATCTTATTTGTAATGGATTAGTAGGTATGGTATACCGAAACAGCTACAAGTCAGAGCATTCAATACTCTGATATAGTTCCAACACTAAATCGAAAACCCATTATTTTCAGAAGGAATTTGTCTCGATCTCTATATCTCACTTCAGAATCTTAGTGGGTCATGGAAACTGTAATAATTATCTGTATAAAATCAGGTTAAGCAATACTAATAGTTGTGTTTGCAGTAATGAATCTATTGATGACTTGATTTATAGACTCTTTATCTGTGATAGAAATAAATGGGCTAATACATCTCTTTGCAAAAAATGCAAATTGCAAAGTGCAAAAAAGGAAAATTAGGACTGTTATCCATATCTTCTCGCATTTTAATGGATAAAATATCAAAACATAATAACGTAAAAGAAATTTTTATTAATTTAAAAATGTGTAAGCTTAATGTAATATGAGAAATTTGGCTAGACACGTCTCCTCTTTCTGCTATTATTTACTGTAGTTTGTCAATCTCACTTATGGGGTTCACTTGTATTTTGTAAGCAAATAAAAATGTTCTGTACTGACCCCAGCACGACAAGCGGATGTCCTTATAATGTATACTAGTGTATGTATCTTCATTTATTTATCTTTCTGAATTTTACAATAGGCAATGTAGGTTATATTAGATGGGTTACCAAGTTTTAGGGTATTGCTTGTAACGAGATAAATAATAGAGAGTCTCAATTTGTCGTAAAAAATTATGCTTACCAAAAAACGAAAAAGGCAAATTCGCTTTCTTTCGAATATCTTCGGAAATAATCGGAATTTTTTAATATTCCTTACGGCATTTTATCGAGCATCAAAATGAGTAACTTTAACATATTTACACACGAATTAGTGGTATTCTGTATAGCGTTGAAGCAGTTCTATGCCAATTTCATTTGCGGTTTTTAAAATTTCTAAACTTGCAGTAACCGATTTCGCTGATACCTATGTAGTTATTTAGTTTCTTCGTGGCAATTTCTACTTCAATTTTTAGAATTCGATGTTCTAATTTAGTGGGTTCTGCGTGGTCTCTTTCGTGTTTCTCGTCCATTAGATTCATGCAGTATTGGCGCCACCTTTGTATTATTTCTGGTATTGTAAGGTGTTACCAGGCTGCTATGGTAAGGTCCTTGATCGAAAGAAATACTTATTACCTTGAAAGGCCTAGTTTTTTACCCTTGTCGAGAAATATCCTTCTTCGTTTTTTTTGAGTGTTTGTTTCTATTTCCTTTTTCCTAATAAGATGTTGATATGTAAGTATAATATTCAATTTGACTTTTATATTTTTCATGAAACTAAAACGTTTCTAACATGAACTTGATTAATATATGTGCATATTCCTTAGCATAAATATGTTAAAAAGGTTGTTTTCATGAATAAATCAATGTAAAAGAAAATATATAGTTTCCTTCACACGCAATGAAAAAGTGGGACAAGACTTCAGTCCTAAATCTTACCTCATTTAAAAAAAAAACCATTACAACTTAAGAAAATAAAGCAAATCATTGTTGACGTTTTTTTATCCGATGTAATGTTATTGAAAATTACAAAAAATTTTGAACACAAAATGTGGTTTTTTAAGTTTGACTATCATATATGTATTTAAATACAAGGCAATTACAAGGTAATTTTACGGGAAGTCTCAAGTAATTAGAGTTAAAAAGTTTAATATTACTGTAACATTTTAATCGACCGTGTTGGTTAAATCCTTAAGCAACTAGTTCAGGGTCCTCTACTTGAACAGCTCGAATTGGCTTTCTCATGAATATTGATATTCAGCTTCGGCTCAGGTTTTCCCAAAGAATGAACGTTCTTAAAATCAATAACTTCCTTTAAATACACACAACTTGTACGAGTTCTCTGTTTATTTATTTAGAAAATTTAACATTCCAATGTTATTCATCGTTTGTTTTCTAAACAACTTTTATAATTTTTTCAAAATCCTTTCTAAACAAAAATTTTTTAAAATAAAGAATTTCTAGGAAAAAGTCAAGCTCTGATTATGATTTATGCCTTTTATAAATGGTCGCTTATAATAGGAAATAGGCAACAAGCCACTCCCAAAGTAAATAACCCTACGCTTAACAACCAATAATATGTAATAACGGATGTTTTGTGACAAATCAGATGTCATTTTCGTTTATTTCCGGTTTGTCATTGGTCGTTGTCTCTTTATTATAACTTGTAGGCTGATACATAACAAGGAAATTGTACTTTTATATATGTAGATGAAATCATTTATTTTGCATTACCTTTTCGCTTAATGACGTAAAATAATTGAAATGCTGAAATTTTTAAATCACTCTTTAGTTGCACTGTTATTGGTAATTACATTGATGATAACGTGCAAAACGTCCGTAATAAACATATTGGGAGGGGCCCTTTATTATTGTATTGATTTTAGCTAATATTTCGACCAAATAGGTGCTTCTATAATGAAATTTACTATGAAATAACCTTGAAAAATAGTATGTAATACTTTTTAAGTACTAATCAATAAAATATGGCGATTAAATTGAAATATTGTTAGAAAATATTACACCAAATACTTATAATATAAATAATTTAGTACAATTGCAAAACTCAAACTCAGTTCTATCTTATATACTGTGGCCCATTTAAAACTGTCCTTCCAATTTTTCTTACGTGTGCAAATAAAAATAGGAAAACGTTTAAACTCGTAAATATTTTATTTTAGGGGGACAGATTTCGTTGGTATTTTTATCAATTCAACTTGAACCCCCTAACGGATTCACCGACAAAATCTTAAATGGAAATAGAGTGATACCTTGTTTTGAAGAGCATTAAATTCTCTTTCCAATGACACCTACACATTTTACAAATTGAATTGATATTTTTTGAGAAATTGCGTTATAAAAAATGTTAACATCTTTCCTCTTTCAATTTAGTAAATGTTCAAAATGTCTACCGCCAACCTCCATACAACAATAAAGGACCTGCTCAATATAGTGCCGGACATTCTGAAGTATTCCTGATGTTGTTTCTTTCTTTTTTTTGTTATTAGCCAAACTCGTTAAAATATTTGCGTCAATGAATTATACACAAATATAGACAAATAACACCAGAATTGAAAATGTAAATGTTGTTGGAAAGACAATTTAATGCTCTTTAAAACAAGGTATTATTCAACCTCTATTTCCATTTAAGATTTTGAGGGTGACTAATACCCCCTTTCGGGGGTGTAACTTCAATTGAAAAAAAATACGGACGAAATGCGTCCCCCTAAAATCAAAAATTGACAAGCCTGAGTGTTTTTCCATTTTTATTTACAAATGCAAGAAAACTTAGATGGATAGTTCTAAACGGGCGACCCTGTCTAGGTATTCCAAAATTGGTGGGAATCTACTACTTGAATAAAATTTAGTTGAGAATCAAAAAATTGCGACCTAAATTTTAAATCACTCTTTCTCTGTTTTTTAAGACTCATCAGATTTCTAATATGTAAATTTTTTATGAACCCACCTAGTGGCACACTTGTCATGGGTTACCAATCACTGTACTAAACCATAAAACAAATATGTAAAATTTCCATTGTATGAAAAGAAAAAACAGTTTTGTTGAATGATAAAACCCCAAGCGCCAAAAAAATGCTCATACGTATAATCTTTGACCTATGTAACCTCTGACATATAGATATGAGTTGAATGTTGCCAACCTGTATACACATTTGGAAATAATTATTTATATTATTACCTTGAAAGTTTTGTAGGAAGACACAACATAAGAGGCTCCATCTTCCAATTCATCTAAAGTGTATTTCCTATCACCATCCATGGAAAAAATATATCTAAAATAACAAACGATTAAATCGACATTGAAATTAAGTACACCTAAGTATATTTTTCGTACCTAGCTCCTCTAGGTAAGTCCATACGAAGGGACAATTTATCTAAAAGTGATTCTATATTAACAATGTCTCTTCCGGATTTAAACCGGAATTCGATTCCTGGAAAATAGGGATCGCCATTTTTATAAAATACCACTCTACGTGCTTTCCAATAACCAATATTTGAATATCTGTAATAGAAAGTGATTCACTGCACTAAATGTTTCGTTTTTAACATATCTCTTAGTACCTGCTTGATGTTATTTCACCACGACTTTTTGGTCTGTGAGAGGATGAAGCTTGCATGGATGGAATTTCGCTGACATTATCGGCCATGAGTAGTGGACTTGGGGGTCTTGATGAAATGCCTTGCCTCCAATAGCCTCCCAGGTTGGTTACGGATGGATTGTCATCTTCATCATCGGTTAAGTATTCTAGAAATTTATTGCCAGGTTTTCATTTCTTTTCTTAGATACCGTATACATATAAATATTAAGAAATATATATTTTAACACTGGCTAAATCGAAATTATTTATTTGCATTATTTCCAGTCTGGAACTGTGATTACACAGTTTGATAGTGGTTTATTGTAATGACCTACTTTGAAAAAAGCACGCACAAAAATCTACATATAAACGATATCCATTTACCAATAAAAACGGTTATGTTGATTAATAATACATTTGTAAGCAGAAATTTTCAAAATGAACATTGTATGAACATTGTTCAAGAGAAATACGTTTAATCAGCATTCGTACTACGTTCATCACAACGGAATTTCTTTTGCTATAGTTTTTCTTTTCTAAGGTTTGCGACTAATAACAAAGATCCACTTATTCTGGATCTCTTCAAAAATTTTTCCAATACAATTTAAATTTGATGACTGAAATAGCACAACTAGGTAATTATCACTGGACCATTTTTTCTTTTTTACTATTCCTATAAGACTCAAACATGTAGTTTGAGGACTTTTGTCTTATGGGAATGTAATCAGCAATTAAGCTTTACTTTTGAGAAAATAAACACTTTGAAACATTGAATTAAAAAATTCTTTATCATCGTCACTTTTCTATAAACTTGACTTCGTAATAAAGTTATTAGAGAGTAACTAGTTACAAATTAGACATTAAGAACTGAATCCAAATATTGACTCACCTTATCCAAAATTTCCTATTACCATGAATCATGAACTTAAAATATTCAAAGAAGTACTAAAATCTCCGTTTCAATGTAATTATTTAAAAGTAATGAACGGTTCTCATGTTTCCATGGTAAATTATTCATAAAATTTACCATTTCTTTGAAAATCCATAAAGAAATATTTCGCATATAAACTCACCGGTTTTATTAATATTGGAGTCGTTCACAACGGCCGCCGCCACTAAACTGAGCGCATTCGCATTATTTTTATCCGTGACGACGCCTTCAGGGTCAGCACTTGAAAAATTCCCTTCTTGCGACTGGACATTGTGGCTCTTTAGATGTGGCGATGTCGATACTGACTAGAATTTACAATAATTCATTCAGTTACAATTAAATGTTCAATAAACGTGAACATATTTTAGCGCAGAGGTTCTCAAACGCATGTACAAATACTTATCCAGATCATGTGGTTTTAGCCAAAGATGGTATTCACACAGGCAGTTAAATGTGAATTTATTTACTTTTGAGCAATTGATTTGGCTTTTAGTTCGTTAGTAAATAGTGCAACGATTAAGAACCATTGATTTTGTGTCTGTATATTATATAAATCAAATAATTTTTTTCTGGATTTGAACTAAACAAAAACGCTTTAGTTGAATTTAACTGCGAGGTCAGCATGTGGAAGGTATTTTAAAGGAACCAGTAGGACTAGCAAATGTTAGAAATATTTCAGACATGGAATATAATATTCATTAAAAAATAAACGACAAAATACAGACAAAGCCAGGAAAGATTGCTGGATACTATCCAGTAGTCCTTCTTGGCTTTGAACAAGTTAAGTGTAAGTTTTGATAATACCACCATAAAAAAATATTTCAACGAAAAAAATTAAGAATAAAACTTCTTTTTCTGAAGTAAAGAAACTTTAAATACAGAACATCTAAAAGAGATAGGATAACTTCTGAGATTAATTAGGAAATTTCGCACTGCTAGATTATAACTAAACAATTAAAAAAAGTAGAAAGTCACAAAGAATCCAGGAATCCAAGAATCCTAGATGCTAAAAAATAATATATTTATTTTGTACTTACTTAGAAAAAACACTGTATATTTTTTTAAAAATAGAGATATTCAAAAGTATTTTTCCATAAAAAATGGAGGTAACAAACAGAAGTTTTAAAAATTAATGCATTAGTAGAAAAATAGGTAATAATTATGAGTTTATACTTTACGAGGTCCGATAAAAAAATAAACAACATAAAAATTTATTTCGGCTTACATCGTTTTTTCAACATACAGTGAACTCCGGATATAACGAACCAAATTTGAAGCAATATTCAAGTTTGTTATTATCAGACTTCACTATATTTTTGAATGTTTAAAAATTTCATGTTTCAATTCCTAATAAAATAAGAGAAATTTGTGGTCTAAGGAAATTACTGTTTTAAATTTTTTTTCTCTTTATTCCCGTTTTCTAATCTGAATATTTTTAAATTTTTTCCTAAAAGTATTTAAAATCTTTGCGTGAATTCAGAAAAAAAACAAAATAATAGTAAAAAGAATGTTAAAAAGCAAAAAGACACTCACCATAATTTGACAAATATTTCCACTTTACAATTGAATTTTCAATAAATTTTTACATTGTTTTCTTAAATTTTAATCTAAACTTGGTTGTTTGAGTAAACTGACACGCTACTAGTAATTTAAACTACAATTTTCATGAATATTCGTTTATCTATTTCCGCTATATGAATATCGGCGTTTGTTTAAGAACAAAATGGGTTGACGGTGTGCATGTAACTAAAGGAAAACTTGTTGCTCTAAAAAAGACTAAGAGTATTGACTTGGGTTGGCTTGGACATTCTCCATTGGTCTCAAATGGTGTTTCCTTGACCAATAGGGATCATACAAAAATTGGTTTCATTCGGGTAACGTAACCATAACCGTACGGATATGTTAAAAATCATATAAAAATAGAAAAAAAATTATTTCAGCTGTTCGATTTCATAAGGAAATGGATTTAAAAGGTTTAGAAAATTGAATTTATATTCAGTTATAATGTTAAATTTGATGTTGGTACAAGTTTGCAAAAGTGAACATCTAAAAACAGATTAACATTTTATTTTAAGGGTCATTACCTCGCAGTATAATATTTGAAGATGTCTAGTGCTGTTGTCACCAAAACGTCAAGTATAAAATTAAAATTTTAAAACTTAAAATCTAATTAACTATTTATTGTTTCTATTCAAAGCCATCGCATTCCCACTGCTCATTATCAATGTCTTTGTTTTACTCTACACGTAATCAGAATGAATCCATACTGCCAATTCGGCACTACGTCACTGGATTACGTTATTATAATTCACGACCGCTATTAGATTAACCGGCATGGCAAGCCGCAATACATTTTAGATCGTTATCGCACATGCGGTGGTTCAGAATGATTACCGCAACCCTTATATTAAAAAGAAAGGGCCCAGATATTTCTCAGAGGTTATTGGACTCTTTGATATTACCATAAAATTGATATTGTGATACATACATGATATGGAGTGATAAACAATACACTCCTGGTCACAAAAATACTGAATAATCACTAAAATTTTATTTGAAATCAATCTGAAATAAGCTTTTCGTTAACTTTTATCATTTTTTTATCAAATTTTAGGTGTTTTCATCTTAATCATTACCTATGGCGATTTAATAAAGGATCTAAAGTTGTAATCACATTGCGGTCTGCATTTTTAAATACGCTGTAGGAGAATTTAACGGTAAGATAATGTGTCATAATATGAATGTTCATATTTCTTTAACCACTTTACCTTTGGTTCGTATCAATATCTTTATACTAAAAGAACCCAAACCTTTTTGGAAAACTATGTAATTTTTACGAAAAAAATATCAACCAGACAAGAATTGTATTGTGTGGTTTGTTTGTATCAATCAAGAGTTACTATAGTGTCTTTTAACATTTCCAAAATTTATTAATATGCGGCCATAAAATGCTGCACGAGGTGTTGCATTGAATGGCGATGGTCGTAATATAAAAGATACTACAAATTAAGAAGACCAATTCGTTAATAAGAGATTTTTCGTGGGAAAATAATTGTATTTTTCTTATGCCACTTTTTTCTTCGACCTTTGAGTTTTGTACTCAGTATACAGAGTGTTAAATTTAGTTAAAAAAATAGTTACGATAATAACTTGGGGGCCTCTTAACATGTTTGGTTGAAATTTCGCAGTAATACACAATTCGGTTAGGTACGCTTTTCTTATAATTTCGGTAAACAAATTTGAATTGGAAGAATGGAGAAACTGGGGGGTGATGTGTACATTTCTCTTCGCCACTTTTTTTGCGCACGTCTATGGTGAATTTGTTTTTTAAACTAGCTATTTTTTTATCTTCCTTTCTTTGTTCTTGTAAAATTTTAATTTACCTCTTACTTTAGAAGGAATTCCAGCATATTGTCCCACAATTCACGATATCCATTTTTTGCTGATGTCGGGAACGTATTTTCAAAAACCCATGAGTAAGTCAAGCAAACATTAGGTTGCTTGGATTGTTTGCGCGAAAATAATTATACTTTTCTTATGTCCATTTTTCCTTTGCCTTTAATATACAGTATACAGAATATTGAATTTCGTGAAAAAAGGGTTCTTTCATAACTTCAGTGTTTCTTACCATATTTTGTTGAAATTTCGCAATAGCGCACTTCGACTTGGCACTTTTTTCTGTAATTTCGAGAAACAATTGAGGGGTCTAGAATAAAAGGGGGATAAGTGCAATTATTAATTTTGAAACATTTGCATCTAAAGTTAGATGAATAACAAAAAATTGCCAAGAAAGCTGTATTTTTTTGTCATCTTTATCACGCCGAAAGCCTGAAAATCATTTGGATCTATTTTATACCAAACAGATATCAACTTAAATTAGTCCAATATGCCCTTAACTAACATTAAGTAAATAATGCACTTATACCCCTTTTATTTTAGACCCCTCAATTCTTCTTACACCCCTATGGTGAATTTGTTTAGTTTTTTAAAGTAATTGTTTCTTTATCTTCATTTCTTCATTCTACTAAAATTGCGATGTACCGCTTAGGTTAACTCTTTCAATACGGCGAGAAAATAATTTTTTTTAGGACATATATCAATAATTTAAAAAATCTTCCCGATTGGAACAGCATATGTCCCATCCGTATTGGCATATTGAACAAAAAAAATTTTTTTTTTTTCAATCTAGTATGTCACAGAATACTAATCATTCGCCTAATATCTCTTTAGTAACAAAAAATTACAAATTACATATTCAATATGGTATTTGAGTAAAAACTGGCAATTGTATTGGTAGGCAATAAGCTGAAATATCTTTTAAACTAAACCGTAAATTAAAATTTGATAAGAACGAAGAAATTAAGTTGAAACAAAAGCTAATTAAAAAACTAAAAAAATTTACCATAGGTTTGTAAACCAAAACAAAGTTGAGGAGGAAAATGTGTAGATGTACTGTTGTTCTAAATTTTTTTATTATAATTATAGGAAAGAGCGCTTAATTAAATTGTGCATTACTGCGAAATTTCAATTCGATGGCACATTAGAAATATCTGAAGAACCATAGAATACAAAAATTTTAAAAAATTCACATAAATCTTTATCGACCTGATCTACCTTTGGAAAATATTTTCAACTTTGTGATACTTCCGGTTATGCCGGAAGTAGATGTTAACTTCGTTATTTTAAATGGAACCTCCTAATTTTTTACCATTTTTCGTTTTTTCAGCAAATTTTAAGGTCAATTTAAGTAAAGTATCTTCTGTTTAAAATTTACCGTGTCCGAGTTATTCCGGAAAATTCGAAAATTTTGACAACTGCAGGCTCCCATGGAAATTGATGCTGCACCCTAATAACTACAAATTTCGGAATCGGACTTCTAGGGCATTGAGAGGACTTAATAAGCTACGTTTTGACGTGTTTTAATTTAAAAAAAGCCTTTTTCGTTAGTCGTACTCGGCATCGTATTGTGTGTCTATGCACTGATGTCACCGGTGCGACTACGAAATACCGTGGCTTAATCTAAAAAGGGAGCAATTTTCAGTAGCTTAAAAAGTGCTGGGTTTAACAATGTTAATAAAGGTTTTAGATTTTTGGATTCTGAAGACGATGCCGTCGAGGAAATTGGGGCATTCTATTTGAAATAAACAAGTTATTAATGTTTGATATCATGCAACTTTGAGGGTTGTGAAGGACTTTTTTTTAGTTAGAATACGTCAAAACATAGTTTAAGTCCTCTTGGAACCATAGAAGATCGATTTCGAATTT
Source organism: Hypothenemus hampei (assembly GCA_013372445.1). Classification (NCBI taxonomy): domain Eukaryota; kingdom Metazoa; phylum Arthropoda; class Insecta; order Coleoptera; family Curculionidae; genus Hypothenemus; species Hypothenemus hampei. The sequence goes on along the minus strand of JABRWK010000109.1, from coordinate 83,154 downwards.
CGCAGCGGTTAGACCACAGTACTAATTTCCTCGGAAGCATACAGCTATCAAAATTTCCGAATTTTCTGGAATAACTCGGAAACGAAAAATTTAAGACATAAGACACTTTACATCAACTGGTTTTAAAATTTGTGGAGAAATCCAAAAATGACAAAAAAAATCGGAAATTCCATTTAAAACAACAGCTATTGCCGGTATAACCGGAAGTGCCACAAAATTGAAAATATTTTCGAAAGGTAGATCAGGTCGATAAAGATGTATGTGAATTTTTTCAGATTTTTATATTCCATGGTTCTCGAGATACTTCTAATGTGTCATCGAACTGAAACACCCGTATATTAACCCATCAGTGCCCAGCATACTTATTTCAGTACAATTAAAAGAAGTCAAGTTCGAGATATTTATATGATTGTAAATGTTCCGACATCAGTTCTTTTAAGTGTACTCCAATGAGTACGTTGGGCGCTAATAGATTAAGGAACACCGAAGTTATAATATTAACTAAAATATTTTCTTTACTAACTTCAACATCATGTATATTGCATATAAATCGCCAAATGCCAAAATTCGCATAAGAAAAGTCTAATTATTTTTACATGAAAAATTTCTGGTTAGGAGATTGGCCTGCTTATTCGTAACACCCTATATATTACATTTATGATATCTTGAGGAAAATCTGAAGTAATATACAAAATGCGATTAAGCGTTTTTGCTAGACCGAAAAATAATGAATACTTTTCAATTGATTGATGGATTTGTCAATAAAAGTAAAAAATATCACGGCTCACTCTGAAATTATTTTTCATACCCCCGGCGCGGCGCAGTGCAACGATAATACATAGAAATAATTGACTTTGACTTTTTGTTTTTGAAAACAGTCATAATGCGTTTTTACATAAAAAAATATCAGAAAATCATGTTAATAAAACACAAAAAAAAATCTTAACGAAAAATGTCAAAAAATAGTAATAGAAATAGTTAAATCTAAGAATCAAGTACCCCTCCTCTCTTTCAGCTATGCCCCTGAACATTGAAATTAATTGCTGAAAGTATAAATTAATAGTGGCAAATGTCGTCCCAAAATTGAAAACTCTAGCTAAAATAGTTCTAATGACATTAAATTAAAACCACTTTTTAGGTGCGATGTGCAAAGGCCTATATTTTCTTTAGGAAGGTTCCGGACCCTCATTTATATGAACTTTTTCTAATATTTCTTCACTCAGAACCATTATTTACAGTACGGCAAGCGAGTTTTTGGACACCCTGTATAGGTGTATGATTATTCAAAGTAAATCTGGAATAAATTCCCAAAATCACTTATAAATGAAGGGTCTTTAATGAAAAGTGATTAGGAGAACACGTGATTGTAAATAAGTTACGATTAATTATCCTCACATTTTGATTCTGCCAATAGGTTCCCCTAGATTTCGATTTCCTTAGCTGAATGCCACATATTTTGATCTGATTTCGATAACTATGGTAGAACAGTCAACAAATATGTGTATGTCGTATGTAAACGCCCGATTTTTTAAGATAAGGAATGAAGAGCTCAGTACAATAACCAGTCATTTGCACATTATGTAAATTCGGGAAAAACGAGAAAAACCTGTCATTCGACCTCAAAATTTAAATAATGTAATTTTAACAATGCCATGTGACAATATTTTGAATAATATGTAAGAACATGGAATTTGTTCCACAACATGCGGAAGCCGTTTTTGTAATGAAAGCCGGGAAAACCTCAATTTGACCGATTCCTGCACCAAACCCTTCAATTATTTCTTTAGACTCGAGGGGCCCTTTTGTTTGGGATTAAAGTTTATGAAATTATCTTCAGTCGGTGAGGATTTTTAAGAAATTTTAAAGGAGTCTGCAAGGAACTTCACGTGTTATTATTATTAACACTGGTGATAGGTGATTATAATTTACGTAACAATATAATTAATATTTTCATGCCATAATAGCGATTCCAAAAAATTGTTTATGTAATTTTGTTATGTAAGCCGTAGTGGAATTTTGCTTAAAATATTTATTATATCCCATTACTCAGTAGGTATTCACAAAATTAAAAATATAACCTAAAGTCGCTCTCATTATTTTTTTTTATTGTTGTACATACATATTCATCAGAGGACAATGGAAGCATGAAAGCCAAAAGAATTTCTTCTAAATCTCAATTCAGTTCATTGTTTTCCAAATCTCAGACGTCTATTGTGGGCAGTTCCACCACAGGGTGGGGCACCATATTCGCCTCGGTCAGTTACTGACACATAAATGAATAATTCAAAAGCTTTTTACGAGACATTATACAGGTCGTTGAAAAACATAATTTAAAATTATTTCGACATTTACATGTACAGGTTACAGGGTATTGCGTAAGTCAGCACACATCAAAGTCATGGTTTTTCTTATAGAATATCTTACATTTTATTGGTTTTTGGGATTTCCTAGATTAAAATAAGAGTGTAGTAAAAGCTATCTATCAAAGAACCGACCAAGAACAGGCGAAAGAAATAGTTCGAATGTAATTAGTCCATGCTGTTTTTATCGGTTACAACTGCACTTTTTTATTATTGTAGTTTTTAAATTAATAATTTTCGTTCTATTTGAGGTTGCTCATTCATAATGAATATAAACCGTAAACGTGATACGTAATTCGTAAATATTATAATTTACAGAACACACATACGTAAATTCGAAATCTGATTTATTTAGTTAACTTTTTGTGGCTCAGTGTGAAACAAATGAAACCCCATAACAAATAATTTTTCCTGATAGCCCTTGTAAGCAGTTGTTGAAACCACTTATTTTTAAGTGATTATAAAAAGTAAGGCTATAAAAAGTAAGGCTATAAAAAGTAAGGCTAAGTAATACTAGGCCAATCGAAAAGTTTGCGGAGCGGAAATGAAAAAACAAAATATATGTGACCCGGAATGAAAAAAAGTGATTACGGACCGAAAAATCGATTTTTAAGTTTTTATCGTTTCCAGCAAAACGAGGTCTGATCAATCGATTGCAATTGATTTAAGAATTCTAATTTAAAAAATAACACAGATATAAAGGTTTGAAGTTATCGTTGCAAGAAAAATTCCCCTCCGTTAAAATGCGTGTAAGATCTCCCACCACTTAGATTTTGTCTCTTTGTTTAAAACGGAATGAGCCGAAACTTGTATCTCAGAAGGGAGATTTTAAGAACACGCTATAGAGGGGAAAGATTTCCATTTCCTATTCTGTCATATTTCGTTTCAATCACGTTTTTCTCGAAAAGTCAATTTCGGTCGTTAACCACTTTTTTTCATTCCGGGTCACATATTTAAAACTTAAAACTTTTATCAACTTTTAAAATAAAACTATTTAAAAGATCGATTTAAAATTTTGGTTATGTTTATGGGAAGAACACGAGAGTTAAATACAATTAATAATTTATTTTTACTAATTGAACAAAGGTGGCGCTCCGCAAACTTTTCGATTGACCTAGTAATATAATCCGCGCATTCTTTTGGAGTAATACGTGTCACGAAACAGGAATATTCTTGCAAAAATGTGCAAAATTGATGTTAAAGTAGCTCTATGTTTAACCAACAATAGAAATTGTTTTGCTGATTTTCAGTAAAAATAATTAAACTGAATGTTTATTTTGGAGAATGTTTTTAATAAATATCTATGTTAACAAATTTGTTCTTAATTCCACAAGATAAGGTGACCTTATGAGCCCTAATGAAATAAAAAATTTCGCCAAAATTTTCGGGATCCCTACTGTAAAAATTCTATTTCTTTTCAGTTATAGTTTGTGGAACAGAACATTGATTAGATATGAAGTAAAACTAAAAAAATTTGAAAAAAATTTTCTTGGGCCACAAAGGGTTAATGACCTTATATGACATTAGATATTTGAAATTTAAGATTGTTGAAAATCAAATGTATTTAGAAATCAAAGTATTTAGATCAACATGGACAAAGATAATTCAAAATGTGTGTTGTTGATTTTTCGTTCGAGAAGAAGGTATCAACAACGTAAAACGCGTAATAATTCCTAGTGATGGGTATGTCCAATTAACAGAAATCGTGGGGAAAATGGTGTGTTTAGAAATTTAGTTATGAAGATGAAACATGATGCACAATGGTTTTTATGTATACTAGGATGACATCCGTATTTTTCGAATTCTTACTATCACTACTGGACCCTAGTTTAACAAAAAAAAAGCATTCGCAAAATGCTTTCACTTTCACAACGCCTGGCTATAACTTTAAGGATATAGATGAAACAAATTACTACTATTTAATATGTATTTTAGATATTTTGCTACAGGCGATTCTTACTTTTCTACAGCCAGTGGTTATCGCATAGGAAAGTCAACTGTGAGCACTATAATTAAAAAGGTATTACAAGTCAATTGGAACAAACTGGCACCAATTTATTTAACATCCCCAAGAAAAAAAATTTAAATGAATTTTTTAAAATTTGGAATATGCCTAATAGCGTTGGAAGTATTGATGGGAAATATATTAAAATATTTGCATCTCCAAATAGCGGTTCCCATGTTTTACAATTACAAAAGTTATTTTAGCATCGGCTTACTTGGAATTGACGATGTTAATTATAAATTCTTGTATGTGGACATAGGCATGGCTCAACAAGCGATTGAGGGATTTTTAAAAGTTTTCGATTTGGAGTTGATTTAATAAACGGTGTCACTCTTTTTGCAGACGACTGTCCTCTTCTTAACAGTGTAATGCGGATGAGCAGGTGTTTTGTAGATGAGGCGTTTTCGTAATTACAGCACTTAATGCGATCATACCCTGCGAAATTTCTTAACATAATCCAAAATGTTTTTAATTATAGACTATCACGTGCCAGACGTGTTATTGAAAATATTTTCGGAATTTTGCTGGCAAATTTTTCAGATTAATTTGTGCATAATCTGGAATAGTAGGCAATATTATTAAAGGCGCCATTTGCTTGCACAATTCTATTCTGAGTAGTAAAGAAAATTGTAAACGTTATTCATCCAGAAATTATGTGGATAATCACGAAAATTTGGGGAAATGGAAAGATGAGGTTGAAGGATGCATTCTTAGCATTTGCGGGAGACTTGTAGTAATGATGTAAATCTTATTTCATATGAATAGCCAGACGATTTGGCCAAATATTTTCTAACTTCTACTGGATTTAAAAAAGAACAAATTGAGTATGTTAAACCTAATAAAAAAATAAAATAATAGAAAAAAATATTTCTTAGTATATTTCCAATATTTAAAATTTTTTATTTTTTTAATATTTATATTTTCACTTGTTGCTAATTCAGTTACATTAAGTTTCCAAATTTCTCCATTGCAAAATTTAGTTTCTATTCGTAAAATTTAAATGTTTTCAACTTTTTTTACGTTACATTTACGTAAAACAAGATAAAAAAAATAAAGAGATATCCCAAAATCTAATGTCATATAACGTCATTAACTAAATAAATCAGATTTCAAATTTGCTTATGTGTGTTCTGTAAAATATAATATTTACGGGTTACGAATTACGTATTACGTTTATAGTTTATATGTATTCATTGTGAATGAGCACCGATTGTGAGTCTAATCTCGTTTTCCTTTATACGGAAAGTTTTTATTTTCGTCAAGAGAGAATTCGGCATTTAATATTTGACACCTAAGAGAAGGAAAACTTCCAACTGCGTTATGAGACAGATTTGTTTTGTTGTATTTAGAGTCGGTGTTTTCATCTACGAATAAATTTAATTGACAATTGTTATAATTACGCACAAAAGCACTATTCTGATTGACTTATTTCAGCATAACCATGACATTTAACTGTCAGTTAAATTTATTAGTAAATGAAAAAACCGAGCCAATCAAAAAATCAAAAAAGGACCATTCTCTTGATATGTCCAGTTTTACTTAAATGTCAATACACATTTGAAGATTCCAAACTTCTCCAATTTTTATTATAGATACATATAGAATATAGCAAAGGACCATAATAATCCGACAACTTAAGAAATGTTCTAGTAGATATATTCCCTGAAATAGTCTTTGAATCAATACAATAAATGCGTTGAGACAAGTATGCCTCAATGAAAGTCATCATAACCTTAGAGAATTTAAAAAAAAGGACACTTGACCCAACAGAGCTACAATATCTCGGGTTTTCACAAAAAGAAGGATATCATCATAGGAGCAACTGGATCCTCAAAAAAAGGAAACTTAAAATTCAGTTAGTGCTAGAAGTATGTAAGGACAATGAAATGACTTATGAGCTTCTTTATATTGATAATATAGACGGTTTAACACGAATGGATATCGCGGAGATTTCATGTTATCAAGAACATCTTTAAAATCTATAGTTTCGATCACGCGGAGCCAGTTTACACGCGCCTTTTACAGTTAGTCAGGTAATTTATAAATGTGTTTTAACTATCAGGATGAGCCTAAAAACTATCTGACTAGCAAAAAAACGCACATTAGACATGCATGTAAACTTGCTCCATGTAATTGAAACTTAAGAATAGAAATAATCTGAACAGTATTTCGAAATAAACGCAATTTAATTTAATAACTTTAATATTAATGTTAATGCTGCTGATTTACTTCATATCGGTTCTTCCTTTGACAGTGACAGAACAGTTTGTTTGTTTTAATCATATTTCTATTTTCATTCCATTATTATACGATACTTTTTATTCAAGGGATTTCTCGCGCTTTGTTCAAACAGTGTAAAAAAATTTCGATACAAAATCCTATACATCTGGGTATATTTTAAAAACCCTAAATATTAAAACTATTATCGGAGTGCATAGTACATTTCTTTCAGAAAAACTGTGAGAAATTTTTC
>JABRWK010000109.1:48250-64053 GCA_013372445.1 Hypothenemus hampei | reverse complement strand
TTCATAAATTTAGCCAACGATTAAGGACGTCATTTCCAAGAGAAAAGTTCCTTACAACATGTATCAAAAACCTAATAGTTTTTGCAGAAAACAAAAAAATTTTTGACTTTTTGAAGCTCTTTTTCTCAAAAACGAATCGATACATTTAAAATCTAATTAGGCACCTATATGCAGTTTTAAAATACCTTTCAAATGATGTATCACAACATACCCCTTTTCATTTAAGATTTTTAGGGTTGTAGGCCCTAGGGGAGGGGGTCAAGAGTAGAAAGTTGTTTTTTATACGAAAAGTTGTCCCCCTCGATATTATGTTTGACGTGTTTCGGCGATTTTTTAAAAAACCCTCAGTTTTCGAGAAAATAAGGGTGGGAAGTTTTAAAAAATACACCCTGTATATACGTAGTTAAAGCTGTGGTCAGAGGGGAACCGTATTCGGCCGAATTCAGTTTCGGCCTTTTTTTATTTTTCCTTTCGAAAGTTTTTTGAGGTTTTATATTTTACTCATAAAATTATCAAGTACTTTTCAGTTGAAAATGGCGATATACTGAATAATTCCTTCGACCGATCACTTTTTTTTTTCAGTCGAAAATACATTCGGCCGAATACGGTTCCACTCCAACCGCAGTCTAAAGGATTAAATAAAAAAAGTTAAATATTAGTAAGTTTATTGCGAATAACAATTGCTTAATTTTTAAAAAGTTTTGTGATGAAAGCAAACGAGAGTACATACAATCAATTATTGAAAACTTTCCATTTTTATTAACTCATTACACTTCCGATAATATTTTTAGCACAAATGAGATTAATTTTTTAAATAAACATTTAAACAATTATAACTTTTATATTTAAAGGTGAGCAATGCCATCGTGAGAAATTTACAATTAGCAAAGAGCGTGTCACAATATTTTTATATGCAAATATGCCTGGTACAGAAACATATCCTCTTCTTGTGATTGAGAAGTCACAAAGTTAATATGTTTTAAAAGTGTACATATTTTACCTGTAAATTGTAAAAATAACACTAAAGCATGAATGAAATTTCAAATTTTTTCAGATTGACTAAAGACTATAGAAAACCAAATGAAAATATAAAATAGAAAAATTGTTCTTTTCCTTAATAACTCTGCAGCTCAGAATCATATTCCAAAATTAAACTATACAGGATGTTTCAGAATTGCACAGTACCATTTGAAGTATATGTTCTCTCCTACAAAATAAAAAAAAGTTAATAAAATTAATAAAAAAAGAAAAACAAAAAAATACATGGGGGGATTGGGGCTATTCCCGAACAGGGGCTATTATCGGACACTGGGTTTTTTCGTTTTCTAGAAAGGCGAACATGTGGCAATTTTGGGAATACAATCATCTCAACAATATACTCGCATATACTAAATTTCGACCATATCGCAAAGTGTGAATAGCACGATGCGACACTTTTTGTGTTTTGGCGCGTGCCGAGTTAATTTAAAAGATTTTACGGAATTGCAAATTCTGAAAAACAAAGTGTAGCTGAAGGATCAGGCTACATTTTGTCTTGACACTAAACCGCTGTTTGTTAGAGGATCGCCGCTAGATCAATGTGTAGAAAACGCCCGACAGTAACCCTGGTCTCGCCTACTTAAATTTTTTATAATTTTTTTTTTAATTGTAAAATAATGAGAGGTTTTCAAATGTAATGTGATAAAGAACGTTATTTTAAGGGTCAAATATCAAAATAGGACAGCCTCCCTCCTTGACGTCTGAAAATATGACTCCATTTTAAAAATTAAATAATTTATGAAGAAACTAATCAAAATTTGACCAAAAATCAAGAGAGACAAAATTTAGGAAATAGATTGGAGAATTTTTCCAAAGGATTTTAGGAGCCAATAACTCAGAAACTATACCACTTTGTATAGTAATCGGAGGAAATTTACTCTCTAATTAAGCAACGCGTATTACCTAATATGAATAAAATTTGAAACCTCTATCTAAGTCAAGCACAATAAACTAAAAACCTATTTTTTTCTTAAACTTTAACATCCTGTAACTCCTCTATAGATCGAGATCAGACACATGTTCATATGAATTGTTTTCTTTGTTTTATAGTAGAAACTATATAAAAATTATTTATTTACCTACTAATACAACAAGTAATTACCTACAATCTCTTGATTAAGGCATCATAAACAATCGTAAAATTTATTATAGAAAAGAGGTCGTTCACTATATTACTAAGTGTTTCGAAGAAAACACTAGCCTGGAAATTAATGTAATGCAAGCAATGAGGTTTGCTTGCAAGAAAAAATTTAGTACTTTGTATGTACTAAGTCTGCCTGCTAGTTCCTGATTTTCCTCTACTTTGTAAGTAAAGAAAAACTTTTTACTGCAACAAACTTATAGATAAGGAAAATGACCAACAACCGACCTTTGAAAATTATGTGAAAATTGATTTTTGGTGAGTAAACTAAAAACGGTATTGTTAATTCGTGTTATCTCTCTTCGTTCAATGACAATGAACAAGATAAAGATGGGTGTTGTACAGAATTAGGAAATGAGTAGATAAGTCTTATATCGTAAAGCTGAAAAGGCATTAGAAACTTTACATAAGTACTTTGAAATATCGGCAATCGGAAATGAATATGTATTTGGTATAATTTATGAATTAGAAAAGTGTTTATGCTTTATGTTATTAAAAAGTAAATTCAAATGTCAGATTTCTTTAAGTAAAAATTATACTTTCATTTAATGTATAATAAAAATATTTTTCTAGTTATTTACAAAAACCCTTCTAATTCATCGGTTTAATCTGAATAAATGGAAACAAAGTAAATAAGAGAGAGACTTTTTGGACTTTGACAAATGGGAAATTTCTATACGTAAGACATAAGTGGATAATTTTTTTTTAAATGCGACATGACACCTACATGATCTATTGCATTTTTTGAGTACCCCATGTATAGATTTAACTCTCCGTTAAATGAAATCCTTTAGTTTCGCTGTCCTCTGGGAGTTTCTAGATGCTAAATGTGTCATATCGCACATACTGTATATGTTACATAAAAACTTCAATATCAATTTATTTAAAAATTTTAAAATGTGACATAACTCATTTAACGCGAAAACTCATCATCGTAATTTCACGTGAATACATGTGATTTCACTTAATATATGTGAAGCAAAAAAATTCATGCATTCACATAATATATTATCACAAAATTATGTCAAACTACAATGTCACGTGACGGTATATGTATAGGGTGTTTTAGATATTTTAAATATATTATTTAGTTTTTGTAGTTTTAGTTGTAGTGTCAAAAGCCTAGGGGAGATTCCTCTCAGTAAAATGTGGAAAAAAAGTTCATATGAACATGGGTCTGAAAATGTTTAACCCGGTGGGGTATGACATACCCCACACACGTTACGTTTATACGTATGTTATTCCCCACCATACAAACCCCGGACTAATAAAGGACCTGCGGTCCTTCGAAGGTGGCTCCCAAGAAATGGTTTTTATTTAATATCTCAAGAAGTGTTTGAGACAGAGCAATGCAACTTCGCGTATGACTTATTATTAATAAGGGTTACTATTCTACAGTGTTGGCCAAAACTAATTTCGACCAGAGGGGTGTGGTATGTTTAGTTTAAGTACTTTTGTTCTGTCCGGTTTCGCACGTAACTTTTTTTGTCCACTTTTCTCTTGGTAATCACTTCCTTCATCATTGGTCAAATTTACGAAATTGATTTCCCTAACGTCTTGTATAGGGTACTAAATAAATACAGGGTATTAAGGAAATTACTCTTGTAAATTTAACCAACGATTAAGATAATTTCCAAGAGAAATGTTCGTTATAACATGTATCGAAAACCTAATGGTTTTTGTAAAAAAACCATTTAATTTTTGAATTTTTGGTTATATGTATATTTTATCAAAATTTAATGGATAAATTTAAAATCTAATTATACTTCTAACTGCAGTTTTGAAATACCTTCAATTTGAGGTGTTACTTGACGTATTATTCAGTTTAAAAAAAATGGTCCTTTTGGCCTCACGGCAAAATGGTAAACAAAATGTTCAAAAGATAGTATTTTTTGTTTCATTTAAGACCTGTACTTTGGAATTTTGAAAAAGTTCATCCGTTAAAAAGTTAAGAGTGATTTAACGACCGCATTGTATGTATACTATATCGTATATGATATCGTAGTTTCACATAATTTTGTGACACCTGAATACATTATTTTTTTTGTTTTACATATACTCAAATGAAATCACATGAATTCATGTAAAATTACTATAAGTCTATTCAAACAGAAATCTCCAGCCAATCAGATACAATAAAATTCCATCAAAATAATCAAGTAACAATTTGCGAACTGTTTTTAAATAATCAGCATGGCATTTTTGCTTGAACAGTCCTTATAATGTATTTTCACATTTATGTCTTCAATTGTACATGTGTCGTTCCTTAAAGTTCCACTTATTCAATTCCACTGATTAGATAAAATTACAAAAAAAAATTATATTCAAAGAAAATATACAGAAAAGTATAAAAAGCGCTCTAAATTTACTCTTACAATTAATATAAAATACGTGAAAGTTGTTTATAAATATACTGCATATTAGGAATTTTTGTAATTTCTAGCCATTTGAATTTCCTAGGGAGTGTCAAAGCGAATGTCAAACATAGACCTATAAAAATGATATAATTTCATATGTCTACTACTAGTGATAAAAGAATTATTGAACTCGAAACGTGAAATCCTAAATATCATATATGTATAATCATCATAATTTATTGCGTTCAAAAGAAATTCAATTGCAAATTATGCAAAAGATTGAAAAACAATTGCAAATTAACTTGTTTCCCACCTGTCAGTGAACACTACCCACTTCCCCTGTCGGCATATAATGGATTCGTCCAACTAACAAAATATTAAATTATAATTAAAAAAAAACAAACACAATCTTCATTTCTTCATACAGACAAATTAATAATAAATTAAACCTGAAAATTTTCATTTAAATGACTGAAAATATGTATTAAAATAACATGATAGAAAACATACTCTCAAGTTCATTAAACTTTAAAGCCGCCATATTAAAATCGTCCTTCGCAATAACCAAGGAAGCGGCAAAGTTATAACTATTTTCAACGTTCATACATAAAATATTATAGATATGAACTGTAAAAAAACCATTGAAATTGCAGTTCGACTTATGCCAATGAATTTCTTAGTCACTTTTAAGCCAAAAAACACGGAAATATTATGAAAACTTAGGTTAAAAGATTTGTGTTTATAGCAACCATGTGCTAAGGATTTCGACATGTTACGCCGACATCGAGACCGCTTCGCCAATCACATTCGCGCGAACCCCGCACGTGACCACGTTTAACCTATCACGATCGCATTACAGTTTGATGTTTGAATTCCCTCTTCGTTCAGCACGTAAACTATTGCTGTCTGATTTTCTGTGTACAATGGTGTATTGTGTTTGGTGTTGTCACGTTTGAAAAAAAAAACATGTTATTTTCGTTAGATTTCGGGATTTTTATTGAGAAAGTTTAGTTGGTATGTTGATCTACATGTGTTCAACTAAATCAAGCACTTTATTTGCTTGTCATTGAAGCAATTTCATTTTTCCTTTCGTTTGTCGGAACAAAAATCTTTTTGAGCCCTTCCCCATTCAGATTTATCAAGAAATGTTATGATTATTTGATAAAATTAACTGTCATTATGTTGATTTTACTTAATTCTTGTCAAGACAATTGTTATTTACTGTATTTAACTTATTATTTTTGTAGAAATTCTGTTGAAAGACAATATACATGCCTTGATTTGTTATTTTGGCCAAGTTAAGCTAGTGTAAATCACTTTAAAATTCATAAACCAAGTATCAAAAGGTAAAAGCAAACCCTCATAACCGTTAATAGTTTAAATTTCGCAGTGAAAATTATTTTTTTTTATTGGCGGGAATCACTTTTCAAGGCTATTTTCATACTCGTGTGGTGTAAAGCCCGCCATTTTTCCTCGATGTTCCAACCTAAAATTCAATGATATCAAATCCCAAATTTTTAGGTATATTTTTTTCGCGTTTAGTTGGAAACGAATTTTTATTCAAATTTTTCATATTTACACAACATTTTCAATGTTTATTTTTTAATGAAGTATGTAATATATTTAAAATAAGTATTAATGTATTCATGTGTAATCAATTGTAATCATGTGTAATTCAATTTTAACGAACCTGTTTAATAGAAACTTGCATTTCTCTATCCAAACTAAATATATTTGGGCTTTAAATATGCTACAGGGTGTTCGATTTAAAATTTAAAAGCCAAAAAACATGTTAGGGCTGGGCTTTCAATGTTATTGTACTAAGTGCCTTTGCAATATTATGATAGTGTTTTCAATTTTTACTGATTTTCTTCTGAATTATAAAAATTTCTTCAATTGGTAACTAAGCAAGTTCGTATTTCGTTTTATTGAGTCGAACATGTCATTTCAGTATCAGATTAGAATTTTGACTTTTTATAATGTACTTACAAAATTCAAGGGTAAAATTGTACTAAGGGTTTTTTTATTTGTGTATATACATTTAAACGTAAATTTTTTAATATACTATTGAGTACAAGATTTTTTTTAATATTTCTGAATATTTGAAATATCATAACATCTTTTCCTCATGAAATCAACTAATCAGTAATATACAATCTTACACAGAACATTTGCAAATTCTCCAAAAATGTTTGGAGAGCCTATCTAATGTAGTAATTCTTGATTACTTAATTATTCTTTTAATGTTTCATATAAATGAAAAATTAAATTTGTTTTAGTAATACAGGTGCATCAGCTTCAAGATGTCGACGGCCATGGACATGTTTCTGAACATGTCCGACTCCCTGCCGTTCCCGGACATTCTGGACATTGATATTAAATCAGACATGGATTCCCTAGTCGGCGGACATAACGATTTTTCCGGATTCAATTTTAACAGTATAGAACCATTAGAGTTGGATGATTCACCAACAAAATGGTTTAATTCAAATTCCAATCATTCAATTTTTGACTTGAGTGGTGAGGATGGTCCTACTATGGTCAATCCCAATGCCGTTCTTCCGGTAATGACTTTTACGTCCAGTATAGGAAGAAGTCCATCTCCCGCATTACGGGAAAGTCATCTTACTTTTTCGCCAGCTTCAATTAAAATTACTGCTCCTGTAAAGGTAAGTTTTTCCTTTTGTATGGCATCACTGGATTTCATTGTTTTTATTTTACAGGGCAGTACTTCAGTGGTGAAAAAAGATCTCATCCATAGACTGGAAGGCATTGATTCAATGGAAAAAAAATCGGCCTCCGACACGTTAACAAAATCAGTACCAAAAGTGACACCGATTCTCGCGAAACCCTCCAATATCAAAACGATAGCGATTCGGGCCCGTCAAAATAATCAGCCACAGACTTTTCTCATTAAAAACACTATCGGACAAGTGGGCGGCACCCCGATTATTACTCAAATGGGTACGATTCAGACATTACCTACCACCGTACTATCTCAAGCTTTTCCACAAAAACAATTGACCATCGAGGGAACAATGGACGCGCCAGATTTTCGAACGTATCCCAAACCAGCATATAGTTATTCCTGTTTAATCGCGATGGCCTTGAAAAATAGTCGAACTGGTTCGTTGCCTGTATCGGAAATTTACGGTTTTATGTGCAAACATTTTCCGTATTTCAAAACGGCCCCGAACGGCTGGAAGAACTCTGTCAGACACAATTTGTCATTAAATAAATGTTTCGAGAAAATTGAAAAGCCAACTTTGAATGGGGCGCAACGCAAGGGCTGTCTGTGGGCTATGAATCCGGCCAAAATTAATAAAATGGATGAGGAGGTTCAGAAGTGGTCAAGAAAAGATCCCAATGCTATTAAAAAGGCTATGGTGAATCCAGGTAAGATACAAATTTCAACTGCAGGTCTGGAAACAAAATTTATTTGTACAAAATTGTACATTGAACAATGTGTTTTTTGTATTATTTACAGCTATAATTTTCTGCAATTCCTCGAAACGCATTTCTTAGAATTTTTAATTTTCAGAAAATTTGGAAGCTCTGGAACGAGGCGAACTGAAATTCTCCTGTTCGTACGACGACGAGGAGGGCGAGCAATTTGGTGACTCTTGTTGTTCGGTGGAGAGCGGCGAGGGATCGGACTCGGAACTCGATATGCCTACGGACGAAATCGAAAACGAGGAAGCTGAAGTGGACGTTGGCGAAATTCGATATGTCGAAATTAAAGATGACGAAATGCCCGTTTACGAGGATATCGTGAACGATGTTGAACACGAAAAAGAATTGCTTCAAATTGAAATGGCTCTTGCCCAGAAAGAGTTGGACTATGGCAAGTCTGTTATTAGCAATAAGAGAAGACGTACTTACGTAATTAAGCATTGAATGGACTAAAATTGTTGTTCGCCAAAATTACCATTTCCAAAATTTATTTTTCCTAATTGGAAAATGTGGATGTTGTTTTTCAAGTTTCATGTGTTTTTTTGACGGTTTTGTCTCTTTAATCTTATAATGGTTGTTGACCTATAAGACATATAAATGATTGATCTGATTTTAGAATTATATAGTTCGATATACAGGGTATGAAATAAGTATTGAATATTTGCATTTACTTCCTTTAGCTATTGTTCAAAAAGGAAATACCTAATATATACGGAGTGTGGTTGAGATAATTGTACTTACTATGAATACTGTTGGTTATAGGGCCATCTTTCCCTTTTCTTGATACGTCAAAATTTTTAATTATGGTACACATTCTTTCTATACGCTGTGTGCCTTAACAATATATACCAAAATTTGAGTTTCCTTATCCAATATTTAGATTTTATTGTACAGAATTCTTGTCCGCTTATTTGCACAAATGCTTACCTAGATTTATCTCAACGTAAAATTTTATTAAATTTCTCACAAATTGTTGTAAACACGGAAAAATATAAAAGAGGAGTTTCTAAGCCCAGCTGCGTAACGCTTTTTGTGACAATTTTTATGAAGCAAAATGTGCCGGTTAAACAAATTTTGTTTAGTACCGTATACATTTGGAATATAGTATTTAGATTGCAACGCAATACCACGCAAAACATATCCAAATTATTTGCAAAGTATTTCGCAGCGCTCGCACAAACAAATGTGTCTACCTTTAGTTAGATACAATTGTTTGTGCGCGAAAAAGTATAAATAACGTCTTCGTGCATGGTATACACCATTGTAATCAGTCATTTTTAATAAAATTTGCTGTGTTCAGCTATTCTTTTGCGGTACGGTTTAAACGAATCTCTCTCCCTCCTAGGTTCCTGCTTCTGTTAGCTTTTTAAAAATAAAAAAAAAATATGTTTCTGATTTTGCAGGCAGCAAGACAAGTTCTTCTAAAGTCTTGCTAGATAATCGATTCTAAAAGTCCTGAAACAGTAATGAGCGAAAATTTCTTCTAATACACCGATCGGTCTTTTTTTTTAAGTTTGTGGGATAGATTCTCAGATTTTCTGTCTTTTAACATTTGCTGCATCATCCACATTTTCAACACATAGAGGAGATATATGATTCTATTGCAACCATGGCATCAAAAGAGCAGTAATATTACGTGCAACAAGGCGGAAATGAACTATTAAGTTATAGCTAAAAAATAAATAAAAATCATTTATTGTCTTCTATATTGCAGCCTTATTGTCTCATTAGGGTGCAATATATCAATTTTTTTTAGATGTATAGTTCAATAAATGAAAGTCTAATAGCGATAAATCCGAGAATTTGGGGGACGATGCAATTGATGTAAATGAATTTTCACCGTTTACTGATAAAACATAATTTTTTGAATTTATTCTCGAAGAACATTTTTCAAAACGAACCTAACAAATAAATAATATACAAAATGTTTCGTTTAACAATGCATTTATTTGAAGTACAAAAAAATATGTCACTGATGTCCATGTTAGTATTGCCCACCTATCAAGAAACACAATAGCTACTAAAATAATCTTTAGGGTCTATGAAATTCTAAGGGGTTTTACATTCCATGTAATTACATGTAAAAAACCAATGAATCTACTTGACATTATAAAAAAGCAATAAAAATAAATAATTTTCATAATATAACTTTAAAATAATAATTTTTGCAATATAATTTATAAATAATTTTTTAAAAGTTTATATATTATATATTTAAATAAATATTTTTTTGTTTTTTGGTTAGTTAAATGTATCCTTTTTAAAATATCTTAATGAAAACAAAAATATCTAAAGTGTCAAAGTTTGTCTTGTTTTCTCACAAATTGTACAATTTGTAGATACCGTTTTTCTTTTTAGTTGGGCAGAATACATATACAAGCAGTAACAATAAAATATAAGGGAAAATCCTGATTTTCAAAAAAAAAACAAGAAATGCTAATGGACAAAAATTGGTTTTGAAGTCAAATTTTTGTTTAAAAAATAAAGAGAGAGATCGGAAAATGCCTCTATTAATCTTCCAGTAATCCTGTAAACATAACGATATTACAACACCCTGTATAGAGAATAGAGAAAATGAATGATGAACTGCATGTAGTAACTTGTGTTTATTAGTATTAAAATATGACAAAGGGAACTGTAAATCTTATCTGTTTATTGTTAATGGTACATGATGAGAAATACTTGCTATTTACAATAAATAGGTTGTTGGATTAGTATATTTTTTCAAAATTGTTGAAGAAAGAAATTGAAACCATTAAAGAGTTGGGTTTAGGAAAAAAAACCTGTATAATTCTTTAGAAAAACATAGTTTGTGAAAGAAAAAAGAAAACTTGATGAAACACGACAACGACATTCATATTTTTGTAAAATTGTTGCTAGAAGTCAAAAATTAGCAAATTTTCAATTTTTTATTTATTAGAAACCATATATGGTAAAAAACAACAGGGCAAGCATGATAAAATTTATGATTATGTATGTAATGATCATGTTTAAGGCCAAGCGTCCACCAGTGGCATATGATCTGTCGCGAGTTATTGCAAGTGATTTGCCACTCTTAATAGAACAGTACTAACGCAATGCGCTAGAATTTATCAAGATGATATAGTAAAAACGCTTTCCCCTGAGTTTTGCCAGGACATGGCCATGCCAAAGACATATCATATGCCACGTTATTGTGGTGAGCACTCGGCCTAAGAGTGTCATTTCATGATCTAATATTTAATAAAAATGTTTGATTGTAATCATATGAAAAGAATAGAGACAATCATGAATATCAAGATGAATGAACAGTGAATTTCATCAGATATGAAACTGTAAGTGTCGTTTCACATGGAACGTATGACGAGCTGGACTGATCTTCACAACGACTGACATTTTTTACTGCTTGTAAATTGATAGCTTAAGATGGATTGTGTATTATCGACAAGAAGCTTTAACTAACGATAGGATAGCCTCATAACAAAGGCAACACCTTGTAACGACTTGACAACGGTAAAATTTATCTGATCATACGTTTTACATGTGAAAAGACTAAAGGGCCAGTAGACGATCAACTTAGTTGTCAACTTGCCTTTTACGACGAGAATGTTGAGACGATAAGTTAATTATCTATTGTTGCCCCTTTCAGCCGTGAATAATCAGTACTGATCATATGGTTTCCATGTGAAACTAGACTAGTTGTTGTGATACCTATTCATTCGTATTTTTGTCAATTCTTCAATTGAAAATCGGTTTTTATTGGTTGGCGTGAAATCAATTAGAACAAAGTTAAAGCGCGGGACCATTTGAACAAAATTGTGAACTGTGATCGCTTAGCTTTGTGATCCCATTTCACAACCCAAATTGCTTGGTAAAGAAAATACTTAATTGCGATTGACGGTACCTTTTTTCGAATTGTGTTTTTTCCTTATACAATGTGTTCCAAAAGTGTAGTCCACTTTGTTACCCTCGGATAGAGGATTAAACTGTAAAACGAAAAGACTTTTGTCATTTTCGTACCTGATGCGCCGTTAATTAGTTGTTAGTTAATAATTTTAGTAGAATAAAAGTGGTTGGTTGTTTTTAAGTTAATAAAAAAATTATTTTTCTTTTAAATAAATTAAATTTGAAATATTTATTTAGTGTGAGGGTTTAACTTTGAGAAGTCAAGCATCCTTGAAGTTTTTTTTTATTTAATGGAAAATTTAATTTAAAAAGAAATAATTCATCAATTATTAATTAACTAATTAACGGTGCAAAATGACAAAGGATTTTTTGTCTTAGAATTGCATTCTTTATTCTTTATTCGAGGATGGGCAATACTTTTAGAACATCTTGTATTCCAATAATAACCGCAATATTGAGCTGTACTAATATTTTCTGTGAAAAAAAGACCAGTGATGTATTTTTTCGATCGCTTAAAGGCTTATTGTTAGACATGCTCTGATTTTGGGTTTATCCGTGCTCTTTTATACAAATAACTGAACTTTTTTTCTATGAAGAATACATACATTTAATTCTATTCAAACCCTAAGCGCTCGAAAACGTTTTAGAAATTAAGAAGTAGACAGACATGTGTCTTATGATTGTTTTACAACACTATATTGTACAAAACATAGCCCGTAAGTTTTTAATTTTTAAGGCTATTTTACTTGATTAAAGGTGATTTTTTAGAATACAATGACATTATTTTTTCAAAATTTTATAAGTTTTACATTAGGTTGATACAATGGTTACTCTAAAAATATATTGTCTTCAAAAACACAAGATTTAATATGTAATGGATACGTTTTTGTATTCAAATCACGTATTTCAATATAACTTCTACTGTTTTTAAAATTGCATTTAAAAAGGTGAAAGTCGCTCTATAAGATTCAAACCTTTTTAGAAAACCTACATCAAAAGTTGAAATTACTGTGCGCCATCTAAAAGCGGGTTGTAAATGTTACTTTATTGGCGAAATCTATTATAGTTAATTATTAACTTTTCAAAAAGAGATTAAAAACTAAAAGGGAAAATATCAAATATGAATTGCATTGAAGAGATTCATTCATGCATTATCATACATTATCACAAAATCGTTATGACAAAGTGACAGAACTTTGTTTTCAGTAATTATGAAAAATAACGTACGTAAGTCGGGATGAATCAATCTTTATTGCGCCTGCGCTATTAATAAAATATATGTATACACAGTCATTAATATAGTGTAGAGTAAAGCTACATTTACAACCACTTCGATGGCTAACACACTTTAAATTCGAGGTGCAAAATTGACATTTGTCAAATAAAAATGAGTGATTCTACCAAGTCAGTAAAAAAATCAAACTCATCATTAATTGAAATCAAAAGTCACGTTTAAAAAAGAATCATCCATTTTTATGTGCCAAATGTCAATTTTGCATTTGGAGTTCAAAGTATGTTAGAAATCGAAGTGGTTGTAAATGTAGCTTAAGGAGGTTGAAATAAATTCATTTAAAATTCAAGGGTTTATTTTTAAAAAACGCTGAGTTTTTTTATTTTAGCTGCGGTTTTTTGATGGCAAACTTATGTATACAGGATGATCCAAAAACTAGTTACGATAATAAACTTCATTTTTTCAAATAGAAACACCTACTTTTTATCTCATTTTTGAAATCTACCTCAAATTCTAAGATATGTATTTTATGTAGCATGTTTTATACTTATTGTTAAGCTATATGTATATGTATACTATATCATACATATGTTTGTGTGTGCGTGTTTACGAAAGTTGTGTACATATGGAAAACTTTTTAGTTTTATGAAAAAAGGTTATTCTTCATAAAAAGTTCTGCATGTTCCAAAACTGAACAGGAAGCAAACAAATCTCAAATTGGATTAACTACATGTGTACGAGGTTTGACAAAAATGAATTTCGTACAAGAGTAAATCACCTTTATTTGTAAATTACACAAGTTATCTTTATGAAAAATTGTTTAGTATTAATAATGAAGTCCAAATATGCAATAGGGAATTGTATACATTATACGTTCTATTGTGAATAAAGATTGGCGTCATGTAAAAATTTTCTGGAAATTCAAACATTGTACAGTTCCCCATTATATCCATTTATCTTAACAAATATTTCTTTCAATTATTATTAAGAAAACGGTTTAGAATCAATATCTAGGCCCCTATAATCAATTTTAAATCCCCGGTCAACTACTGTTTTTCAAATTTAAACTTGAAACAAAAAAAAAGGATTGAAATGTTATTAAAAAATTCAAAAATTTTTTGTTCATTTCATTTCTTGTTACATCTATCGTAGGACACATTGTATGTAGATAACTTTCATAGGCACGCTGTATGTCGATCCTAAATCTCTCGGTAACTATAAAGTTTAGGTATACGACATGCTACATGAAATATACTTACAAGGGAAGGTTCCCAGGTGATTAGCCGGTGACAAGTTATTAGGTGGAAAATGTTCTTTTTGATACCCATAACAAAGAATGATCCATCATAATCCCATACACTGATGGTGGAACAACAGTTGGTACCGCAAAGAAAATTTTCCATCTAATTATGTGTCTTTGGACACTGATCACCTGAGGAACTCCCCTTTAGAATTTGAAGCAGAATCCTAAAATGAAATAAAAAATAGGTATTTACATTTGAAAAAATGAAGTTTGTCATAATTAATTTTTGGATCACCCTGTATACATAAGGTCATCAAAAAAAACGCAACAAAAAATAAAAATTGACGGGTTCCAGCGTTTTTTTTACAAAATAAACCCCTGAATTTTAAATGAACTTATTCCATTTATTACAATGTATAATGATGGCAGATGAAATACAGGCATTTACTAATTAATTATAATTATATTATAATAATTGTAAATGCCTGTATTTCAAAAAACTACGAAGTCGGAAAAAACCTAAACATCTCCCTTATTCACCTGATTTAATTCCGTTCGATTATCATTTTCCTAGACCAAAGAAAGGTTTATGAGAAATTTATTTCCAATGAAAACATGATTAGGGCTCTAAAAAGGGAGGCTTAGTTGTTAAATATCATTATTAGAAATTCAGAACCATTTTTAAAAAATACGATGTATAAATCATTATAGAAGGCATTGAAAATGTGACATGTGAAAAGTGGCCATTTGAAGAATGAATAGAATTTGGCTAGAATAACACATATAAAAAGGTCCCAAAGTAAAAATGTTTTATGAATATTTATAATATTGTTGTATGACGGAAAGTCGCAGAGGCTTGAACAGAAAAAGAGAAGGAAAATTGACACTACCGAACTGTACTGCTTTAGAAAAATTTCGCATGCCATAGATCAAACAATTTAATGGAGATAAAGTCAAGTGAAAGAAACCATCTATGATGACTGCAATGATCGCTATAAATATGTATATTCCACTGGAGGTCAAGACTGAACAGGAGAATGTGGTTAAATGCCGGAAATAATACAAAAACTATTCTTACAAGGGAACCTTTTCAAGTGTCACACACCGATTGGGCTAAAATTTTGTATAGATGCTAGTAGCGACTAGTAATGCACGAAATATTAGGTGCCCTCGTTCAGTTCTGAACAAGACACGGTATGCATGTAACAAAATTTGCTTCTTGAGATGTGCTGTATGTGAAAGATTTTATTGTTTTGAACATAGCGTTACATCGTTTCATACATGTATCGTAGAATAAAGTTAATTTTAAATGTAGAATGCATAAAAAATTGATATTTACTAAAAAATATTGAAATACCGTATCTTGTTCAGAACTGAACGAGGGCACCTAATATTTCGTAGTTGTGCATTACTAGTCACCAGTAGCATCTATACAAAATTTTAGCCCAATCGGTG
>JABRWK010000109.1:35517-46089 GCA_013372445.1 Hypothenemus hampei | reverse complement strand
TTCATAAATTTAGCCAACGATTAAGGACGTCATTTCCAAGAGAAAAGTTCCTTACAACATGTATCAAAAACCTAATAGTTTTTGCAGAAAACAAAAAAATTTTTGACTTTTTGAAGCTCTTTTTCTCAAAAACGAATCGATACATTTAAAATCTAATTAGGCACCTATATGCAGTTTTAAAATACCTTTCAAATGATGTATCACAACATACCCCTTTTCATTTAAGATTTTTAGGGTTGTAGGCCCTAGGGGAGGGGGTCAAGAGTAGAAAGTTGTTTTTTATACGAAAAGTTGTCCCCCTCGATATTATGTTTGACGTGTTTCGGCGATTTTTTAAAAAACCCTCAGTTTTCGAGAAAATAAGGGTGGGAAGTTTTAAAAAATACACCCTGTATATACGTAGTTAAAGCTGTGGTCAGAGGGGAACCGTATTCGGCCGAATTCAGTTTCGGCCTTTTTTTATTTTTCCTTTCGAAAGTTTTTTGAGGTTTTATATTTTACTCATAAAATTATCAAGTACTTTTCAGTTGAAAATGGCGATATACTGAATAATTCCTTCGACCGATCACTTTTTTTTTTCAGTCGAAAATACATTCGGCCGAATACGGTTCCACTCCAACCGCAGTCTAAAGGATTAAATAAAAAAAGTTAAATATTAGTAAGTTTATTGCGAATAACAATTGCTTAATTTTTAAAAAGTTTTGTGATGAAAGCAAACGAGAGTACATACAATCAATTATTGAAAACTTTCCATTTTTATTAACTCATTACACTTCCGATAATATTTTTAGCACAAATGAGATTAATTTTTTAAATAAACATTTAAACAATTATAACTTTTATATTTAAAGGTGAGCAATGCCATCGTGAGAAATTTACAATTAGCAAAGAGCGTGTCACAATATTTTTATATGCAAATATGCCTGGTACAGAAACATATCCTCTTCTTGTGATTGAGAAGTCACAAAGTTAATATGTTTTAAAAGTGTACATATTTTACCTGTAAATTGTAAAAATAACACTAAAGCATGAATGAAATTTCAAATTTTTTCAGATTGACTAAAGACTATAGAAAACCAAATGAAAATATAAAATAGAAAAATTGTTCTTTTCCTTAATAACTCTGCAGCTCAGAATCATATTCCAAAATTAAACTATACAGGATGTTTCAGAATTGCACAGTACCATTTGAAGTATATGTTCTCTCCTACAAAATAAAAAAAAGTTAATAAAATTAATAAAAAAAGAAAAACAAAAAAATACATGGGGGGATTGGGGCTATTCCCGAACAGGGGCTATTATCGGACACTGGGTTTTTTCGTTTTCTAGAAAGGCGAACATGTGGCAATTTTGGGAATACAATCATCTCAACAATATACTCGCATATACTAAATTTCGACCATATCGCAAAGTGTGAATAGCACGATGCGACACTTTTTGTGTTTTGGCGCGTGCCGAGTTAATTTAAAAGATTTTACGGAATTGCAAATTCTGAAAAACAAAGTGTAGCTGAAGGATCAGGCTACATTTTGTCTTGACACTAAACCGCTGTTTGTTAGAGGATCGCCGCTAGATCAATGTGTAGAAAACGCCCGACAGTAACCCTGGTCTCGCCTACTTAAATTTTTTATAATTTTTTTTTTAATTGTAAAATAATGAGAGGTTTTCAAATGTAATGTGATAAAGAACGTTATTTTAAGGGTCAAATATCAAAATAGGACAGCCTCCCTCCTTGACGTCTGAAAATATGACTCCATTTTAAAAATTAAATAATTTATGAAGAAACTAATCAAAATTTGACCAAAAATCAAGAGAGACAAAATTTAGGAAATAGATTGGAGAATTTTTCCAAAGGATTTTAGGAGCCAATAACTCAGAAACTATACCACTTTGTATAGTAATCGGAGGAAATTTACTCTCTAATTAAGCAACGCGTATTACCTAATATGAATAAAATTTGAAACCTCTATCTAAGTCAAGCACAATAAACTAAAAACCTATTTTTTTCTTAAACTTTAACATCCTGTAACTCCTCTATAGATCGAGATCAGACACATGTTCATATGAATTGTTTTCTTTGTTTTATAGTAGAAACTATATAAAAATTATTTATTTACCTACTAATACAACAAGTAATTACCTACAATCTCTTGATTAAGGCATCATAAACAATCGTAAAATTTATTATAGAAAAGAGGTCGTTCACTATATTACTAAGTGTTTCGAAGAAAACACTAGCCTGGAAATTAATGTAATGCAAGCAATGAGGTTTGCTTGCAAGAAAAAATTTAGTACTTTGTATGTACTAAGTCTGCCTGCTAGTTCCTGATTTTCCTCTACTTTGTAAGTAAAGAAAAACTTTTTACTGCAACAAACTTATAGATAAGGAAAATGACCAACAACCGACCTTTGAAAATTATGTGAAAATTGATTTTTGGTGAGTAAACTAAAAACGGTATTGTTAATTCGTGTTATCTCTCTTCGTTCAATGACAATGAACAAGATAAAGATGGGTGTTGTACAGAATTAGGAAATGAGTAGATAAGTCTTATATCGTAAAGCTGAAAAGGCATTAGAAACTTTACATAAGTACTTTGAAATATCGGCAATCGGAAATGAATATGTATTTGGTATAATTTATGAATTAGAAAAGTGTTTATGCTTTATGTTATTAAAAAGTAAATTCAAATGTCAGATTTCTTTAAGTAAAAATTATACTTTCATTTAATGTATAATAAAAATATTTTTCTAGTTATTTACAAAAACCCTTCTAATTCATCGGTTTAATCTGAATAAATGGAAACAAAGTAAATAAGAGAGAGACTTTTTGGACTTTGACAAATGGGAAATTTCTATACGTAAGACATAAGTGGATAATTTTTTTTTAAATGCGACATGACACCTACATGATCTATTGCATTTTTTGAGTACCCCATGTATAGATTTAACTCTCCGTTAAATGAAATCCTTTAGTTTCGCTGTCCTCTGGGAGTTTCTAGATGCTAAATGTGTCATATCGCACATACTGTATATGTTACATAAAAACTTCAATATCAATTTATTTAAAAATTTTAAAATGTGACATAACTCATTTAACGCGAAAACTCATCATCGTAATTTCACGTGAATACATGTGATTTCACTTAATATATGTGAAGCAAAAAAATTCATGCATTCACATAATATATTATCACAAAATTATGTCAAACTACAATGTCACGTGACGGTATATGTATAGGGTGTTTTAGATATTTTAAATATATTATTTAGTTTTTGTAGTTTTAGTTGTAGTGTCAAAAGCCTAGGGGAGATTCCTCTCAGTAAAATGTGGAAAAAAAGTTCATATGAACATGGGTCTGAAAATGTTTAACCCGGTGGGGTATGACATACCCCACACACGTTACGTTTATACGTATGTTATTCCCCACCATACAAACCCCGGACTAATAAAGGACCTGCGGTCCTTCGAAGGTGGCTCCCAAGAAATGGTTTTTATTTAATATCTCAAGAAGTGTTTGAGACAGAGCAATGCAACTTCGCGTATGACTTATTATTAATAAGGGTTACTATTCTACAGTGTTGGCCAAAACTAATTTCGACCAGAGGGGTGTGGTATGTTTAGTTTAAGTACTTTTGTTCTGTCCGGTTTCGCACGTAACTTTTTTTGTCCACTTTTCTCTTGGTAATCACTTCCTTCATCATTGGTCAAATTTACGAAATTGATTTCCCTAACGTCTTGTATAGGGTACTAAATAAATACAGGGTATTAAGGAAATTACTCTTGTAAATTTAACCAACGATTAAGATAATTTCCAAGAGAAATGTTCGTTATAACATGTATCGAAAACCTAATGGTTTTTGTAAAAAAACCATTTAATTTTTGAATTTTTGGTTATATGTATATTTTATCAAAATTTAATGGATAAATTTAAAATCTAATTATACTTCTAACTGCAGTTTTGAAATACCTTCAATTTGAGGTGTTACTTGACGTATTATTCAGTTTAAAAAAAATGGTCCTTTTGGCCTCACGGCAAAATGGTAAACAAAATGTTCAAAAGATAGTATTTTTTGTTTCATTTAAGACCTGTACTTTGGAATTTTGAAAAAGTTCATCCGTTAAAAAGTTAAGAGTGATTTAACGACCGCATTGTATGTATACTATATCGTATATGATATCGTAGTTTCACATAATTTTGTGACACCTGAATACATTATTTTTTTTGTTTTACATATACTCAAATGAAATCACATGAATTCATGTAAAATTACTATAAGTCTATTCAAACAGAAATCTCCAGCCAATCAGATACAATAAAATTCCATCAAAATAATCAAGTAACAATTTGCGAACTGTTTTTAAATAATCAGCATGGCATTTTTGCTTGAACAGTCCTTATAATGTATTTTCACATTTATGTCTTCAATTGTACATGTGTCGTTCCTTAAAGTTCCACTTATTCAATTCCACTGATTAGATAAAATTACAAAAAAAAATTATATTCAAAGAAAATATACAGAAAAGTATAAAAAGCGCTCTAAATTTACTCTTACAATTAATATAAAATACGTGAAAGTTGTTTATAAATATACTGCATATTAGGAATTTTTGTAATTTCTAGCCATTTGAATTTCCTAGGGAGTGTCAAAGCGAATGTCAAACATAGACCTATAAAAATGATATAATTTCATATGTCTACTACTAGTGATAAAAGAATTATTGAACTCGAAACGTGAAATCCTAAATATCATATATGTATAATCATCATAATTTATTGCGTTCAAAAGAAATTCAATTGCAAATTATGCAAAAGATTGAAAAACAATTGCAAATTAACTTGTTTCCCACCTGTCAGTGAACACTACCCACTTCCCCTGTCGGCATATAATGGATTCGTCCAACTAACAAAATATTAAATTATAATTAAAAAAAAACAAACACAATCTTCATTTCTTCATACAGACAAATTAATAATAAATTAAACCTGAAAATTTTCATTTAAATGACTGAAAATATGTATTAAAATAACATGATAGAAAACATACTCTCAAGTTCATTAAACTTTAAAGCCGCCATATTAAAATCGTCCTTCGCAATAACCAAGGAAGCGGCAAAGTTATAACTATTTTCAACGTTCATACATAAAATATTATAGATATGAACTGTAAAAAAACCATTGAAATTGCAGTTCGACTTATGCCAATGAATTTCTTAGTCACTTTTAAGCCAAAAAACACGGAAATATTATGAAAACTTAGGTTAAAAGATTTGTGTTTATAGCAACCATGTGCTAAGGATTTCGACATGTTACGCCGACATCGAGACCGCTTCGCCAATCACATTCGCGCGAACCCCGCACGTGACCACGTTTAACCTATCACGATCGCATTACAGTTTGATGTTTGAATTCCCTCTTCGTTCAGCACGTAAACTATTGCTGTCTGATTTTCTGTGTACAATGGTGTATTGTGTTTGGTGTTGTCACGTTTGAAAAAAAAAACATGTTATTTTCGTTAGATTTCGGGATTTTTATTGAGAAAGTTTAGTTGGTATGTTGATCTACATGTGTTCAACTAAATCAAGCACTTTATTTGCTTGTCATTGAAGCAATTTCATTTTTCCTTTCGTTTGTCGGAACAAAAATCTTTTTGAGCCCTTCCCCATTCAGATTTATCAAGAAATGTTATGATTATTTGATAAAATTAACTGTCATTATGTTGATTTTACTTAATTCTTGTCAAGACAATTGTTATTTACTGTATTTAACTTATTATTTTTGTAGAAATTCTGTTGAAAGACAATATACATGCCTTGATTTGTTATTTTGGCCAAGTTAAGCTAGTGTAAATCACTTTAAAATTCATAAACCAAGTATCAAAAGGTAAAAGCAAACCCTCATAACCGTTAATAGTTTAAATTTCGCAGTGAAAATTATTTTTTTTTATTGGCGGGAATCACTTTTCAAGGCTATTTTCATACTCGTGTGGTGTAAAGCCCGCCATTTTTCCTCGATGTTCCAACCTAAAATTCAATGATATCAAATCCCAAATTTTTAGGTATATTTTTTTCGCGTTTAGTTGGAAACGAATTTTTATTCAAATTTTTCATATTTACACAACATTTTCAATGTTTATTTTTTAATGAAGTATGTAATATATTTAAAATAAGTATTAATGTATTCATGTGTAATCAATTGTAATCATGTGTAATTCAATTTTAACGAACCTGTTTAATAGAAACTTGCATTTCTCTATCCAAACTAAATATATTTGGGCTTTAAATATGCTACAGGGTGTTCGATTTAAAATTTAAAAGCCAAAAAACATGTTAGGGCTGGGCTTTCAATGTTATTGTACTAAGTGCCTTTGCAATATTATGATAGTGTTTTCAATTTTTACTGATTTTCTTCTGAATTATAAAAATTTCTTCAATTGGTAACTAAGCAAGTTCGTATTTCGTTTTATTGAGTCGAACATGTCATTTCAGTATCAGATTAGAATTTTGACTTTTTATAATGTACTTACAAAATTCAAGGGTAAAATTGTACTAAGGGTTTTTTTATTTGTGTATATACATTTAAACGTAAATTTTTTAATATACTATTGAGTACAAGATTTTTTTTAATATTTCTGAATATTTGAAATATCATAACATCTTTTCCTCATGAAATCAACTAATCAGTAATATACAATCTTACACAGAACATTTGCAAATTCTCCAAAAATGTTTGGAGAGCCTATCTAATGTAGTAATTCTTGATTACTTAATTATTCTTTTAATGTTTCATATAAATGAAAAATTAAATTTGTTTTAGTAATACAGGTGCATCAGCTTCAAGATGTCGACGGCCATGGACATGTTTCTGAACATGTCCGACTCCCTGCCGTTCCCGGACATTCTGGACATTGATATTAAATCAGACATGGATTCCCTAGTCGGCGGACATAACGATTTTTCCGGATTCAATTTTAACAGTATAGAACCATTAGAGTTGGATGATTCACCAACAAAATGGTTTAATTCAAATTCCAATCATTCAATTTTTGACTTGAGTGGTGAGGATGGTCCTACTATGGTCAATCCCAATGCCGTTCTTCCGGTAATGACTTTTACGTCCAGTATAGGAAGAAGTCCATCTCCCGCATTACGGGAAAGTCATCTTACTTTTTCGCCAGCTTCAATTAAAATTACTGCTCCTGTAAAGGTAAGTTTTTCCTTTTGTATGGCATCACTGGATTTCATTGTTTTTATTTTACAGGGCAGTACTTCAGTGGTGAAAAAAGATCTCATCCATAGACTGGAAGGCATTGATTCAATGGAAAAAAAATCGGCCTCCGACACGTTAACAAAATCAGTACCAAAAGTGACACCGATTCTCGCGAAACCCTCCAATATCAAAACGATAGCGATTCGGGCCCGTCAAAATAATCAGCCACAGACTTTTCTCATTAAAAACACTATCGGACAAGTGGGCGGCACCCCGATTATTACTCAAATGGGTACGATTCAGACATTACCTACCACCGTACTATCTCAAGCTTTTCCACAAAAACAATTGACCATCGAGGGAACAATGGACGCGCCAGATTTTCGAACGTATCCCAAACCAGCATATAGTTATTCCTGTTTAATCGCGATGGCCTTGAAAAATAGTCGAACTGGTTCGTTGCCTGTATCGGAAATTTACGGTTTTATGTGCAAACATTTTCCGTATTTCAAAACGGCCCCGAACGGCTGGAAGAACTCTGTCAGACACAATTTGTCATTAAATAAATGTTTCGAGAAAATTGAAAAGCCAACTTTGAATGGGGCGCAACGCAAGGGCTGTCTGTGGGCTATGAATCCGGCCAAAATTAATAAAATGGATGAGGAGGTTCAGAAGTGGTCAAGAAAAGATCCCAATGCTATTAAAAAGGCTATGGTGAATCCAGGTAAGATACAAATTTCAACTGCAGGTCTGGAAACAAAATTTATTTGTACAAAATTGTACATTGAACAATGTGTTTTTTGTATTATTTACAGCTATAATTTTCTGCAATTCCTCGAAACGCATTTCTTAGAATTTTTAATTTTCAGAAAATTTGGAAGCTCTGGAACGAGGCGAACTGAAATTCTCCTGTTCGTACGACGACGAGGAGGGCGAGCAATTTGGTGACTCTTGTTGTTCGGTGGAGAGCGGCGAGGGATCGGACTCGGAACTCGATATGCCTACGGACGAAATCGAAAACGAGGAAGCTGAAGTGGACGTTGGCGAAATTCGATATGTCGAAATTAAAGATGACGAAATGCCCGTTTACGAGGATATCGTGAACGATGTTGAACACGAAAAAGAATTGCTTCAAATTGAAATGGCTCTTGCCCAGAAAGAGTTGGACTATGGCAAGTCTGTTATTAGCAATAAGAGAAGACGTACTTACGTAATTAAGCATTGAATGGACTAAAATTGTTGTTCGCCAAAATTACCATTTCCAAAATTTATTTTTCCTAATTGGAAAATGTGGATGTTGTTTTTCAAGTTTCATGTGTTTTTTTGACGGTTTTGTCTCTTTAATCTTATAATGGTTGTTGACCTATAAGACATATAAATGATTGATCTGATTTTAGAATTATATAGTTCGATATACAGGGTATGAAATAAGTATTGAATATTTGCATTTACTTCCTTTAGCTATTGTTCAAAAAGGAAATACCTAATATATACGGAGTGTGGTTGAGATAATTGTACTTACTATGAATACTGTTGGTTATAGGGCCATCTTTCCCTTTTCTTGATACGTCAAAATTTTTAATTATGGTACACATTCTTTCTATACGCTGTGTGCCTTAACAATATATACCAAAATTTGAGTTTCCTTATCCAATATTTAGATTTTATTGTACAGAATTCTTGTCCGCTTATTTGCACAAATGCTTACCTAGATTTATCTCAACGTAAAATTTTATTAAATTTCTCACAAATTGTTGTAAACACGGAAAAATATAAAAGAGGAGTTTCTAAGCCCAGCTGCGTAACGCTTTTTGTGACAATTTTTATGAAGCAAAATGTGCCGGTTAAACAAATTTTGTTTAGTACCGTATACATTTGGAATATAGTATTTAGATTGCAACGCAATACCACGCAAAACATATCCAAATTATTTGCAAAGTATTTCGCAGCGCTCGCACAAACAAATGTGTCTACCTTTAGTTAGATACAATTGTTTGTGCGCGAAAAAGTATAAATAACGTCTTCGTGCATGGTATACACCATTGTAATCAGTCATTTTTAATAAAATTTGCTGTGTTCAGCTATTCTTTTGCGGTACGGTTTAAACGAATCTCTCTCCCTCCTAGGTTCCTGCTTCTGTTAGCTTTTTAAAAATAAAAAAAAAATATGTTTCTGATTTTGCAGGCAGCAAGACAAGTTCTTCTAAAGTCTTGCTAGATAATCGATTCTAAAAGTCCTGAAACAGTAATGAGCGAAAATTTCTTCTAATACACCGATCGGTCTTTTTTTTAAGTTTGTGGGATAGATTCTCAGATTTTCTGTCTTTTAACATTTGCTGCATCATCCACATTTTCAACACATAGAGGAGATATATGATTCTATTGCAACCATGGCATCAAAAGAGCAGTAATATTACGTGCAACAAGGCGGAAATGAACTATTAAGTTATAGCTAAAAAATAATAAAAATCATTTATTGTCTTCTATATTGCAGCCTTATTGTCTCATTAGGGTGCAATATATCAATTTTTTTAGATGTATAGTTCAATAAATGAAAGTCTAATAGCGATAAATCCGAGAATTTGGGGGACGATGCAATTGATGTAAATGAATTTTCACCGTTTACTGATAAAACATAATTTTTGAATTTATTCTCGAAGAACATTTTTCAAAACGAACCTAACAAATAAATAATATACAAAATGTTTCGTTTAACAATGCATTTATTTGAAGTACAAAAAAATATGTCACTGATGTCCATGTTAGTATTGCCCACCTATCAAGAAACACAATAGCTACTAAAATAATCTTTAGGGTCTATGAAATTCTAAGGGGTTTTACATTCCATGTAATTACATGTAAAAAACCAATGAATCTACTTGACATTATAAAAAAGCAATAAAAATAAATAATTTTCATAATATAACTTTAAAATAATAATTTTTGCAATATAATTTATAAATAATTTTTTAAAAGTTTATATATTATATATTTAAATAAATATTTTTTTGTTTTTTGGTTAGTTAAATGTATCCTTTTTAAAATATCTTAATGAAAACAAAAATATCTAAAGTGTCAAAGTTTGTCTTGTTTTCTCACAAATTGTACAATTTGTAGATACCGTTTTTCTTTTTAGTTGGGCAGAATACATATACAAGCAGTAACAATAAAATATAAGGGAAAATCCTGATTTTCAAAAAAAAAACAAGAAATGCTAATGGACAAAAATTGGTTTTGAAGTCAAATTTTTGTTTAAAAAATAAAGAGAGAGATCGGAAAATGCCTCTATTAATCTTCCAGTAATCCTGTAAACATAACGATATTACAACACCCTGTATAGAGAATAGAGAAAATGAATGATGAAC
>JABRWK010000109.1:20978-35487 GCA_013372445.1 Hypothenemus hampei | reverse complement strand
TCAAAATAACGTATTCTATCATCCCCTAAAATTTGGCAGACACGAAATCGATCACCCTGTATATTACTTGGTTTGTTTTTTATTACCTTTCGAAATCGGGAAGGTTATTCTGCCGGACCTTGTATTACTTTCGGATAATATAAGAACCACATAGATAATGTGTCAATTTAGTCCTTTAGTGAGTAATAATTACCTACAAACATTTTGCAGACACACTTTACCCTGGCAATGGAAGAAAGTGGAAATTAAGAAATAATTTTAAAATTATTCCTGCATAAAAAATGTTAAAATACATACACATCGTGTTTATTTTCGATGGATATTAGAAGTATCTGGAGAACCCTAAACTACAGGGTGTTTCTTTGACTATGTTACAAACTTCTAGGGCTGATAGTACACATAAAATAAAGACGAAAACTTCATATGAACATGGGTCCGGAAATGCTTCGTTTCCAAGATATTACAGGGTGAAGTCAAAAAAATTTTTATCGTCTTTCGAAACAGTTTTTATTTTCTGTTTTAATTCAAAGCATTATTTTTAATTTTAAGCAGTATTATTATTTGGTGATTGGCTCTTTTATTAATTACATATGGAGTTTCACCTGCCCAATGATGTTTATTATGAAAATTAAACATGCCGTCTCGTGTAAATTCAGCTTCATCCGTGCACAGTATTTTAGCAGAAAAATGAAGTATGCCAGTAATTTTTTTTTGTGTTATTGTGTTTCAAATTAACCAGAATGCATAAAAACAACAATGTGCTGTTTGTAAAATTTGACTACTACATATCGTATCATTCATTCTTGTTCTTTTAATAAAATGAGTTTCACTATTATCGAAATGGTAGACATGCATTTTATGTATGGTCGTGCAAATGCAAATGGTCATGAAGCTCTACGACTTTATGTTGCTGCTTATCCAAACCGAAGAACCCCAGCACACACAATTTTTAGTAGAATTCATACTCGATTAAGAGAAACTGGAAGCGTCCTGGTTAATTTGAGAGACAATGGTGCTGAAAGACTTGTTCGTACCGTCGACATAGAGGAAAGGATCTTAGACGAAGTAGAAGCAAATCCAGGTACTTCAGTACGAAGAATTGCTGCTACGGAAGGTATCAGTTTCTCGACTGTATGGAGAACGTTACAAGAACAGATGCTCTATCTTTATCATGTTCAAAGAGTGCAAAGTTTAAATCGTACAGACTACCCAGCAAGGATTGAGTTTTCTCAATGGTTTTTACATAAAAATTACTCGCATACCTCATTTTTCTGTTAAAATACTGTGCACGGATGAAGCTGAATTTACACGAGACGGCATGTTTAATTTTCATAATAAACATCATTGGGCAGGTGAAACTCCATATGTAATTAATAAAAGAGCCAATCACCAAATAATAATACTGCTTAAAATTAAAAATAATGCTTTGAATTAAAACAGAAAATAAAAACTGTTTCGAAAGACGATAAAAATTTTTTTGACTTCACCCTGTAATATCTTGGAAACGAAGCATTTCCGGACCCATGTTCATATGAAGTTTTCGTCTTTATTTTATGTGTACTATCAGCCCTAGAAGTTTGTAACATAGTCAAAGAAACACCCTGTATAAAAGAATTCTGAAAACATTTATTCACATCTTGATCGCGCTAATCAACCTTTAAAAAAATATTTTCAATTTTGTGGTACTTCCGGTTGTATTGAATGTAGCTGCCAACTTCCTTATTGAAAATGGAACGCCCTTATTTTTTCCATTTTTGGATTTCTCATCAAATTTTAAAGCCAATTTATGTAAGATGTCTTATGTTTAGAATTTGCCGTTTCCGAGTTATTCAAGACATTTCGAAAATATTGACATCTATGGGGCCGTACAAAAATCGGTGCTGCGCTTTAATCGCTGCAAATTTTGGAATCGATCTTCTGGAGATCCAAGAGGATTTAACATACAACATGTTGACGTATTTGAATAATAAAAAAAATCATTCTCAAATCCCGAGATGTCAGAAATCTAAAAATTAAAAAAAATTGGAGAATTCCATTTACAAAAAAGCAGTCGACAGCTACTTTCGGTTTAATCTGAAGTGTAACAAAGTTGAAAATAAATAAATTTCCAGAGGTAGATTAGATTGATCAAGATTTATGTGATTTTTTTAAATTTTTATAATCCATAGTCCTCAAGATACTTGTAATCGAAATGAAACATGATATTTATACATATACAAATAAATATTGAAGTCAATTTATCAAGTTTGAATTAAATACTTTCCCTTGTTGACAAAACTTTGGCAAAGAAATTTTCAGCCGCGAACCATGCTAACTTGGGTGTACATCTCTTGCTTCACTCTATTTTAGCCATTTTCTAACGCAAAACATCTTTCGATTTTTTTTATTGTTTTTGATCCATTCCCTTTAGAAGCCTTTCATCATCGGATTGTTCACACATTTTCTTGAATAATATAAAGGGTGATTCAGATTTTAACGGACAAACTTTAACAGCGTATTCTACAATTGAAAATATGAAAAAAAGTTCATATAAACATAGGTCCGAAAATGCTTCGTTTCCAAAATACAGAGTGTCCATATATTCCATATATTAAACCAGTTTCATAGTAGGTACAGGAATTATAAATTATTTTTTATCTCAAAAACGGCTACTTGCTCGACAAAATACTAAGAGACCTTTTTGTTAACAATTGATGAAATATTAAAAAAATTCATATTGAAAAAAGTCAGTGGGGTACCGTTTTCTTCATTAAAAACATGTCTTCGCATAGCTCCACGGACGGCACTGGTGTAAGTAGAAATGTTCTGTTTACTCTAGAAAATGCCCATTTACCCTGTCATAAGGTGTCCCCAATTTATATTAAAGAATATTTTTTAAAAAATAAGAAATTAAACACTCTGTATTTTGGAAACGAAGCATTTTCGGACCTATGTCTATTTTATATGAACTTTTTTCATATTTTCAATTGTAGAATACGTTGTTAAAGTTTGTCCGTTAAAACCTGAATCACCCTGTATATTTCAACTCAATATTAACATTATTTTTATTTGGTACTTAACAGAACTGGAAATTGTTCATCAATAAAAATCTATAATTTAATAATATTCCTTTTAATCGACATTTCGGAAAAAGAACAACAAATCAGCATCTGATAATCATAATCATATGCTGCGAGAAAGTAACTCGACTAGTTTTGTACTCACTAAGCGTGTTCTAACTCGTTCAATTGTTCTTAATTTTACTCGCCGGTGATGAGATAATAAATTAGCCATGTGAAATTGATGCTTTACAGTGCAAGGGCTAGTAATCGGGCATTATTTGTCTATATGTGTTAATAAAATATAATTGCATTACCTAGTTGTAATTTAGAATTTTTTCACATACATACGGTAAGAGGTTTTAAGATTATTACCATCCTTTATGAAATAAAACTATTGAAAAACTCATAATATATAATAATTAAATTATGCTACATCATAAACTACAGTTCGTTAACTTGAAAAAATCAAAGCACTTAGAAAACAAACAGGAAAACAAATAAAATTGGCACATTTCTATTCAGTAATACTCGAAATTGCACTGGTTATTTCGTCAATTCTAGGCTTTATTATTCTTCGATATATTATGTGAAGCCCAGTTCACTGATGTTGTCCAAGAGTTGGACAGTGCTTCATTAAATTTAGCTTTAAAATGTTCCAAAGCTTCCTCATCAGTCTTGGAAAGAACCTAAAAAATACAAAACGGTAAGATTACACTATAATACATTGAAAACACTTGAGTTTTCACCAAAGTTTCCTTGAGATACTGAAGATCTTTTTCCGAACTCAATTCCGGTAACCCGGTGGAAATCATCATTGCGAAAAGAGATAAAATCAAATTACCATGTTTCCTTAAGATCATAAAAGCCTAAAAAACAAGGAATTGTACAATATAAAAACAAAATCCAAAGGATATGTGCATAATGAAAAAATCACCTTTTCGCAATATTCTTGAAATAACATGAATTCCAAGGCGTTCGTTGATTGATCCTTTTCTTTCTGTCCTTTATTAATAACATAAACGAAATCGTGAGTCAACACGAAGGGTACCCGTTCCCGTTTGATTCCGAATTTTTCCTTGAAATGTCCTAGGATATGTCCAAAATCTATGTGAAACAGCTTCAAGAAATAAACAAATTACAGGAGATGAAAGATATTTTGTAATAAATTCTCACTTGTCCAGTCTTTTTAATCATTATATTATCGGGATGTCGATCAGCGATGCCTAAGACATAAGTTGCTACACAATAACCCGCACAAGACATAGTAAATTCCTCGATTGCTTTTGATAATGCTTTTTCAGTAGGATTGTAGTCTTTCAACCAAGCTGAAACGAGTTTCTAGATTGTTAAAACATTACTTTTTAAATATAATTATCAAAATACCTAAAATAGAACCTTTTTTAAAATTTGCCACGACGGCACTACTTTTTTCCTTTTGAATATTCGCTATCGTTTCAGCATTCAACACCACTTCTATCATACCGACTCTGTGTTCTAGTGATATGCAGTTGTACGGGTTCAATCTAAAATGTAACATTGGCATGATTGTTGCATTGAAAATTTTTCTTAAGGTACCTTAAATCTAGCCCTTCTTTTTTCCATAATCGATCCATAATTTTGAGCATTTGCAAGGTGAGCATATCTTGGCGAAGATCGTCTCCATTTTTGAAGATTACATAGATATCTTCACCGTATCGATCGGAATTTTCGTATACTATCCATAACGGTTTCATTTTACTATCCATTACTCTACATTCACTAATTCTACAAAAAACCAGAAGTATATTTAGCTTTGTAAGAATGCTTTCAATCAAAATTTCAAATCAAATATTGGCATATGCTTCTTTTTATTGGACGGAATTCATCTTCGATTTGTATCAAAATCAAGACAAAAGATGCTTTTGTTTTTAATTTGTCATCTTTCGAAGAAGTTGTTAATGAGGGAGAAGAAAAACGAGTTTTAACACATTGACTACCATATCGTATTGCAAAGATGGGTTCAATTTGAGCCACGATTAAATTTTGTGTTAAACATAGGCTTATGTATTTTTGTATTTCTAACTACGTGAAATCTTTAAATCGTTGGCTAGGCATGGTAAAAGGCTCACTAGGCTAGTGACGAAATATGAAATATATCCTACATAAATAAATGAAAATGTCAATAGCCCGATCACAAATTGCTATTTAAAGTACAGTATAGTATGAGAAGCAACGTTGATTCTCATAATTTCAGGTTACCATATACCTTTATAAGAACTACAATATGATTTAATTGTCAAGAGCTACTTTCAATTTATTTTTCAGACATCAATAGTTAAATATTCAATGTATGTATTGTTTAAAGGTACTTTTTCTTCTTACGACTTACCTAATTTTACTACAACGATAACTAGGATCCAATGGACTTCTCACAGTATCTTTATCGTCATTGTTGCTAAGATATTCTTTCAATGCAGCTTTGCCCTTCTCTTTATCACGTCTACTTCGAACTATTTCACTACATTTTTTTAATTTTTCCACTGATTTCAATTGTCTTTGCAACACAGGAATGTGTTCCTGGCTTCCTCTACAGTAAGCTTCTAGAATCAAACCGAAACGCACTGATACTGAAGGCACTTGCATTTCAGACCTATTAAATTCAAATCACAATTATTTTGACATATATGTAGATTTATTAGATAGACATTAGGTAAAACTTTCCTTAGATGCCAAAACAGAAAATGACCGATTCTTTGGTTAGTTAATGCTCTTTCTATTAGAAATTTCACTAAATCGCACTCCAAGTAAAGTTCGTGCTTGATTGCTTGCACCAATTGCAGTAAGTAAAGAAGCAAGTCTTCGTCGCTGTAATATTAGAAACTAAAAAATCTTCTATTTTTAAAAAGAACGTCTTACCTAACATCTTTCAAGCATTTCACCGCAAAGCCTCGAACTTCTTGATCCGCGTAAGCATAATCAAGAAGCTCTAAGGACTTTTCTACAGGTAGTTTTGGCCAATGACACAAAAGTTCCATAATCTGACTGACATCTTCTCTTTTATCCCAATCAATACACGATAACAGTTTAGGAAAGATATCGGGAACTTGATGCATCCAAACACGACGATACAACCACAACTTCTTCCGATCCTAAAATCATATAATTTTGAGAAAAAACACTTTTAATATTGCCAAATCATACTTGATCATGCACGTCATAGAAATTGTCCATTTCAATCATGAGTTTTAGACAATTTTCCAATGTGTCTTGATCTATTGTCTCTGGAATTGGTTCAATTTCCAGACTTCGCGAATATTCCAACATCGTTCTCATGTCAGGATAAATGACTGTCTCGTCATTTGCAAAACTAGAAAAAGACATATCAGATCAAATACAGAACGTCTCAATAAGTTCATAATACTCTAAATATGGAAAATAATTACTTTTGAAATACTAAAGTTAGGGCTGTTGAATACTCAGTATTCGGATTGCTGACCACAGTTCCCAATGGATGAAGCGCTTCATCTGACATTACGTCTTCTGCATGCGTCCACATGTACAGGGTCATTGCGCCCGTTTTTAGGTGACCTTTAAAATCGTATACAGACGTATTTGCCCATGCGATTGGATTTATTTGACCATCCTGTGAATGAAAAAAATTATTTTTTTTAAAATGAGTGGAAAATAATTTTATACCTTTGCTTCTTTATTTGGTTTTCTGGATTTTGTGCCTTTGTAACTTTTGTTCACCTCATAGAGAACAAAACAAATTTTAGCATTTCTAGGTATATTGCACACTTGTATGTCAAATTCAAGAAGAATATTGAAGATCACTTCGCATTTTTCTGAGACCGGTTTCTCTTCTGTTTTAACTTGCTGACAAAGAGGTTTGCCTCCATGAAATAGACCAACTTGGACTCCAATCTGGAGAAAAGATCAAAAAACATTTATTTAAAACTAATCGAGGTTTAAAAGATATTCTTAATCAGTTGTTGTTTGTATCAATATTGTTTCAGCAAATTAAAGATCCTCCCAAAGCCAAGAGAATCAATAACCATGCGCATAGTTATTGTAAATAAAATTATGTTTATAAATGCAACAGATTATT
Source organism: Hypothenemus hampei (assembly GCA_013372445.1). Lineage (NCBI taxonomy): Eukaryota > Metazoa > Arthropoda > Insecta > Coleoptera > Curculionidae > Hypothenemus > Hypothenemus hampei. The sequence goes on along the minus strand of JABRWK010000109.1, from coordinate 28,359 downwards.
GGCCTGATTTTAATTGTTTCACATATCACAAATGTTGCGTTAATCGACTGTTACCATTAATAATCGTACTTTGGTACGGGCGTTGCAAATATTTCACTTTTCATTGGTTTGAGAGAGCATTAATAGCCTTTTTTTAGTTTGGTAAATGCGTATGACCAATTTACTTCACTGGAATAAACCTGTTGACACTTACTTCTGAAGCCTTTTTCGTATCACAGTTTATTTTACTAGCAGTACTTAAAGTAATCACGTAATTCGTTGCAATGCTCCATGAGGTAACTGTATTTTTTTCTTTCTTAACGTGTTAAAATTTGCTGAATCCGATCTTGGTTTTCTAAATTCAGTGTTGTCCAGATAACCGTAATTACTATGAATCTCTATAAAAATTGAAAGTTATCAAATGCAAGAAACTTCAACTAAAGAAAATTCACTTGCCAGGTATTCTATCTATATGAACGGTTAACAAGGAAGGTGTGACCCGTTCAGATATACAGTCTTGGATATATTGAAACTGATTCAAGGGATGATCTCCTAGTAAATACTCGTCACGGCCGCATACTTTTAAAATATACTCTGATACTTTTTCGTTGTTAATTTTTAACCGTTTCACTTTCGTTACGAGAATTTTTTCTAATAGTTCTATAGGTTTGATTGTTGGCGATACATTAAACTGAAACGAACTCTGCAGAACCTAAAATGAAACAAATTAAGCTCAAACGACCGAAAAAGATAAAATTTACTTCATGACTTCCATTATCAGCTTTTAATACGCCATATTCATATTCACATTTTGCCTCCACTCGAATGCAAGTTATATTTCTAACGTTGATTTGTAACATGCTGGTGGCTTCAGATATTCTAGGTGGGAATTGATAAAGCAATCTTTCTTGTGGATTTGCCAAGTTTCGTTTTTTTGCAATTCGTTCACCCATTTTTTTCATGTTGAAACGAAAATCATTGATTTCTGAACTGTTATAGGATTCAAAGTCTTGCAGTCCTATGGAAATTAAAATAAAAATTTCATAGAACAGAAATAGTTTACAATTTAAGTAATATAAAATGAAACTCTAGTGTAAAGTACCATTTTTAATGGTTCCGTTACAAATTGCATTCAAAAATTGATCTTTTACACCCTCTATTTATTAACAATAGCACTACAATATCAGAAGAGACACAAAACTGACCTTTTCCTATTAAATGCCCAATAGTAAGATTCATAGAATGGTCTACAGAATTCAGTCTTCTTTCTGAAATAATTAAAGCTCCTCCCATTGGTCTAATATCACATATTCTTCTAGATCCATCGTTTAATTCTTCTTCTTCTGCCATACAATTAATTATTTTAAAAATATATTGTGACCTATCTGCTTGTAATTTGCCAGAGAGAGGGTATGTAGCGGCCTCCTCCCATAAGTCCTATGAAAAATAATTGTCACTTTTTATTCAGATAAAAATTGGTCAGACTTTTCAACTCACCTCTTTGATATCGTCCAGGGTGGCATTGCAGTTAACATTTAATAGAATCAGTATCCCATTAGGAAGTAAACAACTTAATTGTACAGTTGTTCTTTCTGATGAATCGTTCCAGAAATCTGGCATATACTCGGCCGGAATCGGCACCATTTTCGAATAGTGTTAAAAATGCCCCAGCTACTAATAATAATTAATTAATTGTTAAACTATAAGCAATTTGTATATTCATTATTTAAAATAGTTCCAAATCATTTTTTTCTTGTTCAGAATTTAGGCAGTAGAATAGGAAGACTTTCTTTCTAAACAATTTTACACTTAGAACTGCAAAACCAACTTGTACTGTTTTCAAATTATCAGAAGTTTTCTTCAGTTTTTTCTCAAATCTTGAATGAAAAATAACATTAACAAGATCAACAAATTGTTCAACGTCGAAACTATAAAAACACTCCGTAAAAAGTGACTGTTGACAGGTAGGTTGGCCAACCGAAAGTTAGTAGTAAAAAAAGTACTAAATATTTCTAAATTTTTCTTTATATTCAGAATGATTCAAACAATTGTAAACAATTTTCACATGATATTTAAAATAATAAAAATTATATTTGCAATTCTAGATAACGAGAAATGTAATTGCATTAAAATATCTGTGAATATGTAATTAATATTAATAAATGGTTGTATGAGCTAGGGACTTTTCAATTTGTCACTAACAAATTGTCAATTTAGAAAAAACTAAAAAAACACAGTTCGCTTAATTCAAAAACTGAATATTTGTTAAAAATAAATTTGTATGAAACGCATATGTTAACTATTATTACAACATTAAATTTGATTAACATATTTCATAAAGAGACTTTTATTTGGTAGTAATCAGTTGTAATATTGTGCTAGTTGTGCCCATTCCTACTATCATTTTTATTAATAATGTTGGTAACATTGATGAGTACATTTATTTGTATTTTTCTTGTTGACATTTATATATTTGCTAGTGTGAAGAACGCCAGATCTTCAATTGATCTTATCAAATTTAAATTGTGTTATCAGTTAGAAGTTATTGATTTTCATTTGGTATTTTAGTGAAATTAAACTTTATTCTTATTTAGAACATTTTCACAAAACAACATGTCGATTTATCCAAGTTTAGAAGACATGAAAGTGGATCAGATGACTAATGCCCAGATTAAAGTAAGAATTTTTGTATTTTGTTGTTTTTAGATAAGAATATTAATATCTGTAACAGCCGAGGCCATGGGAAATATCAATCTGGATTCACACAGATGATTTCCACTGCCTAGTTGTTAAGAAGAAGGAATTTAACGTTGTGGCGCTGTTTCTGAACAGGTTCACAATAATTATGTAGATAAAACTTTAGGAGTAAAAACCATTAATTCTTACTCTAATGCTAAACAATGTCCTATTATCACATTAAATAAAAGATTTGTTTACAAAGTTTTAGAAATAAGAAAACACTAGATGAACTATATGTATAGGACTTGATAGGTAACATTATCAGCTAAAGTTTATGTAGCCATTTTATATAATATTTTTATCATAAGTCAATGGAATAAGTTATACCTACGTTTTGAATGAAATTCCTGGAACTCTGCAAACAAACCTCGTATTTAACATTTTATTGTTATTGGAATGACAGTGCTTAAATTACAAATAAATGAGTCATTACGAACTATTTTTCTTCGTCATTCACGATTCGTTTGTTATAAAATTATATCAAATATAGTTGTTGATAAAATGGAAAACTAAAGGTTTGCTCAGACTATAGCGTAATGCGTATATTGACGAAGAAGCGCAACAATAACAACAAGCCTAATTAGCAATGTTTATTGAAATTTACAAGGATCGCAAACATTTTGCACTTAAATAGATTTGAAGCATAATATTATCGAAGAATCAGCTCAATTAATTCTAGTGAATTGTTAGCTGATAACAGTGGTCAATAAATTTTCAACTTTGTATGCTCATGAAAGGACTTATGCTAATTTTGAAAAAGCATTAAAAAACGATCAAAATGGGACCTATTTCAATAATAAAGTTTACAACAGAGTAAAAGGTTTATTTAGATTACAAATTTTGATTATTTTAAAAAAGCACGATTGAAATTTAACTTCTTTTAAATTTAATATCTATAGTTTCTCTTCTTAACGCCCAACAATAATCTGCTAGGCAGCAGTAGTACTTTCCTTGATAGCGACGTTCCATACCAAATATTTATTGAAAGAACATGAAAGCGTTCACCATGTTGATTACTAACATTTCCCATATTTGTAGGAAAAAATTGTAAATGCGTACTCTTGGCTGTAAAAGGTGTACACATTTTGGACACATATTTACAATTTTTTCCTACAAATATGGGAGACGTTAGTGATGAGCATAGTGGACGCTTTCACCAATAAATATTTGGTATGGAATGTCGCTATCAAGGAAAGTGGACTTCTGCTGTCTATCAGATTATTGTTGGACGTTAAGAAGAGAAGAAGAGAATAGATATTAAATTTAAAAAAAGAACAATTTCAATCGTGCTTTTTTAAAATAATCTAAATTTGTAACTTAAATAAACCTTTTACTCTATTGTACACTTTATTATTGATAATATCCATAAGAAACTCGAGCTAACCAGAGAATGAAAACGTATTGTTTTTTAATGCTTTTTAAAAATTAGTAAAGTCCTTTCATGGGCATACGAAGTTTATAATTTGTTGACCAGTGTAATTAGCTATTATATTAGTTGACAATTTTAACAATTCTGGTGAATTTCTATAAGGTGGCGGCTGCTTACAACTCTGCACCACCTCCGTACAATCCAGGGACATACAACATAGGAACATCAGTAGCAGATGGCAATGTCTACCCTTCTTTGGGAAATTACATGGGACTCGAGTTAAGTGAGGAAGTAATTCGGGCAAATATGCCCGAATACCTTCAGACAGTTTCCGTGTATCAACAACCTATTGTATCTTTGGATAGTTGCAACATGGTAGCGCCAATATCAGGCCAATCCGTCGGTCTTCATCGAGCCAAAGTGACCAATGGGATACGAGAAATTATTTTATGCAAGGACCAAGATCATAAGGTCTGATATAAATATATCAATCACTTTCAAATGTACCTATTTATAACTTTTAGTTTGGTTTGCGCGTAAAAGAAATTAACAAAGGAATATTTATATCACTGATTGTGGATAAATCACCAGCTTCACTGGCTGGGCTCAGGTTCGGAGATCAAATTCTCCAAATCAATGATCAGACAGTTGCCGGATTTTCAATGGAAAAAGTGCATAATATTTTAAAAAAATGTCCCGAAAACGGGACAAAAGTGGTCGTTCGTGATAGGCCATTTGAACGAACCTTGACTCTGCACAAAGACAGTACTGGTTGTCTTGGATTCCAAATTAAAGATGGAAAAATAGCTTCAATCGTGGTAGATTCTTCAGCGGCCAGAAATGGTATCTTGACTGATCATCAACTGTTGGAAGTTGATGGACAGAATGTGGTAGGAATGAAAGACAAACATATTAGAGAGATTATTAGCAAAGCTGGAAATGTGGTTACGATTACGGTGATTCCCGATTTCATTTATAATCACATGGTTAAAAAGTAAGTTTGTTTAGCTGAGGAATTCATCTTTGTTTAACATTACTTATTTTAGAATGGCCGGATCTTTAATCAAGGACCTAATGGACCATTCCATTCCCAGCTTCTAAGGATTCACATTCAGGATTATTGTAGTTTTAGAATATTTTGAAAACCTCATATTCCAATCAAAAATATATACATTTATACATATACTGACTTACATTAGACCTACATAAAAAATAGTTATAATATACATATATTTATACTCATTCGAAATAGAAACTCTTCCTTTCATTAGATCTAAAATTTCTGTTAATTCTTTGAGATTTTATTAAGACTTTTGTAGCATCTAAATGTCTTTGTATTACTTGTGAACATGATCTTTTACTGGTGTATTTCAACATTTACATATATTTACTTCTATGTTTGAATGACTCGTGAGATTTATGAAAATTCTACTGTGACCACCAAAGAAAATACATTGAACGTGATAGGATAGTGCCAGATTCATTAACATTGCATGTACCTTACACATGCATAAATCCTTGTTTTTAGCGTTTACGGCTTATTTTAATGGAATATGTATTACTTAGCTGTTTGAATCGTTAAGAATTGAATGATTATTTTTAGAATATCTGCCATATATTTCTTATTTAATCATTTTATTAAATTGTATTTAGAATTGTGTTATTTTATTTATTTACTAAGAAGACCTGGAATCAAATTTAACGAACAGAAACGTAAGTGTATGTTAGTTCTTGAACAAAAACACATTTTATAGGTCCTAAAGTATTTTTATTCAACAGGTTTTAATGACCATTAAAATTAAGACATTTCCAAACAATAACTGGAGAGCCGTCGTTTGAGTGACACCTTCAATGACCACTATTTACAAAAATAAAGATAAAGCGTTTTTTCGTAAGCCTAATTGGACGGCGTTATACAAAAACCTATCAAACGACATAATTTTCGAAATCGAGATTTTGGTATCGTTAGATTCTACTCGATGAGACGAATTCAACGATACCAAAATCCTGATTTCGAAAATTACGTCGTTTGATAGGTTTTTGCATAACGCCGTCCAATTATACGTCAAAAATGATAAAATAATGAATCATGCAGGTAGATCTTGCATATCTCATTTTATAAAATTCTATGTATATACCAATTCCGTAGCTATAGTAACCATATCATCATAGCAATTTAGATCAAACGTATTTTTGCTATTGTACATATTTCAGTTCTTTTATCTACGAGGGATGGTCACAATGTTTACGGAATAGAAATTATGAAATATACTATAACTACACTAGAAATAATTATTTGTCTTTTCAACTAATTAGTCTCCATCGATAAAAGAAGACCCTTCCTTGTCGTTGAAATAAACAGAAATTACATGTTTTACATCAGTGTCGATGACAAATGTCGTTTCTCAAAGCTAATTTCAATTTTTGGAACGAGTAATACTCGCTTAGAGCTAAAAATATTGGCTGTAGGTAGGGTGTTTCAGAATTTCAAAGCCAACTTTTTGTATGACAAAATTTTAATTTTCCTTCGCTTTTCTTCATCGAAAATTATACTATGTAGTGTCACTTTGCGCCACCTGTCGAGGTATGTGTGTTAAAACGAATTCAAAAAGAAAAACCCTTTTAACCATGAATCATCCTTGCCTGTATCCGAATATTACTTTGTTTTTCGTACCTGTCGAGTAAACACGAGTATTCATACAAAGTACAAATCTTTATTTACGTAATTTGGAAACGGTCACAAAAAGTTGTTGTTGTTATTGATAGTCGTTATACTGCAAAATATAGCAATTTCATGGCCCCTAATTTTTTTTAGGAACCTGAAAATGGTTCTGGGCTAGAACAAGCACCGGAAACAAATGCTGTAAATGATACTTTTGATTTTTTGGGGAAATGTCCGTAAACCATACAAGAATTAAAGGAACCTCTACACGCACAATTGTTTTCAGATGGTCTGCTTATCTTCTAAACTGCATTGGAAAAGACCAAAAAGAGGACATAACTGCGAGATATGCTTTGTTTGATAATTGTCCTTTATTACAAGCACCTAAAATAGGACAAGAGTTAAAATCTCGTTTAAATGATAAAATTATCACACAAGATAAACTTATACACAAAAATTTGGAACGTGGATGTGACCAACTTTTGGTCACCCCAAGAACTTCCCGATATTTTCCTTAATTACCTGATTTTTTCTTTTAAATGGACATAATTTTGAACGAAATTGTTTTGATCTATCATCGAAAATGGAAAAAACATTTCTCATATGGCATTTTTTTTGTTCCCTTTTTTTTT
>JABRWK010000108.1:166213-260901 GCA_013372445.1 Hypothenemus hampei | reverse complement strand
CTTTCAAGTGAGCATCCAAACAATCGTACGACAAAACAATAAAACTTGCATTCATCAGGTCTAAATTTTTTTTTGAATTTTATTCTCCCTATAATGGGTGCTGTTGTATCTTTCATTTACTGCTCCATTTTATTCAAACTATACTTGCTGTACCGCAACAACAACTTCACAAAATAATAACAAATTTAATCGTACATTAATGAGAGATCTCCTTAATACTATTAAGGGTACTATGATATAAGAGGCTAAGGTTACCAATATTAGCTCTATTGTTGCTGACATCATTTAGAAAAATAAATACCATTTCGTTGATGCACCTCTTGTAATATGCTTCGCTTTCTATCAAGGATTCTAGCATTCCAAGACTGAACACATGCCCCGAATCTAAATGCTGTGCCAATGCCGTAACCCCCATACGATCTCCATTCACGACATTTCTGGAATCATACATATTTCAAATATTGTTTGGTCTGCCCCACATAACATTTCTCGTGCCCCCCACATGGGATTTTATAAACCAAATTAGATTATAAGTATTTTTGTTTTTTGAGCCCTGATGAAGACCACAAGGAAGACCACGCAGGTCGAAACATTGGCAATTAAATTAGAGATTGAGGTCAAAATAGTCTTTTATTACCGTGAATACTAATTGCATACTTATGTTGAAAAATCTGAGTTTAATGTAACCTACGCCTATGTGTTTTCATTCTTCCAATAATCCTAGTTTGTATGATATCGTCAGCTAATTATGTACTATGAATCAATAAAACGGCTCAATTTATCTGAATAAGAATTTTTTTGAAAATACATAGATATAAATGTATAGATATCGATAATAAATATACAGGGTATACAGGGTGGATCAAATATTCCGGAACTTCGGATTATCTTGAAATGGTGACCAGATATCCAAAAAAATTATAGATACAAAAATTGTTGGATTCTGAGTGATAAAGTCAACGATGATTTTCCATTTGATTTTGGCAATCATTTGAGGGTTAACTCGATATTTTTAAATGGGAACCGTTGAATTTTTCCTTCAGATTCAAAATAAAGACAAATATCAACATAAACGATATTAAAAAACAATGAACGTAATCATAATACACGTTCGAATTCCTTTCCGTTTACAGTTTGACAGTGAAAAAAAAATAAAAACAAAAACTCTCATTTTTTTAAATAATTTAATTTTTTACTATTAACTTCAAATTACATGTAACCAATATTTAAGACTTATTGTACTCACAATCAATGAATTTTTGTAATATTTCGTTATATTGATTTAAGAAAAATGACACAACTTTCTGAAGAAAAGAGAATATTCTCTTTGATGACGTAATGGTGGGCGAGGACCGTAGAGATCATATAATGAAATAGGAATTTTATTTAATGAAACTTTTCGTGATAATAATAATTCGATAGGTAAGTCAATTGTGCAATGCACAATCAAGCGATTTGAAGAATATAGATTAATTAACGATCGTATTAAATCTGGAAGACTCAAGTCAGAAACGAATGAATTCGTTGATCGCACAGGCGTTTGTAGAAGATGTGCTGCGGATGAGTAAAGGATCTATTTGTAGAAAATTAAAATTTGTCGGTTTCCATCTATACATATAAAATTCATCTTGTTTATGAATTGGATGGATAATGATTTCGATCGATGCAATGTATTTTGGGACATTTGGATGAATAGAATCTACGAGCAGCCTAATTTTTATTTCAATATAGTTTTCACAGATGAAGCTACTTTCGAACTAACTGGAAATGTTAATCGTCACAATTGTCGTTATTGGACTAATGAAAATCCTGATTGGATATTGAAAGCACATACTCAATACAATGAAAAATTAAATGTATGTTCTGGTATTTGTAATACAATAATTGAGCCATTTTTCGTTGACGGTAGTTTGACATCTGAGAGATATTTACAGAAAGATTACTAATTCTATTCGATTACTAAAGAAATCGAATAGTTGCATCAGTACACTAATATTAGGTACTGATAATTTTGATCATGTCTAGTAACAGCATGACAGCGATTCAATACATTATGGAATCATACTGGGAAATTATTTAAACGAAACATTTCCAAATCATTGGATAGGTAGGAGAAGTGTGATTGAATGGCCGTCTAGGATTTAATACCATTGGATCTTTTTTTGAGGATATTTAAAAAGTAAGATAACGATCCTCAACAACGACTTTTACAGGAAGTAGCACTTATTCCAGAATTCATGATAAGAAAAACCACTGAAGACGTTTGTCTTCGTTTAGGTTACTGTAATACTGTAAACAGAGACTGGTTTGAACATCTAGTAGGTATGATTATCGTTTTCCACATCTTTTCTGTTTGTTATTAAGCTTATTACTAGGAAATATTAATTTATATTGATTTTTGGTTGACTCTTTAGTTTTTGTAATTTAATAAAGTCATCATGTTTCTGAAAACTTTAGTTTCACTCTTTTTGAATCTGAATGGAAAATTCGGAGTTCCTATTTAAAAATCTAAAAAGTTGACCATCAAATGACCTCTAAAATGATCGTCAAAGTCAAAGTCATGATTGACTATATCACTTAAAATCGAATAACTTTTGTATCTGTAATTTTTTCGATATTTGGTAAACATTCAAGTTTCCGGAACATTAAGTCCATCCTGTAGATAAGACATATTACATTCATTATCAAACAATGGCACTGTTATACTTAATGAATTATAGATTTACAAGTAATTATGTTATACATAAAAATGCCACATTTTGGTTTAAATATTTCTAGTTAATACTTGCTTAGCATTTACGAGTACAAATATTTAATAAAATCATTTCACAAAAGTACTCTACATATATCTCAAATTCAAATTATATTTTGCTGAAATGTCATTTGTTTTAATAAGAAAGACAAAATACTTGTGCGGAATGACTTAAAGTGTCTTTTTGTAAATAAACCTCAAAAATAGTTCAAATGGACTTGGCTATTTCTGCATGAAACAACGAAATTATTATGGTTATGTATTTGAGGAAAAAACAATTCAAGGAGCAATAAACATACAGTGTTTTTATGTAAAATAACATTAATTTGTTCTAGTTTTCGAAAAATTATCGATATTAACAAAACGCAGAATTATTTAGGTTAGATATTTTTATTAGGTCTTACAGAAAAATAATTTGTACTTAGTCGATATACGGCTTCTAAGATACAAAAAGTTCTAAAAATATATGATAAATTGTATGTCGAAGTAAAGATTGCTAAGGAAAATCTGCTCGTGACATCTTCATTTTGAAAACGGAAACAGAACAGTAATTGTGATACCCTGTACATTCAGCATTACACTTCCTTATGTTTCAGTTTTTAACAAAATTGAATGTGATATTTTTTTCTACTTTTCTTTTCTTTTCTTTTTTTTTTTTTTAATTCTGCAGGTTTAATCAATTTTCTTTTATTTTTATTAAAAAACATGTCACCAAAAAATACAATTAAAAAAAAATACAAATCATAATTTTAATGCAAATCCATATTTTTGAAGATTGTTAATGTTATCGAAATAGTTTCGTGAAGTCGAAATATTTTCACGGTATATTATTATACATATACGATATTTCAAAAATTATATCAAGCAATGATTTTCAAGTGAAGAAAAATTCTTTTTTTTTTAGTAGAAACCTGTACAATTAAAAAGCATTTCGATTTCACCAATTATTTCGTTATTATTAGCATTTCCAAAAATGTAGATGTGGATTGAAGTTGTGATTTGTATTTTTCAAAAAAAAAATAAATTCTTTAGTGACATGTTTTTTAATTAAATTTGAAAAAAAAAACTGATTAAATTAGCAAAGTTTAAGAAAATAGAAAACAAAATTATTACGTAGAATGTAGAATTTAAATAGTTATAGAAAATTTGGTAATAACATTTGAAAAATCCATGGAAGAAAGAGGGATAGTCACCAAAACTTCATTTAAGAAAACCAAGTTTTAAGGTTGGGATTCCCTCTTTTTTTCCGTCTACAGATAATTTTCAAGCGCTTGTAACAGATTAATTATTTCCATTTTTGAATATTTTCCTTGCCTCATTCATTCTACTGAACGAAATGAACAAACTGATGTACATAATTTAATTTCGGAAAAAATGGACTATCCTCCTTTTTTTCGTGAGCTCTTCATTTAAAAAAAAAAATTGATACTGTTACATGTCTCCAATGGACCCTGTACATTTGAAAATATTTTTAAAATACGCATATTTTAGTGACTAAAAATTTTTGTATTAAACATTTTTATCTAAATCTTATTATTATTAATATATTGGATTTTCTTATACTAATATTCCACCCTGTACATATTGTTTGCAGTTATGAATATTATTTTCATTTACGTAAAGTACACTTATAAATTGGCTGGTCAAAATAAAACTTTATATTTATGTTACAAAGTTTAGAGAAGTTTTATTCAATGCGGTAAAAGGACGTAAAACTAGTCTGATATTAGGATTGTTATTAAAAGTTCTCCGTCGTATCTTAGGTCGCGAGATTCCTGCTGTTACCGATAATGAAGGATTTCCTACTGAAATTTAATTTTGTTTTATCATTAAATCTTAGTAAAATGTATTTAATTGGTTATATTTATATTGGTTTTCCAAAAACGTATTCATTACTTACATTCGAAATCTTTTTAGTATATTCTATACTGGTTACAACATTATTATTTATTACAAAACTCATTTTGCAATTTTACTATTCGTTATTTTATTTAAGAAAAACGAATATCTGGATAATAATTTATGTAATATTTATCAGACAACAGGTAATACCACCAGCTTTCATTTTCAAATAAACAACTGCTGTATACGGACTTTTTTTTAATTACAAAGATTAATCGGAAAAAGGAAAGAATTCACTGTCATCCAGCCTTTCTAACAATTCAAAATATCCGACAACAACGCGCCTAATAGTCTAGCAAACACCAAAACACAATACGCAAACAGATTACATTGAGACACGGGGCGGTTTTCCTTTTCCTTCTCCCCCTTCCCTCTCGTTCGCAGTTAAAACAAATGCAACATGGTAGCCGATATCTAGCAGGCTGCTGTCGCGAGCTCTATTGTCAATTCCGGGTGTCTGACGACGGTTTGCAGGCGGCGCTGTTATCGCCCTATGAAAAACAATAGGCAACTGATGACAAGGCTGACGCATGGAACTAGGGGCGAAAAATAGTTTTTGTAAGTTTGAGACTACTCAATCCCGTTAAATTTTCGAATCGCAATTACAGTTAGGTAATTAGCAATGCTTTTAAAGGTTTTCAATGATATTGAAAAGGAAATTCGTGATTTTTCTGGGAAAATTCAAGAGTGTTACTGGGATTTGAATGGGAGGATCAACGAAATTTAAGCCGATATTGGCGGACTCAAATTTATAGGAAATAAATGAGTAAAGACCACTTCAGTCTACCTAAAGTAAAGCAGTGCCGTATGTCCATTTTTAAAAACAAATTGATTTTCATGAGTTTTGAATAAAATAAAATACAATTTGTGATATGCTATTGTATGTAGTATTAAACATATTCATAAAAACACCAAATTGTTTATGGCTTCCTAAAAATAATAGATGGATTTACAATAAAATGTAACTATGATAATTGCAATTTATAGCCTACGCAAAATCATGAAATGTGTTTTTTTTACTTTTGTAAAACCAAACTGTCTGGTTGATGTAGTAAATATTATTGAAACGCCCTGTATACAGGACTCTCATTTTTCAAACCTCATCATGAAAATCTCGTTAGCGGTAAAGTTGCGCAATTTTACATTAACAATCAGCAATAATATGCTTCCAAATTAGCAGTGTTGTCGTTACTCTTGGAAATATTAATAAAACATTTTTTTATTCAAGGACCGGACGCCATTCTTATTATTTTTTTGACCGTAACATCAACTAACGTTTTATAATATGTTGGTTCAAAATTGTTTTGAATTTCCAAAATGTATTTATTTAATTTAGTATGGTATGAAGTGGTATAGAAAAATGAAGGGCTGTGGTACAATCTGTGTTACTTTAGGTTTTTAGCGTTACAGTATTCTAATGCATCGAATATCAAAATAGATTTTGTATAAAGTGCATTAAGGTGAAGATGAATCGAATTTTGTCAACATTTTTTTTTCAAAAAAACACTTCTCAAATTGTGTTTTTATGCTAATTTCAATAATTTTTCTCAATACTTAAGTATCTTATGGGACCGTGGAGTGAAAAGGAGTGCTGGATGGGGTAAAATAAGGTAAGTTAGTTAGCAAAAGTGTCTCGAAAAAAAAATGACAACCAAACGGTAAACAGATTGAGGTAAATCTCCTTAAAAAGAACGAACATTTTTTTTACCATGTTAAATATAATCTGATTTTTGATCGCAGAAATTAAAATAGGATATGAAAATATGTATCATACGAAAAAATTAATCAAAATCGAAACATATAAATGGCTGTGTTAGAAAATTTTACTCAATAAAAAAAATACTCATTTTTTTCATTACTTTACTTTACTACCTTACTTTACTCCACCCAGCACCTCTTCTCACTCCCGGATCCCATAAGAAAGTTAAGTATTGAAAAAAAAAATTATTGAAATGGTTAAAAAAGGCAAAAAAATAGTATAAAAAGTACTTATTAATGAAAATTTCCAGGGAAAATTTTTTGAGAAAATTCAATTCATCCTCACCTTAATACACTCCATGTAGGGTCTATTTTGATATGTAATGCATTAGAATATTGTAAAGTCAAAAACCTGAAGTTACCGAGATCGTACCGAGACCCTTTTAATAACTTTTCGATTGATTTATTTTAAATTAGATACTAATGCTAATTTTAACGTAAATTCCTTTACTATTATGACGAGCTTTAATTGTTCATAACTTTTCAGATAAAAATCCATCAATTTTTTTTCTCAATTTGTTTTTTAAATTTAAATTACAGCAAATAAAATAAAAATTTAAATATCAAAAAATATTTCCCACTTTTAAAATGCAAATATGGACCGTTTTCGAAATTAACATCTTTCACTTAACAATTGTATGGAAATATTAATGTATATACTTCGCTTCCAATTCAAACACTATCTGACGACCGATCAGACATAATAACAATAGTTCTACTTCATTCCTTTCACTACCGAAAAGTTCAATTCCTTATCGCCTGAAGTTCTTATCGCTCGTGTAAACATGTACAATGTAATTTTAAATGTAGATTAAGAAGATTAACAATTTTTGAAGTCTGTTTTGTTTATTGATGAACTGGGATTTGAACATGACGAATTAATAAATCTCTACAATTATCATTATTGGTGTAACGAAAATCTTCATTTTACCTTAGAACGCGACTATCTAAATACATTTTCTTGTCATATGTGTTTAGAAATTGTAGAAGATTCAAGAAATCAATGGCAGAATTCATTTAGATTTTTTAAGATACGATCTACCTATTTTATTGGAAAATTACCTTTGTGTAAGAAATGCAATGTTTTTATTTGAAACTGATACACCAATTCATTTCAATGTAGCGGAAAGTGAATATCTTCATGAAGTGTTTTATCAAAGATGGAAAGAAATGCAAAGGCTTTATCAACGGGATCCGAAATCGCCAGAATTAAATCAACTGGATTTGATTTTATCTCGAATATTTTCTAACTACAAATCACAATGTTGAAAAGTTGCTGCAAAGGCCATAGATATCTGTAATTGTGTCAGACAAAAGGAGAAAATTTTTAAAAAAGTTTGTAGAAATTTTATTAGAAGAATGTGCTTATAGTATATTGCAGAAAATGGATATTATTTCAAAAATTTTTTGCTAAGAATAATAAAATTTATTATCACTTCGTTATAAGATTCTTATTAATTTTTTTGGATTTAAATTTTAATTTACTTTTCTTTAATATAAATTGAGATATTTTACTTATTATATTATTATAATATGAAGACAACTTTATTAAACGGACACATTTATATTTTTTTATTTTATATTTTCCTATTAATTTCGATATTTCACATAAAAATTAGCATAGTAGTACTATAGTATGTGCGCAATGCAAATCTGTAACTTGGAATAATATCAGTAAATGAAATACCTCTTTTTTTTTCAAAAAATATCCGGTTTTGTCGATTAAAGTGCAGCCTTTTAAAAATTAGAAAAACATGTATAATATATCCTAAATTAGAGATATAACGTCATCGATTCTATTTTTAAATGGTAACCCTGTGTTTTTAATCACTCTTTTTTAAAGGGCATATCATACATAACTATCAATTATCTAATCATTATTCCTTCCCAATTACAAGATTATTTAATAAAATTTTTTTTATTTAAAAAATAAATAGATTTATTGAACCTAATTCTTCCCTATAACAAAATGTTGAAAATGTTGTTTTAGTTCCAAATTATTGTCTCTACATTAATTCTTAAGGTTATCCACTTTGAAATTGTTGTTTTCGATAACTATTCGATATGTAAACAAATTTATTGATTGATGTTTAAAAATTTAGACAAAAACAATAGATCAAACGTAACGGGCAATAGGGGTGGTTATTTACAATTGAAAAATTATAATAAACAATGGTCCGTTGCTCAACCGTTAATGAGTCGAGAATGTTTTGTGGTTTTATAAAAATCCAGACATTTTGCACAATTAATACAAAATATCATAAAATAGAAATTTAACTGAACGGTTTCTGGCTTAAAACCATATTTATAGGTAATGACTCTTCGTAGTGCCACTACTTTACACATTTTTTTCTTGTTTAACTAGAAACATCAAACATTTGTTCACGAATTCTTTGGTTGTTGAAAGGAAAAAAAAAAAATTTAATTAAAATTATAAAGTAGGTAAAGAGCAGAATAGGTGATCAAAATTTTAAAATACATCAATGCTTTATTGAGGTTTTAATAAATGATCAATTTTTAAGATAACTTTGAAAATAATAGTTTTATGTCAAGAGAAAGACTTAGATACATTAGATTCTAATTTACCAAAAAAAAAAATACAAAATAGGAAATAATTCATTAACAATTGATAAATAGGTCATTGTTTATTATATTTTTTTCAAATACAAATAATCATTTCTATCAATTTTTACGTTATATTCATTGGTTTTAAGACACTATATATTTCGACTATTTTCCATACATTATAAATATTTGTCTTAAATATATAAAATATCATATTTTCTTAATAGTTTCTAATATTAGAATAGTTATGCAAAAAAATAAAAATTTTCAAAAATTTAAAGTCTAAATGACAATAATAAATATTATAGAAACACGCATAACTTGCGTATAATTTTACTTATTATTTATTTTTTTATCATTTTACTTTGAGTACACAAAGTAAAGTGATAAAATTAAAAAAAAAAATAGATGCACTTTAGTAAAAACTTTCGTTCAAGCTGCAGGCGACATATTTAAGTTACAATGGAGATTCTATTTATTGTAATAGTTGCAATGATAAAGAGGTAAATATGAATTGATTAAATTTATGAATTACAATTTTTCGCTTTGATTTTACTTTAATTTAGTTTATTGGATTTAAAACTTTTTCATTTCTGCTCAAATACCTATTAAACAAAAAAAGTGAAAAGATTTCCGAGTTTTAATATATTTTTTTAATAAACATATTCATAGATCACATCTGTTAGAAAATCATAATTAAGTTTGCATATCAAAACTACTGCACATAAGATAAATGTAAGGCAGAAAGAAGAATGTACAGCAATATCAACTACAAGTATGGAATATAGTTTTTTAAATAAAAAGACACAATTTTATTATGATCTGTAAGAAGTAATGGTGCCTATTAAAACTCCATATCGTTGTCTTTAATAACGAAATATTAAAAAAAAAAAAACTTTTAAACAAATATATGTTTGTTTCAAAGTATTTTTTACGAATCAATTCTAAGGAAGTATTATTTAGATGACTGCTACAATTTCGCGCTTCAGGCCATTAGATCAGACATATCCAATATTTGTATATCTGTAGCTGAGACTATTAACGTTACAGGACGACAGAGCAGACTTAATTGTTGGAAGATTGTATGAGAAGGAAGTAATAAAGCCGTACTTTGTGATTTTGAAGTTACTTNATACAGGATATTAAATTAAAAAAAAAAAACAGCTTTTATTTCTAAACGGCTTAAGATTTTTTAACGAAATTTGGTATATGAGTCTAGCATATTGGCAGGGTTAACCCAAAATATTACCAGCTTTAACCATCCACTAATGACGGAGGTGTGTGGGTGTCTTTTTTATTCATACAAAATTGTAATAACACATGACACCCATACCTCCGTCATTAGTGGATGGTTAAAGCTGGTAATATTTTGGGTTAACCCTGCCAATATGCTAAACTCATATACCAAATTTCGTTAAAAAATCTTAAGCCATTTAGAAATGAAAAAATAAAAGCTGTTCGTTTTTTTTTTTAATTTAATACCTTGTATTTCGGAAACGAAGGATTTTTGGACCCATGTTCTTATGGACTTTTGATATATTGACCGGCTATATGATTTTTGTAAATCGATTTTCTATAGTAATATTTTTAATGAACTAGGATTAGCTTTGAGCCATGACAGTACAGTTGTAGGATATGAAAATAAAGTGAATTTAGAAATTTAGGTACCTGAAATCTCCTTTATTATATTAATTAACTTAACTAATGACAAAGTGAATACCAGTTCAAGCCTTGGTAATGTTATTCTCTTAATTGGTGCCAGTTGAATTTAGTATACAAAGTAGAAATTCTTCCTATTTCATCTAAAAAATACGTACATACATATGTATATGATTGCTCCATTAATTTTTAAATCACGTTGATCTTTTAATTTGAAGATTATTTACTAAATATTTTAAATTTTATTAAAATATTAGATAATCACTTTGAAAACAATGTCTTCTATTTATGATCGTTTCTAAATTCTTTAAGAAGAATCGATTCTTCTTAATGAATTTGAAAGCGATCGTAAATAGAAGACATTTCTTCCAAAGTAGTTTGAGGTTTTCTTTGTTTGATAAGGAACTTAATGGCAGTCGAAATTCGATTTTCTTCATGTTTAAAATTATCTTCCAAATTGATTTGTTTAATCGACGACTTCTTAATGCATAATGACATTATTTGTTATAAAATCTGATATTTCTAACTTTTAAGAAGTTCCTTAATGCATACAGATATGAACAGAAGACCTCATTCTCGCCGACCCTTCTATTTCCTAAACTTAATTTATTTATAATGGGTCAAATCCTCTCTCGTATTTAATTTTAATATTTAAAAATTTCAAGGGCTAGCTTTTTTTTAACGAACAGCATGTTTTTGTTAGTGTAGATACCGATTATAAATATGAATTGTACATATTTTTCGTTTTACCAAAATTTAACTCTATTTATATTAGTTTTGAAGATATTCCAAACAAAATATAAAAAAATTTCCTTTTTTGTTTGTTTCTTGTTATGTTTTAATATAAATTTTACAACATTTATCAATATTTTTTAAACAGAATGGTTCAACTTTGTTAAATATTTAAAAAATTTTCTCTACTGATTATACACATACATATTTTGACTAAACTACTATAGGGATACATTTTGTAGTCCAGACTTATTCCCTTATGTTTTCCATTTCACTTGAAAAAAAAGCATCAGATTTATGGATGATGAAGCTATATTTTATAATGGTTTCTTCCTAAAAATTTTTAGAAAGAAGCCATTATAAAACTTCCATCAAGATAGCAGAAGTCTATGAAGTTGGATGGTGAGTGTACTGAAAAGTATCATAAATTATTTTATGTATATTTTCTTTAAATAAAAAATTATATACAGGGAGTTCCATAAATTTTTAGGAATCTTTCGCACAAAAGAAAAAATATATGTCAAATTTTTCTTCCCCTTATATTTTCTTTTGTATTGTAATGAGATCTGCATAATAAAAGAGGTTTTTTCTTAAAAGTTTTGATGATGATGAGACTTAACATAATTTCAAAGAAAAAAAAATGACATCGTAAACATTTTTATGTAGGGCCGATTAAAAAATTTAATGTAAAATGAATTTTTCAAGAAATTTTTTCTAATTAAACAACGATTCTAATATCTTTAAAATTGTGAAAACTTTACGAAGATAAAATTAACATTTTCTTGGAAGAGAGATCTTCTAAGAAAATATTGTCGGACGTTTATAGAATACTCTGTATATTTTGTTTTCACTTTAAACACATCTTGTAATTATCTGATTTTCTGGAGATGATTATTTCTTGAGAATGAAAATCGATTTACTTTAATTTCTTTAAAACAAAGATAAGTTGCTACAGTTACCATAATAAAATTTCTCGTACGCTACTGCAAAATAACTGACCTAATATCGTACTAATACACCCGTTCCCTCTTCTTTAAGCCGGTTCAAATAGGAGCTTCAAAAGCCTCAAACTGGGGACTGGCCTATTAAAATATATAAGACTCGGATGGGCTTTTTGCGGTTCACAAAAAAGCCAAAAGAAGAGGTGAGTTAGCCGGAGAATCCAATCTTTTAATCAGAATCGGGATAAGCGAAGAGATATGCACACGTTCCATCCTACAATTACAGTTTCAACCCTTTATGCCTCATTCCCATTTCTTAATCCAATAAGAATTAAATTTGGGATTCTATTAAGGGTAAAAAGATGGCCAGACATGAATATTGAAATTTGCTTCATGATCATTTGTTTTTTTTTCTGCGGGAATTTTGGCATTTTTCTGTGATAAAATATGGATGAAATCGATACGATAAGAGGCTTTGATCCGAAAATGACGAATGGGCCTCCGGATAAATTCAAACAACCTCGAAATAGTAAGAAATGGTATGAATAAATGCATGATACCAAGGTGCCACCTTTTCGCAATATTGCAAAAAATCTGTTACAAACTTATTATTAAATAAAATAGTGAAAGTTTTAAGAAAAACTCTGTAACTAATACATATCTGTAAAAAAATATCCTTATAAAGGGATGACGTTATTCTATGAACCAATTATATTTAGTTCATTTAATCTCATCGTCAATTTTCCCTGTTTCTTATAATACTCTTAAATTTCGCGGAAATATACATGTGTCCAATTGACTAGCATCTGAATATTCGCTGCGGGAGATACTCGTTAGGGCTGTATCACCTTTGGAAATCTCCGCGACCCAAATCCAGAGTGCTCTGGACAGATAACCATTTATCATGTTCGCGGTAGTAGACCGCAAAAAGCGTTTGTTGTCAGTAGAAACCCCCCTTAAATTTTACCACTCCCTTAATATTCAAAATGTCTGAGATTGATCGAAATTTTGTTGACAATTTTACGTTATAAACCCATCAAAACATAATATTCTATATAACATAAACATCACTAAGTATTCAACAAAGTTTTCTTGACTAAATTGTTATAATTTTCACTTTGTTTATTTAAAGACTATTTCTCTCGTTCTAGGAATAATTTTAAGACAAATTTTGTACACATATCGCTTATTTATTACGACAATCTCATAATTTGAAAAGGTCATTTCTAAATAAGGAACATTGAAATTAAAAATAACTAATGTTCATATAATATTCATACAATATCGTCGTGTATCACAGCTCCAACATAAAGGCAACTTTAGAGTGTAGATTTTATGGGAACGACGAGGAAATGAATTAAGAAATCAAAACAGAAAAGAAATGAAACAACAAAAACAAAAGCTTACGTGGTCGTCTATAATGCCGTGTTAATTCAAAATGATTTATCTACAGTGTAAATTTATTTAAATTAAACACATAAATGTATCGTTCTGTCTTAAAATACCATAACATTTCATAAAAAAAGAATTTATTATCTGTTTTTTTATATATTGATATCAAAAATTTTTGTTTTTGCTCTGAATATAATTGTTGCAATTAAATTGCTTCAGTTAAATAATTAAAAACAGCCATGTAAAATAAAACTAATTGTTAATATTTGGTGTAATATCCTTTAGCCTTAAGTACAGCGTGTCCCAAATAGGATGTTCTATCCCTTTATCTCGAAATATATTCAAACTATAATACATCAAAAAGTTTCCTACAAAAGTTCGATGGTTTCAC
This sequence comes from Hypothenemus hampei, assembly GCA_013372445.1. Lineage (NCBI taxonomy): Eukaryota > Metazoa > Arthropoda > Insecta > Coleoptera > Curculionidae > Hypothenemus > Hypothenemus hampei. Next base: position 246,809 of record JABRWK010000108.1, on the reverse strand, counting down.
AGTCAAGTAGAGCCATGAAATGACGGTTAGACATCAAATATAGAATAATCAAAAATAAAAAAATCAAAACCCGAAGATTTTTAATAAAAAGGGATTTTTACGGAAAACTATTGATTTTTGATATAGGGACATGTATAGCAAAGTTGTAGGCAATTAAGTTGGGCATCATTTGACGAATAAATATACAGGGCATTCCTTTTGAATTTTCAAAGAAAGTTATTAAATTCAATATCTCGAAAACTATCAAAGTTTAGTGAGGACTTGAATTAATAAAGTCCCCTTTATTTTGAGCGTAGACTCAGAAAAAAAATAAAAAATCATATCATTCTATTTAAAATAACAATGTTGACACCGGTTCCGAGACTTTGGTCTATTCTGTATATTGCAAATGACCATATAAGAAAAGATCTTTAAAAACCATCGAACTTTTGTAGGAAACTTTTTGATGTAGCTTGTATTTCGAGATAAGGGAATAGAACATCCTATTTGGGACACGCTGTACATCTATCTTTTTTTTTCTTCTTCGATAGCAATAAAGGCTTCTTGGCAGGTCTGTAACTATTTAAGCCACTTCTTTCGCAAGGTCTTCTCCTTCGTTGTGTTCGACTTGAAAGATCAGATAGTCCTGCTTGATCGATTTCACAGAATATTTTCGTTGAAGATAAGAAAGAATCTCTTTGCGCAATATTTAAAATCATTCTGTTTAATTGTTTGAAGAAATTTCTTGGTCTACCAGTACTCTTTAAAAGTATTATACTACATATAAAAGTGAATTGTTTTATACTTTTAGATTCCATCGATTTAGAAAGTTGTACAATTCTAGATATTTCATTTGGCCTCACATCATTTCTATACCTACATAAAAATTAATTGCTGCATCTATTATCAACGCTTTACGTTTTGCCTCGATCCATGATGGAAAAAATTCACTAATTAATAGTTTAACTGAATACAAGAATCGAAAATCAACAATTTTTTAATTAAAAAAGTAAATACAAAAAAGGATAACACATTTCTTTTCTCCGATAAGTAAAGGTATTTTTTTGATAAAAGTCTGAAAATACAGAGTGGCGCATTTGAATTTTTGATTTAAGCAAAAATTATAAATCAATTTTAAAAGTTGCCATGATTATAGCCAATAATGTATGTAACATATGGATACCTCAGAACAAAAGGGCATTAAATCCAAAATGTAAATTTTATATGAGAGAAAGAAATTAAAAATTATTAAAATTAATTAAATTATATTATGTGGGACTTAATTCCTTTTTTTTGGATGTAATTTAGTTTTGCCCTTCGTAATGTATCTTAGTGCCATGTTGGACCTTATACATGTAATATAAAGAAATCAGAAATCATAAATCAGAATTAAAAAACCAGAAAATTGAAATTTTGGACATAGTACCCTTTTGCTCTGAAGTACCGACATGTATATTATACACATCTTTAAAAAATTATAGCATCATTTTGAAAATTCATTAAATTTTGACAATAAATATGTTCCGAACTACTGATCAGATTAAAATGATTTTTTTTATCAATCGCAGCTCGGTTATGGGTAAATTTCGTGTAGTGAAGAAATGCTCAAAAAATAAAATCAACATATCGTACAGGACTTATAAATATAATAATGTTTTTTTCATCATAGTTTAAAGTCTTTTGTAAGCAATACCAGATAACTCAGGCATATAAAAACTATACAGTAATAACCCCTTGTTTCCTGAACATTTTATTTTTTAACCGTTCATTTTTTTTTAACTCTTTCAGAGATCTTTGACAATTTTTTAAGACATCTTGCATTTTTCCATATAAAGTTTATTCAAATCCAAAATAATAATCGTTTGTAAATTGAAATATTGGCTTGAAGATTGTGCTGCTTCCACAAGTGATGGCACAGCACTTATTATTTATTGTTATTTGTGTGAAACTGTAATCAAACGTTTGTGAAGACAAAAGATGAATGATGAATGATAGAAGATTAACAGCAGATCTATATATCAGGGACCAAAACCTCGTGTAGCCACTATTTGGTCTATTTAAAGGAGACCAATTCGTTTTCATGCACGATAACGCATGACCACATATGGCCAGGATAGTCAACGAAGAAGTCGGTATCGTTAGAATGAATTGGCCGACATGTAGTCCAACTCTTAATCCCATCGAACATGTATGGGATGGGCAATCAGGCAACAACAAATTTTATTCAGAAATTTACAACACCTTCAATACTGCCTGGGGGAATTGTGGGAGAATTTGAACCAAAACACATTCAAAATTTATTTGAGAGAGTATGCGAGAAGGCGAATTGATACTGTTATAAGAGCAAAGGGGCAATAGTTGAAACTGAAAACCCATTGAAAATCCATAGGTATTATAAAATTTGGCATAAATCATTATAATAATAATAATGATAATAATAATTTTTTCCCAAGCATCTCAATAAATTCTATAATAAATTTCGTTATTTTTTTGCTCGCAATATACCTATATCACATTTTAAAGGTCGATGACGATCTGACGTGCGATTATTATTCTGGATTTTAATAAACTTCATATGAAAAAATGCAAGAAGTCTTAAAAAATCAAATAATATATTTTTTAATGACAGTACCTTTCTTAAATAAATATTATTTAAGAAATCTTTATTATAAATAAGAAAAAAAGAATCTAAAATATATAAATAAATATGTGACTGAGTAATCGTTTTTTTTAACGAAAAGGTTAATACGTAAAGGCACAAAAAAGTTATAATTTGAACATTTAATGTGTTGCTTGTGGTGCTCTCTGTAAATTTTGCAAAAATTTGAGTAGATATGGTTGAAAGACTCCGAGAAATCCCAAAATATTCAATTTCATGGTATCATTTTCATATTTGCGTGAATTATGAATTAAGAAAAAATGAAAATAAAATGTCACGTTTGTTACCCTGCATCAGAAAAATTGAGCCGTTTTCAATATATGTTTATACTGGGTGATTTAAAAAATTTTTCATCGAGTTGGCTTTGGAATGAATTGATGGCGAGAACGTATGTCTTAGATTTATTAACAGACTCGTATTTAAGTGAGGTTAAGTTTATTTGTTAATGTTCGAGATTACGTAGAAGAACATATCAAAGACATACGTTCTCGCTGTCAATTCATTCCAAAGCCAACTCGATGAAAATTTTTTTAAATCACCCGGTACATACATATAATATTTTCATCTAAAATGGGGTCCTCTATCGGTTTTTGAAATTTTGCTATGATAAATTGACTCACTCTATACCGATTGTTCCCTAATATTATGTCCATACTAATTATTATAATTATTATACTTCAAAGTTCATATAAATAAACATGTGTCGTAAGTAGTTTAGTTTTCAACAAACGGGTATTCAAGTTTAAAAAAAAAATTAGATTTTTATATCATCAAAACTATTTGGCTGAATTTGATGAAATTTGGCAAATTTATTTAAGGTAGTACGGAATATGTTGGGGCATAATAAAATTTAAAATATTCATTCCAATGGCGGCTCTAAGGCTATATTAACAGTAAGTAATTTTAGATGTCATGTAAAGAAATGCGTTTTTCTTTTTTGTGAAAATGAAGCGAGATATGGAAGCAAGATACAAAAAAATGTAGTTTTAATTGCTTCATTAAAAAAAAAAATTATAAAAAAGCACAATGTTGAATAATTGAATTTCCTTCTTCTGGAAAAAGTCATTATTTCACTTCTTGATTCAGACATCAATTAGGTAAAGTTAAACTTCAGCTGAATGAAGAAAATATACACTTTAAAAAAAAATGTGCACTGTTTTACTGTTTTAACAATGAGAACAGGAATAAATTAACGGTATCCAGAAAAATACAATAAATGAATATATATTTTCATTAATTAGCCGACAAGATCACCAAACTTCGCATCGTTTGACGTTTTCTTTAAGCGGGTTGAAAAATTGCAATGTATAAAAATAAGCATGAATGGTAAAAATAGACGAATCAGCTAAGAAATTTAATAAAATTAGAAGTTGAAGTGGCTACCTAGTAGGTGAAGAATTGCATTACAATTTTAACTTCAATATTTTAACTAAGCCTGTCAACAAAACAAGGGAACCATTTGCAAGATTTTATTTTTCATATTTAATTGGAAGGTCTGTTCTATATATATATATATATATATATATATATATATAGTACAGACCTTCCAATTAAATATGAAAAAGAACTGGCATGTGTATCAACATCTGAACTTTTTAAGTGTATGTTCAATCCCCTATCTTTAATTCCTTGAAGAAGTAGTAACTCATCCCTAAAATCTTATATGGAATGGAGAGTCGAATGACATCTCATTTTAAAGGGCATGTAAAGACCTTTTCAGCCATGAAATTTCAGGTCATTCCGTTTAACCATTCCAAAATGGCGGCCATTTGAATTTTGCGATTTTTACTACGAAAAGTGATATAAACTGGATTGAAATTACGTAAATAACGTGACTTCAACCCACCAGCTGATGGAATAACAACCCCCGAAATTATTATTATTATTTATTTGTGTAATTTCAATTCGGTTTATATCACTTTTCGTAGTAAAAATTGCAAAATTCAAGTGGCCGCCATTTTGGAATGGTTAAACGGAATGACCTGAAATTTCATAGCTGAAAAAGTCTTTGCATGCCCTTTAAAATGAGGTGTCATTCGACTCTCCATTCCATATAAGATTTTAGGAATGAGTTACCCCTTCTTCAAGGGGTTAAAGATAGGGGATTGGACATACGCTTAAAAAATTCAAATGTTGGTACACATGCCAGTTCCAAATTTTAAACCTTTTCACTTCACCAGTTCTCGAGATATTAATCCATATTAAAACTTTTCGAACACCTGTATAAATAACAATTACTGTAAAATAAATAATGAATTGTATTCCACAATTAAAATATACGGTCTTAGTGGAACACCCTTTATACAAAAATTAAATAAATGAATAATTAACTATTTTAACTTTAAATGGTTTAATTCTAAACCTGAATATCTACATATTTCATCTATAATCTTTTTATTTTCGAAAAAAAAATCAATAATTTTCTATTTTTTTTATAGAGAATATTAAAAAACAACTTTGACATACCTAATTAAGCCTCAGGTGGCATACGAAAGGAAACTATTGATTAATTTCTCTAGAACCACTTGAGATACAGGTTTCAATTCTGGTGCACGAACTGTCACTGTTAATTGCCTCTTTCAGCAATTTCAAGTCAGTACATATCGAGGTCAGTTTAGGAGTAGATGGAGTTCTCTATATTTTTTTTCTCCTCTTATTCTTTTTTTTTATTTCAATTACTTGATCACTTTTCTTCAGGAATCTGATTCTTTGCCATTATTAATGTTAAAATACTTATCTCTGCCAAAACTAATAATAAACTAGATACAAGTTGACTATATAAGGCGTTTGTAGTCTGACAATTTTATTTTTAACGAGGGCTAATCTAAGGTGATTAAATCTAAAACATCTTAACAAACGTTGTATAATAAGATAGATATAATTTTTTTACAATTTTTAAATTAACAATTTTTTATTATTTTTTCTGTCTACATATCCATGAATTTTTTATCAAGGAGCTGCCACCAATATTTTTTCCAACTCGATAAACAACTGTTGTCACTACATTGCTAATTTTGAATGACTATTTTAGTTATAATTAACAACATGTTAATTTAAGAGGAAGTGCATTAAAATTCTGCCGCTGCAAGTAGATTATACGTTAAATGGTTTCCTAATAGGCAAACGTCTGTACCACAAAATTTTATCCTCTAGTACTACGTGTACGAGAAATTGGCGGACTGTAAATACGGTAAAATGTTAAGGGCGTATTCTAGTTTAGAGGCCGCAATTATCAGCTGATTTTCGGGAGCGATAAAATGAAAACGAAAAATATTTTTGGCCTCAACTTTTTACAGTATGTTTATTAACATTTTGTCAATATATAAAAAAAATGTGAACAAAAATATTGAAAATTGAAGAAATTAGAAGTTATCAAACGTGAGGGGACAAAAAAAGGGGTCGACATGATTGCAACCCTTCTGTTCATCTGAAATAAAATTAGAAAACAGATTTTTAATTAGTAAGAATGTCGTTATCATCTCTACTTAAAAGAAAAACAATTTTTTTTTCGCAAAATGGCAGTTGTTTAAAAAAAATTTAGTTTTTTACTGATTTTTTTCGAAGTTTTGATTTTTTTTAAATGCAGTAAAAATTAATATTTTTATCTAAAAATGATAGGGACGATAGAGGGTCACATTCTGAAACTCCATTCCAAATTTGAAGTCAATCAGTCCAGTAGAACTCATGATATTATACCAATCAGATAGAAAAAACTGGTTTCGAGAAAAACGCGTCTAAAGTTTAAAATAAAAATTTAAAACAGCTGCCGCGGTAAAAGTCACATAATAATACGGTGTAGGTACTTATATTTGGTTCTAGATCGATTTGCGACCCACGGAATTTCAATCAATTGTTTTTTTTAATGTATAGTAGGAAGTGTATAGAGTCCATTAAAAAAAATTGCGGAAAATTCACAATTCTCCAAAAAAAATGTTTTTCAAATTTCGTTATAAATTGAGATTTTCACTAAATTCTATATTTTTTCTCAATACTAAAGTGTCTTTCGCGACACGTGGAGGGAATTGGGGTGCTGGGTGGGGTAAACTACTTCGCCCTGTATATGTAAAATTATGTTGTTTAACCGTTTTTCATTTCCTTGTTCTTCTTGCGCAGGGGCTACGCTAATATTTTAGTTTGAGAATTTCATTACATTCTTTATACCATTTTCAACTGTTTTTATGTTTTATTTTAACCCACCTAGCACCCCAATTCGCTCCACGAGTCCCGAAAGACACTTTAGTATCAAGAAAAAGTATCGAAATTTTTTTTAATCGACTCTATACACATCCTACTATACATTAAAAAAAATTCCGAAATTCCGTGGGTCCCAAATCGAACAAGACCCCTACTCCATTTCAGTACCAGGTATTGCCAGGTAATGGCAATAACTCCGTAAATAGTTGGAATTTTAAAATTTTCTTTGGAGGACATATTCTGAAGGGTTCAAGGATTAAAAATATGTAAAAAAAATAATTTTTTCGAAATTCTAAACTAGAATACACCTTTAAGAGCCTGATGATGAAATTGGCCAATATGAATGAATTTCGAATACCAATGAAGTATCAAATCTTGCTAATGAAGATTCTTAATCCTGTTAGTACTAAAAATAAGTATCTCCAATAAAATTGTCTAGCGAACACTAGGCAAGAATACTTTTCCCATGCATAAAAAATACATTATTTATAACTTAAAGATCGTCCGCTACGTTTGCAATTTTGTAGATAACTTCTGCGAAAACATGTTGAAATTCCAAACTTTTTCTGCTTTGTATTGGCAACTGATAAAACAACGGTTACATGTAACGGCACAAATAACTGTTATAATACTTATAACTGGGTGGTCGATAATCCATATGCCGTATGTCGTAATCATTTCCAACATCGATTTTCCATAAACGTTTAGGCCGAACCGGTCAACGGGTAACTTATTGACTCTTTGAATATGATTATTTATTTTTTTTGCAAAATCATTTGCATGAATTATTAGAAGAGGTTCTTTTGGATGTACGTCGATAAATATGTTTTTCACAAGATGGCACACCCTATCGTTTCAATTGTATAGGTCGTTGTCATTTAAAGAATGTGCTTTTAAATAAACAGATTGGTCGAGGTGGTTCTATTCCATGGCTTCACGATAATATGCAGGGTGTTTCTTAATGGATGGTAGAAAATGAAGTGGGTGAATTATGAGCTTTTTTAAGGCAAAAATTTTATATAAAAACATGTCCTAAATTGCTTCTATTTTGATTTACAGGGTGTTGAAGTTTAATTTTTTTTTTAATTTTCATTAATATCTCTGTTATTTGTAAAGATAATTAGTTCAAAATTGGTAATAACAATAATATTAGTATTACGAACAAACTGAAATAACAATTATGTAAAATGCTCTATAGGGTGTTACTTTTTTCGTGGTCGTTTTCAATATGTTACATCATAACTTTGTTTATGGCATTTTTAGATTTTATGCATTAACTTCATTTAATTCTTTATGTCTTTTGTTTACTTTTTTGCCTCTTCTGTTTTTTTATTAGGAACAATAGTTTAGGAGATATTTGCAAAAATATCTAATCGTGTTTGCCTCGATTGACCTAACGATATGATAAAATGACAAATCAAAATAGAAGCAATTTAGGACATGTTTTTATATAAAATTTTTGCCTTAAAAAAAGCTCATAATTCACCCACTTCATTTTCTACCATCCATTAAGAAACACCCTGTATAAAGTGTGGTAACTTTAACTGGAATAAATTCATTTAAAATTCAAGGGTTTGTTTTTTAAAAAATCGCTCGTATCCATTGATTTTTATTTTTGTCTGCGGTTTTTTTGATGGTAAATTCATGTATACAGGGTAGCCGAAAAACCAGGTAAAACCACCAACTTTGTTTTTTCAAATGGAGATGATTGCAATTACGTATAAATATGGTTAGAATTTTACGTTTGACATATAGCTATTAATACCATAGATATATTTATACATAATTTCAATCGTCAATATCTCGATAACTGTTGAGTTTAAGTGTAGGACATGTTACATAAAACATACTTAGAATTTTAAACAGAATTTAATATGAAATAAAAAATAGGTGTTTCCATTTGAAAAAACAAAGTTGGTGGTCTTTCCTGGTTTTTGGGCTACGCTGTATACATGAATTTACCATAAAAAAAACCTCAGTCAAAAATAAAAATCGATGGGTCCGAGCGATTTTTTAAAAAACAAACTCCTGAAATTTAAATGAATTTATTCCAGTTAAATTTACCACACACTATACGTCTATACCAACCACATATTTGATCTAGAAGATCTTCGTAACTATATTGAAGTAGCTGCAACGACAATTCGGTGATAAGATTAAAGCCTTGTTATGCCAATTTTTGGGTACATCGAGTAAGACTATGTTCAGCAATAAAAGAGTAAATATAAATAAAAATAAAATATAGAGAGTAAATTCGAACTATGTAGTACTGTAAATTCGATAATTATCATTTACTTAACGATTAATTGTAAAAAATTGATAATTCGTAAATAATTAAAAACATCGTATTATTCAACCTTTGTTAAGAAGTTTTCGGTTTAATCGCCTTTTTGTTAAGGTGGTTAATACTTCTGAACAATAAATCGCAAGACCACAAACATCCTGTATTTAAAATAAAGTATTCGTGGTTTTACAGTTTTTTGTAGCAGAACTTTAACTACAATAGAAAATTATATTTTAGAACGAAAAGTTTATTTTAATATACGGGGTGTCTTAAAATTAATTCCCGTGCTTTTGGTAGAGCAAAAACAAATTAAAAATAAAGAGAAGAAAATTTGCAAATTTCTTTTCGTTATCCGTTTCTTTATGTATAAAAAGTGAAAATCAAATACGTTATTTTATAATATTTATGTAAAACAAATAAGCATCATAAAATAAGAAAATATTGAACGTGCAATGATAAAAAGTATTCAAACAAATCACCTACTACTTTAATACACACATGCGCACGATTTAACATGAAAGCACAAACACTTAGTATAGGGAAACACCCTCCTTTATTTCTTGTGGAACTTACATTATTCGTTACCAGTAGTTTATTTTCCACCCGTCTTATAATTTTTGCATTAGGGTGCCGAAAATTTGGGAATCTTTCTGCATATGCTTTAGCAGCAACAGTTGCAATTTCATTACATGCGTCTAAAATTTTTAACATATCGACGTAATATCAGTTAAAGTAGTAATATGTCATTTTGACAAGAACGAGAGAGTAAAGACTGATATTTTATTACTCATAAAATTTGACAGAATTCAATAAGTTAAAACTACGTTTTTAGTTAAAGCCACCTAATTAAATGTTAGTTTAAGGTTATCATGTATCAATGAATTGTGTTATAAGTAACTGTACATCAAGTGTTGCTCATGAAGAACAAATTCTTGAATTTGTTGAAGAAGAACAAAGTGCAATTCGAATTATATTATGACAAAATCATTTTCAGAAAGATAAAGTTCATAAATTGATAAGAAGGAATGGTTTCTATCTATTTATGCCTTAAACTAAATTAAATTATCGGTTTCAGTATGATGGTGTACTAACACATTATGCTATATCAGTGAAAAATTTTTGAAACCTAAATTTTTCTGGAATATGGATTGAAAGAGGCGGATCAATAATTCCTAAATCTAAAATAAAATAATAAAATTAATAATAAAGTAATGAAATTAATAATAATATAATCAAATTAATTATAAAATAATAATTAAAATTAATACTTAAATTATTAGTTTTCGTTTTTATTAATAACTCGATTACGAAAGGAAATTGGCAAATTTCCTATTCTTTATTTTTTATTTGTTTTTGTCATCTTTACCACATCCCAACGCCACGAGCATCAATTTTGAGACATCCTGTATATCACAAAAAGTTTTATTTCCGAAATACAGGACGTTAAATATTGACCCTTGATTGTGACTTTTATTTAGTGTTGCGGAAATGGTTGCAGAGAAAGAACTCATTTTCAGCAATCAGCCTTAAACTTTAATGATTGATAAGGGAAACATCAAAAAGTAATTTACACCCCGTCAGAAACGTATCTGCAGAGACAGGGATAAGAAAGCAATAACTTAACTTGTTTTGGGGTGGAAATTTGATGCTCTTAGTATCAAAATCTGAATAACTAGTTTATCACTTAAAAAAATACTCTTATGTTCTATGTCTTATGTCACTCTCCTAACATCATATGTTCGACATACCGTTTTTGAATAAAATCAATCTCAAATTATTTCTAACACGTAAAAGCAACTACAATACTAAATAAGCTAAAGAAGTGAATTAAGTTTTCGAAATAACAACAATTATTTTGAATATAAACATGGTAATATTTCATTTTTATCTAACATTTTTGATAAAAAGTCGGTATACAGGTTTCTTTACCTACCTCCTATCTACATACCGTTTTACTGGTTTAAGGGGACAAGGTACCCAAGCCCCCTCCCACAAAGAATAGAGGTTTGCTTGCGGTCATTTTTCTCGGTTTTTGTGCATGCGATTTCAATGCTTTTTTTATTTTGTACAGCATATTCTGAATTTTCGACTGACGGATTGTTTTTTTTTCAAATTTAAAATAGAATAATTGTTAGGTTTTAGTTCAGAATCATCTGGCAAAGCTCCGTATTAAAAATTTGGTAAAAAAACCGTGCCTTTTCCCCTGGATGTCCTTCAAAAAATAACAAAAAGCATTGAAATCTCATACACAAGACGCGAGAAAAATGTTCGTAAATAGATCTCTATTCTGTATGGTAGGGGGCTTGAATACCTAAATAGGTTTGAATGTTTTACGAATTTTATTTTTTTAATTTGTTAAGAGATAAAAAAATGTTTAAAATTTATAATAGAAAATATTAAGATCGATTTTAGCGAAAAACGGTGCACTAACATAATATAACGCCAACTTTTTTAATAAAAAAATGTCAAAATCCTACCCAAAAGAAGTTTGCCCTCAGATACATTCCTGGCAAAGTGAAAATTAATTTTTAATATTTACCTTGTTGGTCATTAACGGTTGATTGATTAAAATATAATGTTCTGTAGGCAATTAGTGTTATAATAATATTTAATTCTGAGACATAGATTCAAATTCAAAATTATACTAATAAAAAAAATTCAAACTACTTGAAAAGGGAATTTATATTGCATTAAACAATTGTTTTTAAATATTCATATCATTAGAAAAAAGTGTGAATTTATTTTCCATTTCAATATTCTTAATAGATCATGATCAAAATTATTTTCCTGCATTATTTAAAAATGAAAAATTATTAGAAAACTGCTTGTTTTTCTCAGATTTTTATAGAGCATTGGAATGAGGAATTTTATGATGATTTACTAGACTTTTTTCCAGAAGAAACGTGACCAAAAAATTGAAACGAAAAACATCTGGATCAAAAATATAAAGAAATTCTACTCCTGTTTCAATAGCGAACCCGACACTTGCCAACATGTAATTGCAGACATAGTAATTAACAGTATTAGTGTGTGTACTAAAATTGAAATCTATACATATGAATATGTACAACTGAAGTGGTCCCGAAGAAATTAATTAAAATAATTTTTGTCTTGATAATTTTAAAGAACGTACTGACTACTAGGTTCTCGATTTCTTCAATCTTTTTTTCTTTTTAATGTGAAATTACATTTTTGTAGTAATATGTTTTTCGACACTCTGTATATTCTAATTTGAAATATAAATTCATATCTAGATAAATTTGAATGTTTTTACTATAGTTGTATATGGAATGCGAAGAGTATTTTTTTTGCAATTTTTGTCTAGTGTGTTTATAAAATTGAATTGAATTATTATATTTACATAATGTGGTTTAAAAGTGTCAACCCATCAATTATTAATATGTAACATTTTTTACAATTTTTTGATATCCATCATTTGAAAATTTTTTATTTAATCATTTTTTAACATAACTTATAGGTGCCTAATTGTGTTTAGGAACATTGACTTGTATAATTCGAATTTATCTCATAGTAGTAGAAATATGGTAGGATTCATAACAATAAATGAGAAAGAAAGAGAAAATAAATGAACAGAATGAAAGATCCTGTTTAATTTTTCTTCATACAATCGAAAGGAGTGACGTTTCTTAGCCGAAAATAATGAACGCCTTTTGTTTCACAGACATTTTAACGATAAAAGTCACCTATTTTGTACGTCCGAATAATACGCATTTAGTAAGCGCTAAGCGGACCATCGATTACGATTTATTCAAAGGAAGAAGCAAAAAAGAGTAAATAGCCCATCGTGGTGCATGTACGCCGCATCATCCATACAAATGCGCTTTATTTAAGCAGTACGTGTAAAATTACCTTCAACCAATCTGTATAATATATATTTTGACATTAATTGGTTAGAATGTCAGTCTGCTCTATCAATTATCTGTAATCAAATACTGCATGGTACTTAAAAACTGATTAATTAAACTGTAAAACGTTTATTTTCTGTGCAGTTTTTTTCGTATTGCGCTTTGGTTTCGACTGTCCAATGGAGGGGCCGGATTTCGGAAAAGTTCTGGAAAGGAAGGGATGACAACACGCTGGCGCCTCCGAAAGGGCATCCCAAGGGATCATCACCGACGCATCCCGACGCTGTGTCATCAGTTGGACGCGTCGCCTCCAAAGAAGAGGAAGTGTCTGTCAATGTATAGTTCATATTCAAATTCATAACGAGTTTATCAGAGTAAAAATTTCAAATTATATGGTAAGTTAATCTTGTCCAATAATAAATTCGTGATATTGACGCTTTATATTTCATAATTAATTTCTTTATGACGCACATTTTATTAAAATTTCATTTTACAAAATAGTCAATTTACCTTGTTTAAAACTATTATGTATTGCTTATTTCATAATTACATCTAGCGATCTAAGTATGGATTAGAACTTTGAATTTTAACTAATTAAAATCTCATTTTAATTTATTCTCAAGTTATTATTTTTTAATTTATTCAAACGCTAAGATCGTACATAGTTCCTTTATCTCTTATAACACAGACATAGTTTATAATACATTGTTTAATAATAGAAATATATTGGAAGTGATGCAAAGATATGTTTGGGCTATTGACAGGGCTTATAAGTAATACGGTATCGGACCTTAATGGAAAATAATAACCCTATTGTTTGAACTAAATTAATTTAGCGCCAGAACAACGAGAGGTATTAATTTATTACTCATAGTTTAGCATCGGGTTAATTTTAGCTAACTTTAATTACCTCATTCGTTCGTTCTTCTCGTCTTGTTGATTACTGTTGCAAAAAAGCATGCTAACGAAGTTTCTTTAACATGAAAAACTCGGTTTAAAAACTTTGTTGAAAGATATTCCAGGAAATTCGTTTTATACGAAATTGCATTAGAAAACGTTGCCGGAATGATATAGGTTGGGTATTACAACATTAAGCAGCATTTCCTTACTTTTAGTCTTAATAAATAATTAATTATTCTACCTAATTTTTGAACTCTACAAAAGCTTCTGGCAATCCGTACGAGTATATTTCACTATAACATCGAAAACATTTTTATTTTTTTAATTTAAGCACCTTCGATTGCATAAGGGAAATTTGGCAACAAGGTAAATCGTGTTTTCTTCCTGTGCCTTCCTACTTCTTCCCTGCTGGCCCTCCGGATATAATAATCCGTTAATTAACGCGGGTTCATAACCAGATTTAATAGTGATGAAATTTCTGTCGAAAACGAATATTTCCCTTCCTTGACAATTTTCGACTATAATTGAGACTTTTCAATCACAGAACGATGTGATTTAAATTATAAACTTTACAGTTTATATTATCAACCAACTAACACTGACAAATTTCCTTCGAAAAGGGAAAAGAAAGAAGATATTTTTAAGTATTTAAATCTCAAAAGTTTTTACAATTTTAATTTATGACTTTCAAGAGATTAGTAAATTTTATTATGTAAATATAATTATATTTAAAATTAAGTATATTAAATGGACCTACCTTACCTATTTAAGGAAAAGTTTCAAAACGGCATTCATGCATTTTTTATACTCATTAGAAGAAACTTTTTTTTATTTAGAACTGTTTTTCTCCTTTGAAAGATAATTTTAGTAATAATTTTGGTATTTTAATTCTTAATTCAACATACTTTGTTCTGAGAGAAAAACAAAAATATCTTAATTACTACATTACTTTTCTACAGTCCTAATCACATCGTCATTGGAACAAAGCTTTTGATCTTATTAATACATATTTCATGTTATTATGTCTATTTCAAACAATTCCGGCAACGACTTTTCCAGTAGATTTTTAAACGCAAATTATTATCGTCTTAGAATACTAAAAATACTTCCACTCCACTGATTGATATTTAGTCTTCATATGCGAAAAATCTATCAAAGTTTTATCTATAATATGACTTTGAAAAGAATCGAGTCACTTTCAACTCTAGCAGAGATTGAGTGAAATGTTTCCACTCAATCGTTTTGTTTCTGATCCAGGGTCAAGCATTTAGGAATTCATTTAATAAAAAGTTTTTTCATACACAAACAATTTATGGAGGCGTTCATATCAAATATCCGGGATCTTAACTTAAGTTTTACTCTAATTTATTGAAAATATGAAATCATAAAGTGAATCGATATTTTCTGGAGTCGACACGGAAATGGATCTTTTAGGTCTTTCATTATCTTAAATGGAAATATTTTTGTTTTAGACGGAAGCAATCTAATTTTTAATAATGGTACATGAAGAAAATTCACCAAATCGTCCAAAGAACTTCGCATATTTTTGTCAATCTTCTGACTTTGTAATTCTTTCACATACAAACACTTTATAGAGAAATTTCGAAATTTCTGGACATAATATATAGTTTATCTTGACTATAACTAAGGATAATAAAATAATTGCGTTTTAATAATAATAAAATATGACATATAAGAAGTATCATTCCAATTCCAAATAAGAATTAAGAAAAAAAAGCATGTCAGCTGTAAATGGCAATGGCCATAAAATGTAATATCGATCTATTTTTCTCCTATTCTTAGGTAATCGTTTATATAGTAAAACGAGGATATATTTCAAAGTAGATCTGAGGTTGATATTCGTTTTTAAACAAATGTTACATTTAAATGTTGTTATTGTTACACATACATATTTGTCATTTAAGATTCAATCAGACTTTACATACATATACGTAGGTGAACACATTTTCGAAATCCCTAAATAATTAATTTTTGAGCCGATAAAATATTGAGCAATCTTGCTAAATATAATTTTCTAGACAAATAATGATATTAACCATAAAACATGGTTCTTGCAAGATAAGATGTTACCAACGTTATTAGTTACATGTTAAGAAATAGTTCCAGAATGCTAGATAAGTAGACTTGGAATCATTGAGATCCATTGCGATCTTCGTTTCAACCACGACTATATCCTATGGAGTTATTAAAATGTTTACTTTACTTATTTAAACAAAGAACTTCAGATAAATGCCACTGAAACTTTAGAAATAGAGCTTAACATTGTGGAGTGGAAATATAGCTGCTATTTTAAACAAGTCCTACTTTTACAATGTTGTTGTTCCTGTTGCAATGTAGTTTGGTCTTTTTAAATAATTATTTTTCGCGATATACTGTTTTTGCAATGAATATATATTTCTAGTCTTTGCAGGTTAAAAAGATGACAAAATGAGAATCAATACTAAAAAAAATCCAATTAGTTTAACGTATTAACGAAACCAAATCAGACTAAATATCATCCCGAGAACAATTTGACAAATATTTTTTATGTACCATATATTATTTCACATGCAACAGGAATGATCAACTTTTGTCTATAAATATAAGATCAAACAATAAGACCTTGTTTGTTGGTCAACTGATCAACTTACATCCTTCCTAAGACATATAATGATCAATTAAAAAACTTAAATTACGTTTCAATCGTTCAAAAAGAGTTTTACGATCGAGTTGTTGGTCATTCTTTATATCTATACAGCATGGATGGTTAACTGCATTTTTTATCCGTATAAACATAAAACTGGGAATTGCACATTTTTTCTTATTTTATTCCGTTAGAACCCAGTGTCCTCGTTTGAGGACGAGTAACTTTGGAAGCGATATGGATAGAGGTATTCTATCTACAGCCTTTTAATCATAATTTGCGACTATTATAATTTTATTTAAAAAAAATAAAAATTTGGACGTTAACCGGTAAATTTAAAAAGCAACTATACTATATTTGTTTGTCATAGTTTCATTATGGATTAGATATTTTCGTTGAAAACCAGAAATATCTCAGATAATTATAAAACGCATTCGTCATGAATACATTAAGTCATACAAAGTTATGGAGTAAAGTTAAGTTTTCCTTCCAACTAACCTACATATTTGGACTATCCTGGTTGATTTTTGTCTGTACTCTTCTTCTTAAGCTTTATGTTTAAAAAACTGTAAAAATACCACAGAGAGTTAGAATTTTAGAAGAATGTTCTTCTCCTGTGTTTAGTTTTACATATATAATTAAGTTGAAAAAAGTGGGAACTATTATAATAAATAAATTGAAATTTTTTTTCTAATCATTTTAGTAAACAATAATGCATCGGAGTTTTTCTTCCTAAATTAAAATTAATAATTAATATATTATAATTATTGTAATATTTACTAACGCGGCATTTTTTGAACAATTATCGATCTATAGAAATGACGCAATACAAAACAATTGATTTCTTCTTATAATACTCAAGGAATTTATTATGATTTGTGGTAGTTATGTTTTTTTTTCATTCTAAATTGAATTAAATTACTTAATGTGGAACAGATTTATGCAATTAATACATTCACGACCGGTAAATTTTTTATGTTTCTAATACCGATTGTGAGTACCTGCGGAAATAAAGAAATTCTGAAATTGATTGCTGCAAACTTTTATCGTTAAAAAAACAATAGACATGAACAATAAAAATAATCATTAAATAACTAATTAACAGGTATTACAAGACATGAATTCACACCAACAGCAACCAGTAATATAAATCGAAATGACGTAAATTCATGTTAGCGGTCGTGAATGTGTTATGTTTAAAGAATCACTCGTATAGGAGTTATATTTCGTCAATTGTCGATGTGACTAAAGGGTTTTATTTTGATTTTTCCTCGAAGTAAATGATTCGAGGCGCTAGGTTCCCTAATATATGAAAACACCATACATAAACTATTATAAAAGATATGATTTGGAAAAGGACATCCATTTTTCAAATTCATGAAGAACAAAATTTTGCTGTTGCTCAATTCTGGCAATTCACAAGTTTCGCACAGTTAAGCTATCATCAGAAGCTATGGATTCACTGAATACAACATCCACCTTATAGTCCTAATGTAGCGTGAAAACATTTATAAAAGGTTTTTCGTGATTTAAAATTTCCCTTAGTTAATGAACTGAAATAGGATGTAGCTTCGTTGTTTTAAGGCGTATCTAAACAAAAGAATTTTTTTCGACAAAATGAGACGACTCGACTAATTTTGAAAATAGTATAAAATAGTACTCATTGGTGTACCGAATGATATAATATTAATATCAAAAAATCGTTTTAAAAATCTGAAAATTTTCTTTCGTAATTCAATTTCAAAAAACATTTTTTTGTATTCATTTTCTAAAAACAAACCCTAAATTAAATGATTTTAGTTGATCCTCTCTTTAAAAATTCATCAATACCTCATTTTGGAAACAATTATTTCTATTAAGCTCTACCATTTTTACATTATTTCTCTTAAATTTAGGACGCATTACCGTGCAAAAATTATTAGTGCGAATACCGCGATTTTAAGCCCCTTCAACATAAACAAATTATCCCTAATAAACGGACGATATTTATGAATTACATATCGGCATTATTGCTGCACGATATACATATACACTAATATGGACATCAAATATCAGTTTTTATGTGTCCAACTCAATGGAATCTACCTACCATAATATTTTAATTAATTATTAATTAAAAACTTTATTCCTCTCTTTTACAGGTTTCACACATGGTAATTATAACTTTTTAATTTATCGTAATAATTTAATTTTTATGCCCCGCCCTCGATCAACATTTGTAACTAAGTTTATTCGTGGTCCTTTGAAATTTCTCTGCTCTGGCTACCGTATAATAATAATTATTGCTTTCTGGTTATTGATAGGATTGTCACTAATCAATCGAATTACTTTCCAACATTATATCGAAAATTTCGATATTGCGTGGGGTCGTTGTTTAATGCTAAAAGCAAAGTTTAGGTCAAAGCGAAGCTTGTGGCAAAATGAAATAAATGAAAAACCAGTGAGTGCTTCCGCCCTATGTTTAGCCTTTGAGCAAATTGTCCGACAATTTAATTATAATGTTCCTGGGCTTTATTATTGGTAGCGGCACACGATACATGTTAATAAACACTAAACGCATATATAGAGCAACATGTTACGTTCGTGTTAGTAAAGGACATTACAATATTATAGGGTACGATTTTTAACAGGCTATCGAAAGTTAAAAAAGATGATAAAAATTGTATATAATTGAACAAGAGATGACGTGCTTTTATTTAAATCGAAGACATATGTAAGTACTCGAAAAATATTGCCAAAGACTCTCCATCAAAACACTGATTTTGATATGTAATGAAGCATTTAAACTTTGAAAAATTGAAAATAACATGAATCAATTTACAGCTTTTAAGCTACAACCTTTCACGATTGAATAAAAAAAGTTGTAATTATATTTTAAAGATCCATTTTCGGTTATGCATATTTCCAAATAAAAAAAATACAGTAATTTCATTTTTTCCTCAACGTTGATGAATCACTTTTTATTTGTATTTTTCTATTATGACTATACAGCAGGTTTTAACAATCAGTAAATATAGATCCGCAAAACATGTTTTCACAAAATTACATCCCTTCACAATTAAAATTCTAACGTGTACCCATTAATATGTAGTACTAAAACCCTTATTTTTATAAAAGTAGTAATGAGGCATACAATTGATGGAATTTTCCTATTTTCTTCAACTCATTTTTACCAATTTTCAGAATTTTGAAAAATTATTCGATATTAAAACACGGCGTTTTTAACATGATTTCTTAATAACATAAATTTGCAAAAAGACGATTAAGATAGGGAGATATATTCTGAGAATTTGAAAGTCAACTTCAATGGGGATAGTGAAAACCGATACGGAGTATGCTAGTATAGTTAACACACCTTACAAGCACACGTGCATCTTTCTGTTTGGTGTTATTAGTTGTTGTAAACTCTACAAATCTCATTTAATGCATTGTCGTATTAAAGAGTAGTTATTTCATAGCTCAAAACAGTCGATAATTCAATTTAAAGCGTTTTATAGGGTAGTTTACTAAGGTTCTCGGCGCTTCAATGATATAATTTAGAAATTGCGAATAGAACGAATTGTGTGCTATATTAACTTATTAGCCAAATTAAGGTTATTTCCTATTATGTATATAACAGATTTAGTAAATTGTATTCGGTTAACGATAAACAACTACTAAACGTTTTCGATAATCGTACAACGATTACTGAGTAAGTACTCGTACTCAATGATAATTTATTACTTCACTCTCCTTAGTAGGATAACTATAGAGATGTCTTAATGTTAGTCGCATTTTTCAATTTAGTAATCGTGGTTGGCAACTGTAAATATTTGGTAATCAACAGAGATATGTCATTATTTGTAATCAAATCTTTACTGGTAATCGTTTGAGTAATCGATTAAGTTCAAAACTTTGGTGTATAAAAGCATTTTAAGATAACTGGACTCCATGTGGTCTAGTATTCAATAAGCGTAAGGATCAAATCAAACTAAATTTGAGGAAAATTTATTAGATAGTTTAAAATTAATTACTTAAAAGATTGGTCTTCCATGTGAACATTTTCGATTAAATTCATTCTATTGTTAAGAAAAAAGCAGTGTTTGAATGTCCGTATATTAGTTTGCCAAGAATGTTAATGATATAATATAATTATCTATTTTTGTGAAAAGACAGGATACATAAGAATTTATAGGATACAAGTTACTTGCCTATTTAGTCTGCGTTCATGTAAAGCTGGTCTTCTCTTTGTTACTTATTTTTGTTCATTTTCCTTAAAAAATACATTTTCATGCAAGCAATCCTCAATATGGCTTATTATTACGCATCAGAGTAGTTTTTAACACGTTGACTGCCGACTTTTTCATTTTCCATATTTCGACCATTGCTGTAATACTCGAATCGGAGTGATTGGCAGTGAATGTGTTAATAGCTTTTTATGACATTAACTAGTTAACTGCGGAATTTGTTTTTAAAAGTCTCTCACGGGGTGCGCAACTAATCGCTTAACGTCCAGATTATTTATTATTTATTTTTTTTGAATAAAACTGTAATAGTTTCGAACTACGATTGAAAGACTGTAGATTATACCATCAAATCGTCTCCAAATTACTCATCCTCAAACAAGGGCATTGGATGCTAATGGGTTAAAATCAAGAGGTGACGAGTATACACATCGAACGGAGTTAACTAGTTAAAAAAAGTCAAACTCAAGAATATGATCTTATATGTATATAAGGATTTGAATAATTAAAATTAAAAAATCTTCCAAAAGTAAATTTTGGTAATGGAAAATTTGCAGAAATATAGCGAAAGATATATGAAGGGTACAAGGAAAAAACCGAGCTTTTTCTTACATAGATATTTGGATATCACTGGTTTCAATATGAGGTGATACACATTTTAATAAGTTAAAACAGGGGAAAAACCAACCAAGTCCGTAGATGTTAAAGCTCAAAGTTCATTATTATGTTTATTCACCGTTGTGTTTTGAAAATAAAAATTGGTTTTTCTATGTTTGAGAAAAAAGTGATTTGGTCGGTTTTTTTCCTGTACCTGTCATATGATAGATGTGTAAAACTTATGTCTATATGTATAATATGCGTTGATTTGACAGAAAACGACGTAGGAAACTTTTATGTCTAGATTGTGATTGATTAAATGACTAAAAATTTTTCTATTTTTATCTACATTTTTTAAACTAACTATTTTCCTAAATAGGAATTTTGCAAAAAAAATAAAACTTACGTAGGTATAGTCGCCGGCAACGATAATTCATACACGCACAAAAAATCAATTTCTTTAACTTATTTCCCGAAATTCAACATAAATGAAAATATCGGCATGTAATAAACACATTCTTTTGATATATATTTATTGACCTTAAGAAGTTAAAATCGCGACACCGGGATATATACTGGCCGAAAATCGGTCTGCCTGTGTGTTTTCGCGGATGTTTTTGTTGCATTTAAAAAAAAAAACGTAAACATGTATGAATTTTCAGTGCCGGGGAATATATCTTATTTTATATTATTTTTTTATATGTATGTATGTATATGTATACCTGTATTGGCAAATCTATGAAAAAAACTATACAAGATGTATCTAAATAAATGCGACAAATTTTAAAGGGTGATTGCTGAGATATTGTTGTGAAGAAAAGTTCATATAAATATACATAGGTCCGAAAACGCTTCGTTTCTAAGATACNTATCACAAATTATATCTATAAATCAGCACCCACTCTGACAATTTGTCCAAGTATTATAATGATTTGCAAATAATAATATAATATTGGCGTCTAAATAAATTCCCGGCCCCTGAGTTTATTTAATAATAATATCAATTTAATTGTGTATGTCTTTTTCATCGTATAATCGTTCTAATGCGCCATCTTTTAGTTTAAATGCGAATTATTGGATTCTGTGCTGTTGTAAAGATATCCTCAAGAAATATTAGTAAAAGCAATGTCATTCGAAAAGCAGTACCTGAAACATTGGGTAGTATGTATAAAAAGAAGCAAATGCTTTTACTTCAAGATTTTGAGAGAAATTTTTCAATATCGATCCATTCTATATAAATTGCTACATAAGGATGGAAATATTTCTCCCGAAAAGTTAAAGTAGAAGCATTTGCTTCATTTTATTCATACGACCCATTGCCTTTTTTTGCATTCTAATTACAAAAAGTGCCGTTGAAGCTAAACAAATGATTTGTTTAGCCTTCGGTAAAATTACTATATGGTATAGTACCTGTAAAAAGTAGTTTCAAAACTTTCGGGAATGAAATTTTGATCTTCAGGATAAAACATGTTCTGGACAACCAAACCGAAACTGGAGCAGCTACTAGACGAATATTCTTGTCGGATGCAAAGAGGGCTCGGGGCATAATCTGACATGGCTCAGTCAACTATTTCTGTTCGACTACATAAATTTGGGTGAATACTGAAACAAAAGAATTTTCTGTAGAACAATTTTATCTATAAAATTGTCATTATCGATGAAAAATGGATATTTTAAATCCTAAAAGACGAAACTCGTTGGTTCCGAGTCCAAGTGAGCCATCAACAATTACTGCAAAAGGAAACATTCGCTCAAAAATTTTTTATGTACCTATGGGGGAATTTTAAAAGTGTCAGTTATTATAAGATGCTTAAACCCAATGAAATTGTTAATTCAGATCATTACCAGGAGGCGAATAATCAAATTGTTGATCGAAGCAAAAAGGCCTTTTAATGGCACTAAAACAAGTTAAGTAATTTTGTTGTATGACAACGCAAGGCCATATGTAGGAGAAGCGACCATAGAAGACATTTCCAGCATGAGTTGGTATGTTCTTCCTTATGCGGCATATTTTCAAAATTTCGCTTCTTCTAACCTGTTCCGATCGTTACATCATTTTTCTCATTCACATTATCGATCTCCCGAGGAAGTCAAAAAGAGCATCGATGAAAACGTAGTGTCAAATACGCTATCCTTTTTTGAAAGTGGAATCCGAAAGTTACCTGAAAAGTCGTAAAAATATTATAAAAAGCGAGGGAAATTATTTTGAAAACAAGGGGATTACTCATTTTTGCTATAACAAACCACAAAAAAGGATCTTAAATATATGTTCTTTTTTTGTAAAATTTTAATAAAAGTGGCTAGACTGAATTTTTAAAGACAATAGGTTTTGTAGTGCCTAAAAAATTTGTTAGAAAGCCGAAGAACACCGGAATTCAGCAGCATACTATCTTTGAACATTGACTTACGTGACTTTTTGGTTGGCGACATGTATATGTATATGTTGCAAAATGTCAAAGATTTAAAAAAACTATTCTTAATAAAATCAAATATTCTTTACAGCAGCTCCATTTGCGAATGCAAATCTCATGAGTTCCGGGTTTCGCGATAAACGTAGCCTTTTATTAAAAAAACTGGTTCGTTGTCGACGAAACCTGCAATTATTGGGATTTTTTCTTCAGTACAAAAATGCAGGTAAGTGCAAATTTAACGTTAAAAAAATACAAGAAAAAAGTCATTAATGCGAGTAAATCCAATAAATATTAAGATTTTTCCCTATTATTTTTTTCTCTTCGTTTTAATCGCTTTTCAAGCGGATTTAATTGGATTTCTGCGCCCCATAATCGAGCCAATATAGATTTTTACGGTAGACGCATTATTAAATAAGCAATTTCCCCCCTCCTTTAAAACTTAATTATAAATAAAATTAAATCGAAAAACAAATCGTTCGGTGTAAAACCGATAAAGGAAATGATAAATGTAATAGAAATCGAATTAAAGGGTCGTCATCGTAGGGGGCTGCTGCCGCTTCTCCTGCTGCTGGAAACTCCATCTAATTTCGAACGCAAATTGTTCATAAACGCAGCTCATATCCGGAGGCTAAACGTTGTCAAATTGACGCGACGTTGTCGCATTTAATGCCCGAACAAACATTTCTTTAGACGGGCCCTAGTTTAGGACTTTTTTCAAGGTAAATACGTAAATCTTAACTTATGAACTTAGGACACCTGAGACACACACATCAGAGAGAAAGAAAACTTTTCACTTTTCGAAACAAACATATTTTATTACATAACTGGAAACAAAGGGTTCTTGAAGTTACTCTTGATTTTGTAGGCAGTTTTCCATATTTCAAACAAGCAAATTGTCGAATGGAATCGGTAGAAAATAGCCAATGGCATGGAAATATGAGTGATTACCGTCCAAGCCCAAGCACCTAGACAGAAACAAAATTAAACCGTAATCAAATGTGCGTTTTTTCATAAATTCAGCTTTTATTCATTCAATATGCAATGTTACCTGAATTTGATATTTTAATTAAAAGATACTAATGGTTTTTTTTAAAGAAATTATGTTCACGGCATTTACCAAAAAATTTTAAGTGTGTCGGTCTAAATTCAGCTCTATTCTTCTCTAAAGTATTCACACTCCACATTGCCATGTTTGCTATCATTAAGAAAATGATAAGTTCCCTTCCAGGTTTTGTTCTTGCTTGAGAAATATTTTTGCACCTTCTCCACCAAGCGTCCAACACAAACATTGTCTAAAAAATACTTTTTAGTTGTTCTATTAAAAACTATCGACAATTACCTGTAATGAAGTTTGAATAAAAGCGAAAATATCAGCAACTAATCCAACAGGCGTCTCATTTTCCATAGTGAAGTACCATCCGATAATGGAAAAAGTTGAATATATAAACATACCGGTTTGAGCTACCGTCAATAATGTATTGTCCAGTCCTATACCCATTTGACTAAACTTTTTTTCATATTTAAGTTTTCGTAATTGACACATGGCTAAAACAGCAGCTATTGTAGTTGCAATGTAAAGCAACAGTTCTACTACGTTGACTTCCAATTCAGCATAATGCTTCCTATTACTATATTCATCTTTTTGTGCAGTTAGAACGAAAAACATCACCAAAGAAATTATCGTAAGCACAATTACCATAATGCCTAAACAACTTTAAATGTTATTTCAATCAGTTAAATTGATATTATTTTTACCAGCAAAAAGTCCTTTATGCGAGTTCGAACAATCAATGGTAAAATGATGACTAGAACTAGCGAAGTGTGCTAGCTCTTCAGATCTATGCTTATTCTTCTTGTTAGCACGGTTCTTGTCAAATTTGTCTTCAACTCGAATATGCTTCCACATTTCAAATAGAATGACCGCACAAATGAGACTTAAAAGAACGTTTGCGACATTATGCTTATATCAAAATAGAGATGTCTAATTATAATATATAAATTCATAATATGTTGTTTGAGGATTAATCAAAAAATATTATTTTCTATTTCAAAATAGATTTGATTTGCAATATTTATGTAAACCTTTATAGTATTTGGATTTGAATTTTGATTTATGACTGACTGCAAATAAGAGAATATCTAAAAATCATAAATTAAAGGCTAACCTCTTAATGATATTATTGTTAGGTCCAAAATTTAGAACATATATTTAATATTTGCCGGGATATCTATGATTTTTATAAGATTTTACGTCTGATTACTACTTTTCAAATTTGCACTATTTATTATAGGCTTTTATTAAAGATAAGATAAAGTAAGTAAGGATAAAAATCCATAAACTATAATACTTATGAAAAGCACTGTTTCAGTTATTGCGGCTGATCAAAATTATCCACTTTATCAACCGTAAAGTAGTTATACGAATAAACCAGCAGTATATCAATAGTAATCATTTTAACAAATTTTCTAGAAAATACAATATACTCGTAACACTACATTTTACTTGCGATTTATATGAGTGGTCTAGATGCAAAACCCGTCATCTCCATATTAAAAGATTTTGAGTAAAATGTAAAAAACGTGTATATATTACATTGATTTTGCATGGAACCGCCAAATTTAGAGATAGTTTTATAAGAGATTTGGTGGTATAGGTATAAAACTTAAACTACTAGAATATACATATGTAGCAATCTTACTTTAGAATGCAATAACATACATACCTCCAAATAGAACAAATTTGGAGATGGTGGATTTTGCACCTAGACCACTCATATATCAACGCAAGGACAAAATAAACAACTAACAAACCAAAAAGAAAAAAATAGAACATAAAATAAAATATTTAAACACTTCTAGAACTTATTGATTAATCTTATTGTTAGTACGCATTGCAAAGATCTATTTAATTTGATGGTACCAATTTTTAAAAATACGTTATCTGTAATTAGTGCGCAGGTTGTCTCCTTTCCTTGAATTTACAGAATTTCTTAGTTATTATTAAAGATAGAAAAGCGACTAGCGATTTGTTATAGTTTTGTAAAACAAAAGTTACCTCCAGAGATTTTTTCTAGCAATCTTTGTTTTTGAAACACACGTCGATTATGAAAATTTGTCATATCAGAACCCTCCTTGAATCATATGTATTTTTTCTAATAAACGTTTTAATGTACATAGAAACTATTGATGTAATTGATGATTTCTAAAATTAATAATTTCAGAAATATAGAATAAATTTAACTATTTTAAACGGAACTTCCTGTAGATTCTTTGATCATTGTTCGGATTTGTATTAGATACCAATTTACAAATACATATATAATTTTAAATAATAGTTATTGATAATAAGTTCCACACGCACAATTTTTATTATTCCAAAAAATGTTTACTCTAGAAATTAGATAGTTTGGTTTTGTGTCTGGCGTTTCTGGTGGTCATTGGTCCCATGAGTTTTTATAGGGAACCTTTGGTTTCAATCTGTCTTATTTTATTTTGGCATATATTAACTGATGTCCGAAATATCGGATATATGGAACAATATCATTTCTTTATCAATTGGCAAAATTCATTTGGCGCATATTCTGTTTTATTAACAAAACGGAATCTAAATTATGGAGTCTATATCGTTCACATAATCTCGAGATTCATCAGCAGTAGACTTTTTCTTAAGCTAATACATGAAAAACAAGATATATTACAACTACAAAGAAACAATTGCAGACTTAAGTTCTGCCGTATACAGGCCATTTAGAGATTTACAAATAAAACCTTTTATGTTGTTTGTTATCCTACATAAGACATTATTTCAAAATGTCTTATGTAGGATTAGAAAAATATGCGAAACATGTTTGAGATATAATGAAAATCCTTTTAAACAATTTGAGTAAACATTATTCTTATTTAGATACTTTTACTTATTATTTGTTGTTTAATTTCCATAATCCACTGTCGACCTTGTTATAAATAATTATTATAGAAAATATATTTTTTAAAAGCCGACGGAAAAACGAACTCAATAAACAAAAAAGTTACAGGTGGTACTGTTTAAAACAAAATATTTTTGTTGTATACATCAGAATTTCTCACAGTACGCATCTAGTTTTTACGTTAAAAAATCTACAAAAAACAATTTTTACTTTTTTGATAAATTATTAGACACTTGAGACATAAGGAGCGAAGGACGGGAGACCCAAAATATTTTCATAATCGCCCCGTATCTCAAAATCAAAGAGTGCTAGGGAAAATCTCTTTGTGGTATCTTTTGTTTTACAAAAAAAGTAGTACATTGTTGCAAATCTTTCTATCTTTAATAATAAGCGAGAAACCTCGTAAATTCAATCAAACTGGGAGACTGTTCATTGAGTTGAAGGAAAGGTTCATACATGTGTAAAGCCGATTTCGTCCAAATTTTTGCTGGAT
Organism: Hypothenemus hampei; assembly: GCA_013372445.1. NCBI lineage: Eukaryota > Metazoa > Arthropoda > Insecta > Coleoptera > Curculionidae > Hypothenemus > Hypothenemus hampei. The sequence continues at coordinate 218,633 of JABRWK010000108.1, read as the reverse complement.
ATTCAAAGTGGTCTAAAATCAAATAATAAAATATATTTTAAGTCAATGGTAAATGAGTTTTGAATTATTCTTTCTCTCGTTGATCTTATTTATAGGCTCTGCTTGTCTTTTTTCTTTTTTTGTGTCGGTAGTGTCTTTTCTAATGGCCATTTAATGTCAGTTTCATTCGCGCTATGTCTACTTCTGTCTCTGTTTGGAATGTAATGTTGATTTTACTCTACATTTAGCTAAAGTGTTAGTTTTAACTGTTTTAAGTCCACTTTTTCCAAATGGGCATTTATATGTATATTACATATATGTCCTAAGTTACAGACATTTGAATGTTCTTTTGGAAAAAATCCGTTGTTATATATTTGAATCGCTTATTCATGAAAGGGTAGAAATCATGCAAATGAAGTTTTCAGCAAATGTATAAAATGTATAATGTTTTTCTAACTCAAATTGTTTAAAAGTATTTCCCACTATTTCGAATAACTGCCTATCTGCTAAGAGTATTAAAAACTTATATCTCTTTAGTACTCAACGAAACATATACGTTTTAAGAATCGAATTTTGACATCATCAAATTTACGCTTATACGCTTTCATAAATGATACAGTGTTTAATTTTACACTATGGTCTAACCGAAATTTAGACGAAATACGTTTCCCTTATGACCTCACCAGACTCTTCTTGTGAGTAAATAGTAATGAAAAGTGCCATATTTACATAAATTTACCTGTATTCTATAGTACACGGAAATAAGAATGGGCTGGCATTATTGACTAAGGAGCTCATCAAATGGCCTGAGCAATAGTACCCCACTGGCAAAGACACGTTGCTTAAATTTTCAGCTTTATGTACTATAATTAAATTTTTTTATTACTAGTTTAGTATACTTTTGAAAAAATAAAAATGACATTTACCCGACAAATGGACAATTTCATGTTTAGTCTCTTCCACCAAAACACATAGCCATTCACAAAGATTTGTAGCTATCAAATGCATTAAGCCAAATCTTCCAATTATTTTATGTCTATTTAACTCCACATCCTAGAAAAAATTAGAGATGCTTGAAATTTAGTTTTACCTAAAATATATACTAAACTTTATGGTTGAGGAAGATGAATTGCACTTGAAGTAGAGTTAGGATCAATCTTGTGGCCGGAGTAATTGCTTGTAAAGTGCTGTAGTCGCAATTTTCTGCAGTTTTTAGTTCAAAATAACGACCAAATTCCAAACCAGAATATACCATGCTTCCAATTCCAAAAGCTTAAATTTTTTTTTTATTTACAGAAATAAAGTTGAGAATTTTTATTTTACCAATTGCACCTAGTCTTAAAAAGAAACTGCCATATTTCTTTGCTGGTTTACTTGAATAGTTACCTCTTTCAACTAAATCTTCATTAGGGTCCAATTCTTTTGCAAAATCGTCCTCTTTTTGTTCATGAATTAAAAATCAGTTTAATATCATTCTATATAATTAAAATAAGAAACAAACTTACTCATATTTTTAATCACTTCCTTAATTGCTCTTTCTTTTACGAAGCTGACGTATTCATAAGTAATAAAGGCTATACTTCCCAAATAAAGAAATAAATAAAAACCTTGATAATAGAAAAGATGAACCTTATCGGAAATAACTTGAGTAATAGGAAAGGCAATACCAAGAACCACTAGAAGTTTTGCATACAAAGCCGACAGAATGATGGTAAAGTCATTGCTAAAAGCTTGCGATTTAAAAAACTGTTGTATTACAATATCTTAACTTTTTACTTGTCCGTAATTCTAGACATTCTGTTTTCCTGATCTTTTCTCAAATTTTGTGTAGAACTGTTAAACATTTCCAAAAGATGTCTACGCTGATTCATAACAGATTGAGCTACACTAAGAGCAATAGCCTACGAGTATAAGGAAATAAAAAAAAACAATAAATGGAATGTAATGTGCGTAATGGAATATGTGTGAATATACCTACATATCTAAATCAGTTTCTTTACTTCTAGACTTTATGCAAATACTGCGATCCATTTGGTCTCTGTCTACAATCTGAATATGGTAATAGAAAGCTAGAAGGCGTATTCTTGTCTAATAAGAATCATGGTGTTGTCGGTAGAACAAACGATGTGCAGTAAAACAAATTTAGTTTTATGTAGATACATTCTCAACACAACCAACGACTTGATTTGAGTCTAAATATTAAGAAGCGATACCAATAATTCAATAATTTTGTTACAATAATCTACGTTAAGGTATTTGACAAACTCACTGATAGAAAGTTACTGAGCTAGGTTACATTATTCTTGTTATAAGTGCTGTCTTGTTGATGACTTTCTCGTTTAAAGTGGATCACTTTTAGTCAAAGTATTTTTATACATAGATATATACGTATCTCAGAACAAAAGGATGTTAAGTCCAAAATATCAATTTTCCGTTTTTTTTATTCTAATTTCTGATTTCTTTATGTTACATGTATAAGGTCCAGCATACATCACGAGGGGTAAAACTACACTACATAGAAAAAATGTATTAAGTCCCACATAATACAATTTAATTCATTTTAATAATTTTTATTTTCTTTCTCCTATAAAATTTATATTTTGGACTTAATACCATTTTGCTCTGAAGTATAAATATACATTTGGAAACGGTTATAGATTGTTGGATACGAAATTTGAAGAATATGTTCTTAATCAGACAATAATTTGCAGCCTAATTTAATTAGTTTATAAATGAGTTGCACAATGATAATAAAAAAAAAGTTCGTTAAAGAGAACAGTTTCCTTTTTGAGTCAAGTTCAAAATTAAATTTCGAAGTAGTCGGTAGTTCAAAGGTCATATTTCATGGATTACCAAAAAAATGCTGACAATGATCTGATAGATTTTGTTAACTATATCATGTGTAATAACCTTCGGACGATTATTAATTTAGTAAACAGTAATACTTTGATAAAACTTCCATTGTAAGTTCGATTTATGCAAATTACAATTCCTACAAGCGGCTTGTACATATGTATGTATGTCGTTCTTAACTAACCAAGTATGTTATAAGTCAATTTAGTAAGCAAATCTGTCAAAGTTCCTAAAGAATAAATTAATTTCATTTGAAAATTAATTTCTCATCGCTTGGATAGAAATCATCCTTTTCTGTCAAAATTGATCTACTATTTTCTTCAAAGTACGATAGTCATATGAATGTATTACCCAATTAAATAAGTATAAGTAAAATAATAATATTTTACCTGTGACGGCCTTCGTAGTGCAGATATAATACTAGCTCGTCTAGAAGACAGGGCACTAGAATTTCCATCCTGATGTTCAACGTCCGTGATAACCAATTGAGGTGGTTGTAAAAAACATCCTTGATTACTAGATTCTGAATCGCCTTCAGTTGTAGCAAAACCCACTTTCCTTACATCCCTACAGTGCCTGCAACATCGATATTCAAGTTCATTGGCGTACATTAGCATAATAATCTATGGGGAAAGACTCCGTACCGATTTTCTTCGTACGCTACGTCCATTAAAGTCCTTGATTACTTTCTGGGATCCCCGGGGGCCGGTTTGTCGCTTCTTTATTAAAAGTTTTCCTCGGGATTTAGGATTTTCGGTCCGCGACTGAATTGCTCTCCGATGGACGACAACTTTTCTGGATATGAGGTTTTTTGTTTTGTTTTGATCTATATTTATGAGGGGTATTATAAAATTAGAAGACACAGTGCTGTACATAAAAAAATTAAAATAAAAAGGTACTAAATTTGATGCTGTTAAGCCACTGATTTATTTGTTTTAATCTGATAAATGGGTTTGAAAATTATATTTCTTAGTAATAAAAATATTTGATTGTCTTTTGATTATTAATAGTTATAACCCTATGACGCATTTTATTGTAGAAATCTATATATTAGTTTTTTTAGCTGCAATTTACCTTCACAATATATTTATAAAAATATATTGTTTCTTATAAATATGTGTATTAATAGGCTTAACAACGTATATACAGGGTGACCCTTCGAAAATGTTGTCTCCTTGTAGGTTTTGAAAAAAAAAATAATGGGATCCATTCGTTTTGATTTTTCCTTTTTAACAAAATTATATAACACAAGGTGTTCCAAGAACGATAATTTAAAATATTTTATCATTTAATAATAAAAGTATATTCGAATTAAAAAGACAAAAATATTCAAACCTGTAGAAAATAGGACATATTACAAGCAAAATATAAAGTTCATGTTGAAATGAAAATTTTGATAGTTTCTATTTAAGGAACTAACTAAGGTGTAGAGTAATATCTTCATTGGATTATTCAGTACTAGTATTCATTCAGATCAACTAATAGAAATAGCAAAGTTTCTATAAAAATGATTTCTACATAAATTTCAAAATTAATGTATCTAATATTTTTTTAAATATGTTACATTAAAGAAGCCTAAAATAAGAGTGCGATATTTTCGTAAGGTCACTCAGTATATTAACTGTGTATACTTTTATGTGTAATTATCTTTAATAAAACGCACAAAACACTTTAATTGTTATAATTTTATTATTTTATTGCGATGCAAGTACAAATGTTGGGGTATTAATTAAAAATAATATCTGCCAAATGGTCTGTATATTTGTGGCATTCCAACATTCTCTAAAAATTTTTCGAATATTTCGAGATATTTTTCCTAATTTATCCAATTATTTGAATAAAGTTAACTTGAAGCTGATACATTTTTTTTTAATTGTGTAGAATACGTCACGCAGTTACTTTTTCTAATAACAGTCAGTACTTCAGAATTTGTTTTGGAGATTCTTCACCACATATTTTGTTATTTTGTTAAATTAGTTTTGGAATTCGCAGGTCACATTCTCAGTTTTAAGATTGTAGGAAAACATATATAAAGGGTGATCCATTAGTTCGAAAAAGTACCATATCTACTTTCTTTTTTTTTAATAAAAAAATGCTTATATGTATATGTAATAGTATAAGTGAATCACTTATTTGAGAAACCCCACATGTCCATAAATTCACTTTCTTTTTTTTAATTTTCTTTGTCACTAAACCAAAGGTTTTTTTACACCGTTTTTGAGAAAAGTTGATAACAAATGCACTTACTTTATATTGTGATACCTGCTTTCATGGATTTTTCATTCGTATTTAAATAAAACAGTTTTTTCAATTTTTCTCAAATAAGTGATTCAAGTAAAATATATATAAGTAAAAGGACTACAATTTAAAAATATTCTCGAGTGTACAGGGTATTTAACGAAAACAGGACGTAAGAAAATATAGTTTTTAAATAGAACACAATGTACATAACTATACCGTGTATTCAAAAAAAAAAAAGACTTATCAAGTAGGCTGTGGATCGACTTGTAAACAAAGAACGTATGGCGATTGTTGTACTCGCTGATTTTCTTGGACAACAAAACAACATAACCACAACTTGTGTTTTTAGTTTTTAGAAAATCGGCGAGTTAAAAATCGCCATACGTTCTTTGTTTACAAGTCGATCCATAGCCTACTTGATAAGTTTTTTTTTTTGAATACCCGATACTTTAAGATATTTGCCTTTCCTCTAAAAATTTTCTTTTTTTATGATGACAAGCCAACATACATAGCAAAGTTGACAATTTATTTGAGAAATCCTCGAAAGCTTAAGAAAAACAGAGATTTGCAAAATCGTTCGGCTATTCTTTCAAACCAACCGTAGGTAATTGCAATGACAAAATTAAATCCATAAAAGTAAGTACTTACTTAAGGTTACTGGTGGTAGTCGCAGTGAGTATCTTATACAGAGGATTTTCTACTGACATGTCAATTTTGCAAATTTCAAACCAATCTGTGTTATATTTTTTAAACGAAGCTTCCTGTACGTTATTGACTTATACATATCGTTCAGTTATTGGTTCTGTTTAATTTTTATGAATTGGCCATTTCTGCTACTTTTGACAATATTTGAATTTTCATAAATTAATTATTCTCTTAAAAAGGCGTTAAAAAGTTCTTGTTGCAGTTATTTTTATTGTTACCTAGGTAATAGTAATGTCGTAACAAATAATAAACGTAAACATAAGGTCATATATCAATTATCTTAATAGATATCAACAAATTTAATACATTTACAACCAAACCAAAATTAGAAAATGGACTTTTTAAAAGAAGAATTAGACGACATGGTGTTTATTCTAGACATCACAACACACAGTGATCACAAATTGCATCCTTGCAACAAGATTATACTTTCAGTCCTAATCATACAATCGACAGTCTCGAAAAGTTTTCGAAAAATTATCAGCATTTTTTTATCCGTACGTGTAAAATGGAACATGAAAAAAAAGAAAGAACTAAAACAGCACTTTCAGAAGAAAATGAATTTACATAATTGTTAAAAGTAGTTGAAGATCCGCACACTTTTCCGAGAATCATAACAAATGAAACCGATATTAGTCGTTCTACTATTCAAAGAAGTACCAGCTAATGCAAGATTTAAATGAAGAACATCAGCAAACCAGAATAATTTTTTTGTCGATAGGCTAGTCAAAAAATAGACCAAAATGTACTTACTATTCATTGATCAAATTTTGTTTGCTGATGTAGCTATGTTCCATAAAAATGTAAATGTGAATCGGTACAATTTTCGTTATTATGCAGTAGCCAACCCCCACTTCATTCGAACCAATAATTAAACCAGATGGTCACTAAACACGTGGGATGGTATAGTTGGAAATTACGTTACAGGTCCATACTTATTCGGAGGTCGAGTAAATGGACAAATGGAGCCGGTTCATAATTATTTAAATAGTGCATTTGCAAAACAGATAGATCGGAAGGGGTTTCTACATATATTTGGCGGCCTCGGTTGTCTAATGTGACAAAAATGTTTTTTTCTAACACAAGGGAAGATATGAAAAATCCTATTACGGAAATTTTCCAAAATATTAGTGATAATGTATTAAGAGTAGTTAATAGATCCTTTAATGAAAATGTTCAAATCTGTTTTGATAAAAATGGAGGCAAATTGAACAATATTACCTATTATATTAATACATTGCATGTATAACGTATAGTTACATGGATTGTTTTATTTTCTAATTTTAGTTTGGAAATATATAAAATTTGTTAGTATCTAATAGATACACTGGTATCTATTGAGATAATTAGTTGATATGTGAACTTATCTTAACGTTTAATATTTTTATGGTATTGCTGTTACCTAGATAACAAAAAAAATAACTGTATCAAAAACTTTCAACGTCTTTTTGAGGAAACAATTCATGAAAATTAAAATACTGTAAAAAATAGCGAAGATGGGTAAAAGGAAACCTTCGGAAAAACTAAAAAGAACCAATAAATGAACAATATAAGACAATAACGGACTTTTTGTCTTTCAAAGCAATGTTCTCGAGTAAAAAATGAAAACCATCTTAATGTACTCCGTTTATTTTAACGGATATTTAAATAATTTTACTATAAAAGTTGACTATTATTTTAATTATTAACATACCGTAAAGGCATAACAATTTATGTAAAATATTCTATGGACGAATGAAACTATTCCTACCAGAAGGGGAAAAATGAAAAAAGAATGCTTACAAAACCCTTATTACATTCACTCAAATTTTCCTTCCTAAATGATAACTTATACATATGAACAATTGGAAGAAATTAATTATGTAAATTAATAAAGGGCCCAGTTAATGATATAAATGAATGAAAAGTATCGGGTGTTCGGAAAAATTCCTTATCAAGTAGGCTTTGCATCAATTTGTAAATAGAGATCGTGTGTCGATTCTTATTACAAACTTCAAAATAAAACGTCAAATATGGTTATGAAAAATGACGTTTTACTTTGAAGCTTGTAGTAAGAATCGACACACGATCTCTATTGACAAATTGATCCAAAGCCTACTTGATAAGGAATTTTTCTGAACACCCTATAGATCTGAACTAATTTTACTGAGCAATGGTAGCAGCTTTTACTAAAATAAAAATAACATATAAATAGAAATTATTATAGCAATTGCTCACAATAAAGATTACCTCCCCGATTACATATGTCAGATCTCTTTCACAAAGAACTTATAACGACTCCTACTCTTTGATTGTTCTCCCTTACTTTTCTGCAAGTTGCCTCTATCCTTAAAATTAACTATCACTAATTTGTTCTGCATAGATATTTTCATTTAAATAGTCCCAGATGTACTAATTCCAGGGTTTAAATCTGGAGACCTGGCATGCCAGAACGCTGGACTTTCTCCAAGAATATAACCATAACTATTCATTCCCTGACTCTATGTCGAAAATGGCAAGTAGCGTCATCTGGTTATATCCAAATATTTGGAAACCGCTTATGTAAAAGGAACCAAGCGACTTTCCCGTGACCGGAGGTACACTGATTTGAATGTTCTGAATTGTACAGCAAATTCATTTAGAAAAATATAACATCCTTTAACCATGTGACTTTAAATGGTTTAGGTTACATTTTTAAATTATCACAAATCAATTAAAGTCAAAGATGTAGGTGAAATATCTTAATTTTGGCACATGGTTCCCTATTGATAAATGAAGAAAATTGAGTGTCCACATCGTTCTTTATCATAGAACACAAAATATTAATTTAAAATTTAAAAAACACACAAAGAAGTAATAGTACATTTGACAATAACATAAACATTGAAACTTTTCAATCCTTTTCTACTTGAAAATCTATTTCAAGTCTCTTCCAAGGTGTTTTCAAAATTGGCAACCAGATGTAGACTGGTATTATAATAGTTATTTATGTAATAAGTGTGTAAAGGGATGTTTTATGGCATGAGCTCGGAGCTGTTTTGCGCCGAATCGAAGGTGAGGTGCAAAAAAATCCGAGCGAATGACATAAAACATTTTTACTCACATTTTGCATACAATATTTTTTCTACAGCAGAAATCTTAAGAAAAATAGTATATTGTTCAACTAGGGAAAAATGTTGGCGTTTCCACGGTGAGCCGAATGTTGTCAACACAAGTCGTTGGCGAGGGCGCCGAAGGCGAGCGAGACAAGGCGAATGCTGACAACATTCGCGAGTCGTGAGCAAAATGCACTTCCAAGGGACTAGAAAGTACTTTTCGCTCACACCGTTCGAAAAAGTGGTTTGTGGAACCGATTTATAGGCATGAGAAAGTGTCAAAATTGCGTAGGTGTTATAAAAAAGTTTTTTCGACATTGACAGACATCAAAACAGTACTCTCAAAATGGCTTTGATATTTTGCACTTGCGCAATGTGAATTTACTTTACGCACCCTAAACCAGTTTACACTAGTTTTATTATTCAGCATGGATAAAGAAGCACTTTTGACACGGTTAGCAATGTGTAAAATGACGTTTTATACCCGTCTGTAGAAAAAAACGTTTAGACTTCTCTGGAATTAAAAACAATAAACTTTTTATATCTACTGTTTTTTTCTCCGAAATGAGTTTTCTTTGTCGTTTGGATCTATCTTTAAATAAACAACAAGAAAACCTTCATTACATAGATAGATATTGGGTTCCTTGACTCAAATATTTTGCCTATGGTAAATAGTGAATATTGAAATCGCTTAGTGTCCTTATCTCAATTTTGTTGTTTTGGCACTTGGTTCCTTTTAGATAAGCGGTATCCATTTGTTCGTGTAAAAAGCGAAGCGTCTTTATTTGTAATAGGTATAAGCTATTAGTAGGGAATCGTGAAAAACTTGAATGATTACCTTTTCAGAAAGAAAAACAGGTCTACGAAGATATCCACAGCAACAGATTGACAGGTTATGCTTTAAGGGTATGATGAAAATTAAAATCATAGCCAACTTTTGTATTAAAATTTTTAAATATTTTAACATCCGTTTATTTGGATATTTGGGTTAGCTCGATTATTGGACACTCGTGGGAGTCGGTAAATACACTGGGAACCACTAGACCATCTTTTACGTCTCATCGTTATTAATTCTTAACAAATTCAAAAGAAAAGTGGATTCATTAAAAGAACGGGTAAAACAAAATCAAAAGTTCAAAGATGGCCGACGACATCTGTCTAAAAAAAGTGATGGGGTGGTTACACAAGTAGTAGGGCTGGGCAGTTTCCGACAGAGGGCGTTATTTAGTTTATTACAATACAGGGTGTTCCAGAGTTGTGGGGACAAAAGTCTAGGGGAGATTCCTCTCAAGAAAATATGACAAAAATTTCCTATGAACATATTTTCTAAAATACTTTGCTTCTGAGATACAGGGTGTTAAAGTTTAAAAAAAAGGACATTTCTTTTTTTTAAATTCCAAACGGCTTATGATTTTTTAACCAAATTTCGTATATGAGTTTAGCATATCGATAGGCTTAATTCAAAAAATGACTACTTTTCAGCATTCACCAATGGCGGAGATATGTGTCCTTTTTTTTTCCTTTTTTTCCATACAAATTTAATAATACATGATATCCACATCTCCACCACTGGTGAATGGTTAAAGCTAGTACTTTTTTGGATTAAGCCTACCGATATGCTAAACTCATATACGAAATTTGGTTAAAAAATCTTAAGCCGTTTGGAATTTAAAAAATAAAGAAATGTCCTTTTTTTTAAACTTTAACACCCTGTATCTCGGAAGCAAAGCATTTTAGGAAATATGTTCATAGGAAGTTTTTGTCATGTTTTCTTGAGAGGAATCTCCCCTAGACTTTTGTCCCCACAACTCTGAGACACCCTGTATATCCAGTAAGTTAAACGACGTTCATAAGATGGCTTTTTTACTCCAGAACATTGTTTTAAAAGACAAAAAGTCAATAAGGTATTTGTTTCTTAATAATTTAATGATAATATTAGAAATAAATTTTATTTTCACAAATTGGCGTGCCATTTTTTTCATAAAAAATATCCCAAGTAGTGCCCCTTTGTACGCCACTAGTGGATCTAACAGTAAGTCTGATGTTTTTACACCAAAATATGGAATCTTGAATACACAACGTGCAAACAAAATTTCGTTGTAATATTTTTCGTGGTTTCAAATACATTATACATAAGTCAATTTTTGCCAAAATTTAATAATTGACGCCATCTGAAATAAGAAAAAATGTTCTTTCTAATACTGGTTGTGAAACGTAAATAAATCAATCATCTAAGCGAAAAATGCTGAATTTTCTTTTTTTGTTTTAAGTAAACTCATAGGGTCGTCAATTTTTAAAATGATTTTCTCAAAATTTTCAAATTTCGTCTTAGCCTATTTATTCCGTGTACCCTTCATATGTACATAAGTATATTAATGAATTTCGATTTTTTAACGAGAACTTTAACACCCTTCGTCTTGGTACCAAAGGGTTTGTGAACATTGTTGTATTCTGATGATTCGTTCTTGATCCTCAACTATTCCTATTGAACTTTGAAATACGCTGAATATTTATAAAAAATATTAAATATAGATAGATAAGTACATACATTGTTCTATGGAAAATCGTGCCTTAATAATCAATCCATAACCAACTATATTTCCATTGATTTATACAACATCTCTCGTTATGCGGAAATTATCAATGACAATTAAATACTTACGTTAGTAATATTTTAAATCGGAACGTCAAATTTAGATACCCTATAGATTTATTGATATTCTTACTATAAATGCAATTGTATATTTTTACATCCGTAATTTGTACTTACGAATAAAAAAAATAACACACTAGTAATTTTTTTTTTACAAAATTATAGTGCGCCTTTAAAAAGTTTTCTACAAAAGTTTTCTGGAATGAAGAAGTTTAGAAAAAAACTTCTGTGCTCCATTTTTTTTAGCACGTTGAAGGAACATGTTAATATTTTAACATAAAAGTCATATGGGGTCTGATAGACTCCATGCCAATAATCAGTTACCATTTTTCTTATTTTTTGAAATAGAATAAGAATTGAACTGAATATACTAGAATATTTATTTTTCATGATCCAGTTGTTCGTATTTGAAAAAATTGCATTTAATTCGGCAAAGTACCAAAGATAAAAATTCTTTCGGAAAAATTAACTCTTTTTACCAAAATATGTATTTATAAAACCTTTTATTATCAATAATTGAAAAAGCCAAAGTAGGAACCTATTTCCAAGATGTTATGAGTCTAATAGACTTCACTCAAAAACTAGTACGTGTTTAAAAATTGCTGACTACAGGCCGACTTAAGGCATACAAAACGTCATTAACGGAGAGTGTTTTTAGTAATACATCTAAGTGACTAAAAAGGGCGGCGCACATTTTATTTTAAACAATAAGTTTCCAGCTAAAATCTTGTTGGGGTCATGTAGACCCTCGGTGACTTCAATGGGTTAAAGGAATTTTTGAAATTTGGCAACTACTAATACATAATTTTAATTATAATTTGTACAAGATTATGTTAAAGAACAATCGATGGTCTTTCCAACGCCACCTATTTTTGTTATTTTCAATTGGTACTGTTGACAGTGTAAAGATAATAATGTAAACAGTACAAACTTTATTAAAATAAAATTTAATGTTATTTAATGCTGCATATTGAAACCGCATGCCCTTATGTGGTAATAGAGAGATTAATTAACGTGCTGTCTTACATTGTGAAGGCTTTTTAGACTAGTCAGCTCATATCCATGTATGATACGTTGCTCTAAATCTTATAAATTTTGCAGGTTGACTCGTCAAAATTTTGTTTTTAAATGGCTCGATAATAAAAATCCTATGGTGACAAATCTATGAATGTGCAGCCTATTTGATCCAATTTGGATTATCGCTAACACACACTCATGACGTCGCAAAATTCGAAGCGTTGCCTTCATTTTGCTTCTAATTGTAAGACATTTTAGTTTTATAAGCGTAAAACTGTTACCGTTCTAATATTCTAGATATATTTCGTTACACGAACCTATTTTACAAATACATGGCGTTTCGATATTTCTTTTATGTGTTTTATAGTATTTTAGAATATTATTCAGTTTTTTCCGAGGTTTTTCCTTCTTTACATTAACATGTTTGAAATTTAACAACACTAAAATGGATGGTCTTGCACGCATAATCAAATGAATATTAAAATGGTGTTTTGAAATCTGCAACTACTATAAAAGATTTTGAAAGTTGTATTCGCTAAAGAGAAAAAGAAATTCCAGAAATTATAAATCTAAAGCACTATGTCCATCTTTCAGTAAAAATTAACTAGTTTGATTTTTTTTTAATTTTCCATGTCGAAAAAGTCTTGGCTCGTAAATATTCTATAGGTGCCCCCCAGAATATAGCGGATTGACCATTTATGTAAAAATTAATTGCATGCCTATTCTAAAAATTTCATGATATAAGGAGACTGATCTATTTTATATTTATTTTAAATTTTAGGACTAATGAAACAGAAGAAAATAACAGAAACCTGAAAATTTAAGTCCTTTTTATATTTTATATTTATCACTACATACATAAAGGTATCTAGGTATTAATTTAACCAAATTTACTTCAGTTGGCCACAAAACTAGAAGATATAAGAGAATTTTTTATTAATCTGACTAGCGCATGTGTTCCTGCAAGCCTGTGCGAGCGAAAATCAAACCTTTACCAGTGCTTAAGTGTTCGAGAGCCTTCCGCGCAAAGTCGAAACTTCAAAGATATTGTGAGCAATTTTAAATGAATATTCGTTCTCGCTCAACATGGCTCGCTCCGTTGGTTGGAATGCAGCTTTAGAAAACCAAAGGCAATACATTTAGGGTCAGTTTGAAGCATATTATGTGAATTGGCAAAAAAGTAATTTTGAGTTTTTCGTTTAAACTAATAGAGAAAAGTGCCCAAAACTGGATCCCCCATTTTGTTATATTTTATAATATTATGCACCATTTACATTTTAATTTTAGAAAATATAATTAAAAATTAGAATAACTAAAAATTATTTTCAGATATTTTGTATTTTTGCAATGCAGAAATAGATGCCGACATCGAATGCATTGTCAATCAAATTGACATTAAACATAATTAAATAAGATGTTATACAAATTACTGAATGTATTTAAAATAGATCTAGAAAATATACATTATAACAAAATTAAGGTGTTTAGCAACAAAAATCGCAAATATACGAATCCTTTTCAATATTAAAACTTATTCCAGTGTCAAAAAAAGATAATGTCCGACTTATAAGCAACAAGTAAAGTGAGGGACATTTGTGCTTTGTTACATTGTTGTAGTTTACATTCTATTCCACAAAATTTCAAGATAATGCAGAGCAAGAAAACCGAGAGTTCACTTTACGGGCAAGGATCCGGTTCAGGGTATTTTCTTTTACTTATTATTTTATAAAAAAAAAAACATGTTTCAGTAATTTTCCATCTTCTATTTTGATCAATGATTGGTTGCTATCTTTCTGGCAATTTTATGTGTCATGCTCATAGAACTTTAGTTTCTTTTCCTCAAAAAACTAAAATAAGTACGATTTCAGATCATTATCTGTGGTGAAAATTTTACCATTTAGAGAGTTTTGCAAAGTTCAAAATAAAAGATAATCTGAAGATGCAAGATCAAGGCGCTACTTTGAATGAGACATTACTTCCGAACTAAACTCCAATAAGTTTCGACTGTTATACAAAGATTTGTGTGATCTAGCATTGTAGTGGTAAAACACGACTCTTACGATTTACCAAGTTCGGATGTTGTTCTTTGATTCCATTTTTATTAATTGTTGCCAGCAAACATTTCAATTGACTGTTTCATTTCTTGCAAGTACGTCAAAATATACAATATACTTATAATTCTACCAAATTGAAAGCAGCTATTTTTTATACTATTTTTTGATAATTTTTCGACATAATGCAAGCTAGTTCGTAATGCCTTGGACCATGATTGCTTTTGAATGTTATTACAGACGATCCATTTTTCATCGTCAATGACGATCTATTTCAAAACGAGATCGGTTTCATTGCGCTTAAGATGGAAATGGCAAACGTCAATATGTTAAATGAATTTCTTCCATTTCATGTGCAACGGAAATCCAGCTTCCAAAATATTTTGTATAATTTTCAGTTTTGTATATGATACATTTATCTTCTTTTCAACCTCTCTCACATTTGCATGATAATACGTTTTAGTTATGACTTGAAACTATCAATAGCAATTTGCTGACCAAAACGTTGATCATCTTCTAACAGAAAGTCCGTAGGATGGAATATTTTTAATCAATTTTGACACGTGTGGTGTGTTAAGGCATCAACACTATAAATATTACATATCGCTCATTTACTGCAACAATGTTATAAACTAAAATCTATATTTCTAAATAAACGCAATTTAAATTAAGAATACCTATTATTCCGATGTAAAATAAATATTTTACGTCAACCGCATTGATATATTTTGGAAGATATAACCATTGAGATAATACATAATAGCAGTACTCTGATTTAATTAAGAAAATTTTGAGAAAATATTTTTTTAAATGTAAGTATAACCCCAATATCATCGGTATACAGAAGAAGGTTATTAAGTCCATTCGAAAATGTCTAAGTCCATTTAGTCATTTTCTTCTGTATTTTTTATTTGATAAGGAATTGATCAATTGTGATTTTTCTTAAATAAACATTAAATTATTATGATTATTTCTTTTAAAGTTACTTAATAATTTATAAATTTCTTTATTAAAAATTTTTCAATTTTATACTTATTGTTAGTTACTTTTTCCTATACACTGACGATATCCTTGATTTTGAGTTATGCTATGTTCTTATAACAACTAAGCGTATGTCTTAGGAGCTTCGGCAACTTTCTTGCCTTTATAGAAATAAAAAAGTAAACATGCCGAATATGCTAGTTGCAACCGTCCATGTTGAGATTAACTTTAAACAAACAGCAAAAAAATATATACATATAATATGCTTCAACCGTAAACTCTAAGTGAGAGCAAAAGTAAAAAAAAAACAAATGAGAGAAGTGTTCAGAAAAAGTGCTTCAGGGCATTTTTTTGGGAAAATCGAATTTACTTTTTTGCCAAGCTTATACTATTACATACCTCAAATTAATTTCAATTCTATGTACTTTATAATTTAAGCTAAATATTAAACATTAAATTAAATAGGTAGGAATATTATAATTGAATGTAAACATAGGAAAAGTCGCTGGAATAATTAGATAAATATGTAGATGTCTTCCTTTTGTGAATTTATATAGAAAAATAATGTTTAGTTTCACAACGTTATTGTCTTTAGAAAGAGGTTTATATCTAATTGGTCTTCAACTATAGAGATTGGTTTCAGTTAAACGCAATTTCACAGTATTTCGTCCGTTGTACGTTCGTTACCAATGCAGATGCTCTAATTGTAGGTTGCTTTTTAGCAACAAAAAAAAAATGTTAATTTTAAGATTTTAGTTTGAACTTAAAGTTAAAATTTATCTTGATCTGAAGTTATAAAGTACTCACGTCTTGAATGACTCTCAGTCGGATTTTGAGATTTTCTAAAGAAGAATCCCTATAATCGATTTATAAAACTTTACATTTGACAGAGCATTTTTAAAATTTTTTGTGATTATATTTTGTTATTTCCATTTCTTTTTTCTAACCCACAAAAACCTTCAAACAATTGATGTAATAATACGAGTACATATTCCAAGTTAAATTTTCCCTATACAGAATTTTTGTTTTTTTTTTTTTAATTTGTAAATATATTTTCATTGTATGGATGTTATTATTCTATGGCATATCGCAAACCCATAAGAAACTTTTAATGAAAATAAGCCGTTAATTATGTTTATTATTAAGACACCCTCGATTTCTCGTAACACACTCACTGTCTTTAGAACAATTCCAAATTATATTTTTTTACATTATGTACTTACTAGTATTTTATACTAGTAAGTACGTAGAACTTCTAGGGAAAATAAGTGAAAAAAAAAAAGGTTTTGGAATAAACTTACAATAAATATGCTTAGTTTTTGATTATACGAAGCTAATTTGTAAAGACCCGGTCTTGCAGCAATAAAACTATTTTTCTTAAGCCGGTTGCTGGAAAAACTTTTCCCGCAGGATCGGAAAGATAAAAATTTTAATTTCTCACTTTCCTGCGAGCACAACACTTTGGGACTGCTTTTCTGCTTGAGTTTTATCATTTAACTTCGAATCCGTGTCTCGGTTTGTCGTTTTAATTAGCATTAAAGTGGTGAAAAATATCACCTCAAAATAAAATAGATGAGAAAAGTGTCCGATGGACGATGATGGCGTCCAAAAAAGGGAAAAAACATTGTCGTGAAAGTAAATATAAAGGTTAAAAAGCGGTAAAAGCTGAGCAAAACGAATTTTCGACTTCCGATTTACCAGGGAGGCGACAGAGCACGGCTTTTTTCTTCGTTTTGTTTTCCTCTTGGCCCTTTTCTTAACCCTCTTATGACGATAAAAGATTTTTTTTCTATAAAAATACTATTTAAGGAAAGAAATTCAAAAATAAGACTAATTGTATTCAGGGACTGGGAATTTTTGACTGTAGGCCCTTTCCAGCTGTCAAACATCAATGTTTCATTTTAGAAATTGACATTTTTTAACAAAGTGATTTTTTTTATTTCGATTGCGACTCTGTGGATTTAATCAATTGATCCATGTTTCAAGGAGGTATTTCCTTGGATTAATTAAACGAGTATTTCCTTGGATTAATTAATTAAGTTGTTTTGTTTTTGAAGTTAAAATTTTTGCATACATAAAAATAATTATTTATTTGTATACTATATGTATGTATTTGAAAATAGCTCGCATGTATGANAAGTATTAAAAGAGCGTATACAAGAAGCAGTAAATGAACTGAATGTTCCAGAAATTATTCATAAAGTTTATGATAAATTTATTAAAATAGCAGAAAGATGTGTCGATATGGGTGGTAGTTATGTTGAATAATTTTATTTATAAAAATGTTGTTAAAATTAATAAATAATGATCTTTCTCTTTTGAAGCATTTTAATATTTTCTAATTTTTTCACCACCCTGTATATCTAATCTAAATTTTTTATATTGCAAACTCATTTCCTCAATAAGCAGGACTTTTTATAAAGAATAACTTTTTCTCGTAAAATCAATAATAAAAATTTTTTCCCTATTGTGTACTCCATCCGCGGACACACTGTATATGTACCTACAGCCAGTGACGGATAAAAGTGGATGATTAAATAGTTATTTTGTAAATCTGACTTTTAAACCTCATTTACCTTGTCATTATTGTAACTGACATGACACTGAAAAATAAATAATAATACTTAAATATATTGCAATGTGTCACTTAAATTTATTTGAAAAACCTCAAATAGTTACACTAATTAAAGAAGGATGATCAAAAAATGAAAAAAACTTGGTCATTTTACCGTCTTAAACAGTTACCCTGTCAATTATATGATCGAGTACCTATCAATAGTAGGTAAAAGTCGGATTCAACCAAAACAGGGAAAAATAACTTGAATAGTTGTCAACTTTCATTTGTCACCGACTATACAAACTAAATCTCAGTTCATGTAGGGGTAATTCCCATGTATATGAGACACTCGTGTTCCCATATATGTATACGGGATACTCGCCATTTTTGGTTACTTGTTTATATGTATTATCAAATATAAATTATGTCAATGAGTTACCATTTTCTTTATTAAGGAATACCCTGTATAGTAGAAATGTGCCCTAAATATTGTGAAGAAACATGTTGCCAAAGGCTGATTGTATGATGATATTCCTAAGGTAAATTTAAATAACAATGGCTTCTAAAATTTTAATCCCCTTTCAGTTAAACTAAGCAAGAAGATCCTGGTGCCTGCGAGAGAAAATCTTTTGACGGAAAATTAACTGCATTTCCTGGTACATAATCGTCAATTCTCTGTGCACTAATTTATCGAAGAAAACCGTCCTTGTTGTTTTTACGCTACGGTTCACTTGAAACTTTATATATCTTTTTCATCTTATTTAGGAATACATAAATGTGTATGAATATTATATTTCCGTTCTGATTGAATTTATTTTGTCGAAGAAGCGCGTTTTATTAGTAAAAATGCGCTCTGTCAAAAAGGCTTTTGGGTAAAAATATAACAGGTAATGCGATTTTCGTACGGCATATCGTACATTTCTTCTTGAAATTGTATAGAATTTTCCCTGCATCCGTACAAATTGACACCGTTGTAAAAAAATAGAAAAGATTTATGTATTCCTAATAGATACGTATATAACATTTCTATGCAAATTTGAAAATTGTCTTAATGTAAAAAACAAACGCAAATTCTATTTACACCGCGAACCGAATTATGATACCTCTGTTAATACGTGAGATAAAAATTCCAACTATTCAAATGTAATACAGCAACAAATAAAACACACTTTATTAAATTAAATCGGATATTTAATTAACAACGCAATAAATAATAACAAATATAAATGTAATCAACAGGATTTTGCCAATTAAAGTTCAATTCAATCCATTGAAACAATCGAAAAGTGCCTCCTGACGAACGGGCAAATCAGGCGACAGCCAATGATGCGTGATGACCACACATCCGAACAATTCGATGACGTCAAAAATAAAAGAAAAATTGTTACCATCTCTTTTTAGGCAAATTCATGCGCGACTAGTTGGCCAAGCTTGGCTTACTTCGATCATATTCATTATGGTTT
Source organism: Hypothenemus hampei (assembly GCA_013372445.1). Taxonomy (NCBI): domain Eukaryota; kingdom Metazoa; phylum Arthropoda; class Insecta; order Coleoptera; family Curculionidae; genus Hypothenemus; species Hypothenemus hampei. The sequence continues at coordinate 199,059 of JABRWK010000108.1, read as the reverse complement.
GTCAACCATGCTTGACTTTTTTACCATACTTCTACAATTCATTCATACAGATTTTTAATTGAAAAGAGTCTCGTATTAATGGCCTGATGGCATATAAGAATACTTCCATATATCTCCCAAGCAAGCAGAAGAGTGAAACCTATAAAAATTGTACAAGTATATAGTAACTTCATACTATTATCTAACTGTTTAAATATACCTATAGAACATCATCAAGGGCAAGCACATATGTCCGATGACACTCCATAACTCACGGGAATAAAAATCTTGTCTGTATTGGTCAAGACCATGAGATTTTACCTCAAATGTTTGCATTAGCCACATGGCAACATTACAAATAACCAGAAATGTAACAAATTCTCTGCCAAATTTCTTTTTCCGCAGACTCTTACTGTTACTGGCTCGTGCCATTCCATCTATAATGAAAGTAGTTTGGATGACGACTTGAACAATTTCTAAAATGATGCTTATCACAGCCACTACGTTGCCATATATAATTCCTGGAATTAAACTGAAAGTGCCGTGAACGAAAAAGGCGGGTAAGCACATAAGGCATAGAAAATTGTCGAGAGAGTTATGAGCAGCTTCGTTGATATCCAGTTTGATTATTTGGATATAAGCAAACACAACTGCTATAATCATGAGGACCATTATCACTAAATGAGTAGATTGGTTTACTAGTAAACCAGTTTCAGCCAAATTCTCCAACCTTAAATATGACAATTTTACATAAGATTTAATTTTGTAAGATTTGAAAAACTTACTGACTGTAATTTGTAATAAAAAATAAAATTAAACTAACAATCGAGAAAACCAAGACAATAAATCCTGAGAACAGGCCTTTGTTCGATGCATGACAGTCTGCGTGAATCGTAATGTTACTTTCAGGTTCTGAAGGTCTTCTTTCGTTCCTGCATTCTCTAGTATCCTCACCATGATGCTCTTGCTGCTCTTGCTCAGAAGAACAAAGTCCAATATTCACCCAAACAATATAAATTATTCCAACTAAAAATGTCAATATATTAAACGATCCCGAACCTTAAAACATTCATTACCAACTAAAATGCTATATTCCACACTAAATGGATACAAATATGGAGAATAATTTTGGTAAATGACATTTAATTCTTCATGTTCACACATGACAGTAAATCTATATGGAACGCCTAGACCCGCATTTAAATTTACCAGTTCTGTAGTGCTGTTGTAGTCATCAGGATATTGAGAATTTTGTATATATTCCGCTGTTTCGCGGAAAATAGTCCAAATCCAAAAACACAAACTAGCAGACAAACAGTGCATAAAACCGAAACGATGAAAATCACGATTTTTGTTAATGATTACGTTGGAATATTTGAAAATAAAAAATAGGAGAAGTATGGAATAGATTGGATAAAGGATTTCAATGATGAAACTGACTACACTCATACATTCAGGTGTAGTTGTCTCTGATGATCCTAAGATAAGGCCTCTATAAGTCAAAATGAGGATGCTATGGATAAGGTGTCCGAAGCAAAATCCTGCCAAAATGTTGAATTTTATCTTATTATTCAATATCTTCAATATTTCAATTATTACCTGCAGCTCCAATTTTCAAGTAAAAATTACTGGAATGCCTATCTAAATTGAAACAATAGCGATGATCTAGACGTTTCTTCAATGACAAAGCTTTTTGTAATTTGACGTTGTAGGAAACTCCTTGATGAGTTTCCGTCAATTCTATATCCTGCGCTTCAATTGTTCCCATCAGTTTGTCGAATTTGCGTTTTCTGTTATTGTAAATTATAATATCCAAAATCAAGTACAGCAGATACAGAAGCGCTATGCTTAACAAGAACAAACTAAAACCCTAAAAGTTTACCAATATATTTGAATAATGCAAGTTACTTTTAGATCGTAGGTACCTCAGCTATTAAATTGACATCTTCGTTCTCTATTTGCAGAAAATCGATTATGTAAAATGAGATTCCGAGTGTAACTATGAGGATAGCATAAGTTTTACTCATGCTGGTTGTTAAAATATCCCTTTAAATGATTTTTAATTAAAAAAACGTAAACAATTTTTAAAAAACTTTTACATGAATGCTTTCTTTTTCAGTTCAGGAGGAGTGGGTAACTTATTGTGCGAATGTGAATTTGTCGGACTTAACGGTGTTAGAGGAGGTTTTCCGTCCTCGCTATCAACAAAAAAAACTCCACTAGAATATTTACTATTTCCTGGTTCTAATGGGATATACGGCGAAAAACTTTCCTGGTAATTTGGATTAATCGAATAGAATGCGGAGTTAGGACTACGGTTTGTGGACAGCACCGGTAGAACCACCACTCCTTTAGAGTCCTAAAAAACAATATTCACAAATAGTTATGTTTTACCCTGCTGACGTGAAAAGCCACTTTTCCTTAAATTGCTTCACGTAAAACACTGTAAGTTGTTGATCGAAGGCAATTGAGTTTTTCCCAATTTTCCCATCGTAATCAAGTCGCCAATGCGTTGAAATTCTTATTTACAGACTTTCGATTGTTATTACCTTAGAAAGGGGCCTGCCATGGAACTGTCTTAAACGGACGATGTCAGATGTTGAACTCGAGTGTTTTATAGTCGAAGTTGGCCTTGTAAGAGTTTGGTAATTTGTTAAAGGGTGTCTGAGAACGACATCGCCATTCGCAGTAGAAACATTATCCTCTAATTCTTTAGTAACAGTCAAAGCGGATGATGGAAGATTTTCTGTTTTGGCAGATTTTTCATAATTTGTTACATCACGCTAAAAGTAAGAAATTTGATAGTTATCCTTTATTATAAATATATGTCTGAGAATAACTTTTGATATACTTAAATAAAAGAGTCCACATGTAATATGTATTACAAGAAAAAATATTTCCTTTAAATTTAGTTCACGAAATATCTTTTAAATAAGTTACGATCCCTTGAAGATTTTAATAGGGGTTGTTTATAAGTTTTGCTAGAATCATTTGATATTTCTAGATACTTATTTATGTTTTATCATACTAACTACCACTGCCAATTGCTCCTTGCAGTGGACTAGAGAAGGAATATTTTTAACCCCAATTTCTTCCATTCTAATTTGTTGGTTAATTCTGGGCAATAATATGATTTTTTATTATTTCATACATAAAACAGTTTGTTGTAAAATATTCGAAACAAAGGAACTGACGATTTTCAGAAAACCGGTTAATTTAGTAATGTTTAAATCTTTTTACATAAAAGATGACGAAGAATCATATTTCTGTAATCAAAATGTTCGATTGAAAGAAATCGGTGCCAAAAATATAGGGGATTCTTCTTTTTAAGCCGACCATCATCTATACCAACCTGTTATTACTGAAAGTAGAAATTAACAAGCAGTTTTTGTGCTAAAATCAACGCCTATACTCATCAAGTGGTTCCATAGAATTTTTTTTCGATTGTGGGTTTCTTCACCCGGTACAGATTTTATCACATTATCAGTACGGTAGGGTCATTTAGACCATAGTCAAAATGCGATATCGATTAAAAATTTATCTTGTATGTATAGCTAATTCCCATAAGCCTAGGCTATATCAAATCCTAAAATAAGAGCAATAAATAATACTCTCATTTTTAATTGTAAATGCGTATTCTCTTTAAAAAACAAAATTGCATGGGTTCAGATAGACCCCACGGTAACAATTAGCACCTTGTCGTTAAAGAGACGAAAACCTCGTATCTATATTTTCGTGGGGTATTATTTTAGAAAAAAAATTTTCCTCAGTTAGCAAATACTCAGTTGAAAAACACACCTTAGTAGAAACATTTGACCTACAGGATGTCCCAATTTCGTTGTATTTACTATCATTCCCGCTTATTATTAAAAATAGCAAGATGCTGTTTTCGTACAACACTGTATTACTTTTTTGTGAAACAAAAATAACCCACCAGATTTTCCCTAACACTCTTGATTTCTGAAATATAGGATATATAAAACTTATTAATTATTAATAATTAATTATTATTAATTCTATAATCACTGATTGTGAAAACTTTTCATTTTAAAAAGGTAAAAACCGTTTTTATAATCTTTTAACGCAGAAAACAGTTAATATTTGGTGTTTTTCTAAAATTGATAATTAGAATTAAGACCAAATATATGTTATTTTAAATCTGTTGATTTTATGAACTATCTAAGTAACTCATATATACCGGGCGATTCTGAGTTAAATGTACGTATGCTCTTAGAGGATAGACTACTTCGCCATAGTTTGCAGCCAACTATATGTAAAGGTCCAAAGGCATCCTCAAGTATGGTTCTTAAACTACCCATTATGAGATAGAATGAATATCGCTTATTTGCAATATTTTGCAATACCTTGATATGTCAGTCAACAGTCAATGTTACCTCTTTTGTGAAAAGTTGCATTTTTATTCTCAAAATGAAACAAGATAGACTGATACCAAGTCTTCTCTATTATACTTTAGAAACTTAGGATTATGAAAAACAAAAAATCGATCAAATTTCCATAGTTTACTTAGAAATAATTTATTGAAATACTAAAAATTTCCCTTTACAGGTTTTCCGTAAGAAATTATTATAAATGGTTGTGTGTTCTTCAAACGCCGACGGAAAGTTCAACGAGCAGCAAATATACAGGGTATTCTATTTCAATTAACAAATATTTGGCGTATATCTCAGGTATCGATTTCAGAAAAATTTCGAGTATGTAACTGATTTCTACAGTGCAAAAACTATATATAAGAAACGGCTTTTACCTTTCCATAAGTTATCTGTAGCCTATAATAGTATTAATCATGATTTGAAAACATTTACATTTGGTTAATTTTTATTTTAAAATAACTAAAATAGTAACAAAGAGATTTTTAATTTGAGATATAAGTGCAAATTCATTACTAAAGTTTCAGCAGTGCCGCGAAGAAAATGTACGACATTCAAAGAATAAGCTGTATGCGATCGGACAACACATAAATAGTTCCAAAAATATTTTCAGAAGAATTTAGATTGACCAATGAAGTACACTAAACTATCTTATTAAACAGGAATGTTCAACAAATGAAGTTCAAATTCCAGTTCAACGTACTGAGAATTTAACGCAAGGTTCAATGTGAACAATGAAATTGTTCGTTCGCAAGTCCTGCGTTATAATAACAATAAATTAAAATGATTTAGCATTTGTTCGGTAAACAGTTTACGAAACGAAAATGATCCTTTTCTGATCGGTTATTAACTTACGATGAAAAATGGATGTTGTACTCAAATTCTACGAGACCGATGAAACGTTCGGTAGTTACTAACTAATTCAATGTCATATACCATTAAAACTTGCAGACATTTAAAAAACATTTTATTACGGGGTTGACCGAATAGTCCATTATGAGCTTTTACAAAAGTATTAAACCTACTCGTTTTCATTGTTCTGAGCCGCTTAAGCTTAGAATAGAAACTACCTTTATTTCGAAACAGTTTTTTGATCAATCGAAAGAAAGTGCTATTCTTAGAGGACAATGCCAAACTCCACATTGCAAAAATAACTGACATTACTTCAACCTCCTCGTTCTCCTGACATTTGCCCAAGTATTCATCACCTGTTTTTGTCTCTTGACAATTGTGTGAGCTCTATGGTACTTAAAACTAGGTAAACTAAGTTCATAAAAGAAATGTGGGCTGCCAGTTTTTTTTATTAAAATCTGTAGAGTTTCATAAAACTGGCAAATAATAATTAGTATCACATTGGTACAAAGTCAAAGAGTATAATAATGGTAACTTTGGTGAACAATAATGAATTATTGTTTTTTTACTAAATTTAAATATTTTGTCATTAAAACCCGCACGAAGTCATTTGTATTCATCAACAACTCAAGATGCGATTTTACAGTGATCTACAAAAAAATTACAACTTTATTGTATAGTTAAATTGTGCACTTTATAGATTGAAAAATAATTTTAAGTTATCCTGTTTTATTAAAGTTTAAGAAACTATAAAGGGTATCCCATAATGTATCTGCGCTTAGCTTAAGGGTATGTTACTAAACCAATTTCAAGTCAAAAGTGAACCGAACTACAAGCATTTCAAGTGTAAAAAAAATATTATTTCAAGAACTGTTAATTTCGTAATTATTAAAAACCTAAAGAATTTTTTTGCATTAGTTGTTCAAAATGTCCACCCAATTCCTTCCTACAGGTTTGAGCTCTTCTCAAAATGGAAGATGTGGCTTTTCATATAGCATCGGGATCAGCACTTAGCAATTAGTTGTTCTTTTTTGCAATTTGTATTGAAAAACTAGTTGGACATTTTGAGCAATTAATTCAATATACTTATTTAGTTTTTTAATAATTGGGAAGTTCACATTTGTTTCTATTCTTTCTGAACTAATAATTTCTTTAACACTTGAAAAGTTCGTAGTTCGGTTACAATTGAGTTTAGGGCATATATTCACTAGACGTTTTTAACCTGAAATTGGTTTGGCAACATACCCTTAAGCTATAGCAGATACATCACGGGAATGTCTGTATAATATTTCATAAAAATATTTTTTGAGTCAAGTGTCAAAAGTCTGAAGAGGTGAATTCGGTGCAAACCATACTCCCTCCTTTATAAATTTTTCATATTATGTATTAATAAAAATTTCTATGAGATGCTCTAGTCTTGCTACAAAAAACTGATTGTGAGACTAAATGGAGAACAATTCTCAGAAAATAAATGTAATTTTTTCATTTATACACGTAATGGTTTGATTGCTGAGTTTCGAAATATCGATAATAACGAAAAATAGATGAAAATACCTGTTGCTGATTTTCTGGAAAAAATAGCTTGGGTGAAGTGTTTACAGGAGTATCCATAGTACTTAAGCGATTGTCATCTTCTTCTGAATTCATTGTCAGTGTCTCAACTATTGAAGTAAACGTAGAAATTCAACGCGAAACAGTATCTAAACAATTGAAAAAGTCAAAAACAATTTATACCCACAATGACAAAAATTTATTTACCATGTGATAAAGTAATAAAACATTCCAATAATTTAATAGCAATTATTAGTATAATGCACTGTTATTTTTGATGGATTAAGTCGCCTAAATTGAATTATTGTATTATGGATACGTCAGAATGTTGCTGCAAGATTAGTTTAGAATATCGGCATTCTCTTGTGATAAGACCCATGTAAAGAATTTTAAATTTCCGAATCAGTTAAACCCGTTTAAAAATTAATTACTTAATACATGTTTCATTAAACTTTACTGTTTTTCCTGCTAATCACACAAAGCAATAATTCATAATTAATCGAGTTTCCAATTCAATAAATAAATGCAGGGTGGCTTCAAATAGATATACCAGGGACGGATTTCTTATATAAAAATATTCTGATTTGGTTTATGAACCATTTTTCTGAGATATTTACTGTACTATGGGGTATTAATTTTAAATTTTGTTTTCCTATTTTTTATGAGTTTTCAAATTTTTCAAAATTCAATTTTGATATTCAACGGTAACTTGAGATCAGAAATTCAAATTTAATGAAAATTAACTAGTATCGAGTAGAAGAGTCATCTAGGATACATAGTACATATTTAACTTTCACTTTTTCCAGTATGTTTATCAATTAAATGAATTAAAAACTAAATTTTTCGAAAAAGTTGTGTTTTTTGAGAGGCTAAGTGTGAGAGTTTTCTAAATATTCGCATTTCAAGTATTTAGTGCTAATTATGTCTATTTTAATTCATACAGATAATATTTAATTTTTCAGATAGTCTTGATTACAACATAAACAAACAACAGCACTATCAAATTTTGCTTCAGCCAATTTTTACTGTGAAGTTTGGCAATGTTTTATGAGTTTTAAAAAATATTTTCATTTTCAAAGAAAATATCATCATAGTCCAATGAAAAAAATACAAGATATGATATATGACCAAACCTAAGTTTAGAGGCGCCATTAAATGTTTTTGTTTTAATCTCGAGAAAAGTAATGTTTTGTGAGTCAGTTGAAATGGGCATAATTACTAGCACTGAATCATCTTATCACTTTTAAATGTGATCGTTTCGAAAAACGTTTGGCTCCTATTAATTCCAAATGAGTATGTTTTTTTTAGGTGAAAATATGTAGAATTTCATTTTTGAAATCTGAACTGAATTGATAAAGTAGGTGACAAAAAAGTTATACTAATTGTAAGTTAAATAAGTGCAATGTATCGTGACACACTCTATTCGATACTACCAAATTACCAGTAAATGTCAATTTACATTCAAATTATTCTCGAATACCACATTTGCAGGAATTATTTGAAAAATTGTAAGATTTATTGCCAAAAATAAATAAATACAATTAAAGTTTCATCCCCTGTTGTTTCGTAAATATTAACTTGTAACCGTGGTCCAGAAGCTAACTCATAACATAGTTACATAAAAAAATTCGTCCCTTAAAAAAATAAAACTTATGAAAATCAGGAAGTTAAATAATATAAAACGAATTTTGGATTGCAGATTAACAAGAAACAATATAAAATATTAGAGGCTTACTTAGCGTGCGCCATCTTGCTGGCTGGCACGTGATAACTTTTATCTGCTTCGTATGTGACGACAAATATGTAATCAATGATGGCGTTTCCTGTTAGAACATCCAGATGCCGCTTACATGTGAAAAGTAATATATATTTTAAAGGAGAAATAATATCTCAAAAAATTATTAATTTATTTACATTTGTGTATAACAGTATTTTATCTCTATATGTAATCTTGTGTCTCTATACATAGATTTTTAATGTGTTTGGAACAACGTTCAATGTATTTAGTAAAATATTAATTAGAAAAACTATTCATAAATTAAAAATATATTACAAAATTGTTGTTAACTAATTAATATTTAATGATAATTCGTCAGAACCAGACATGTAAAGTTTTTGCAAATTTATTTTATTGCACCATCATATACTGTCTCGTGCCAACATAATCCAAGTACGTCTACACTAACCTATTCAAAAGATACCGCGAGTCACCTTTTTCCTGTTTCACGAATAATATAATAATGGGAACCAAAATATTATATGTCCATACAACCGGAACACTATTTGTGTTAGAAACAAGATTTTCAAATCACATTTTAATTATAAAGGACATTTCCTAACTACATGTAAAAAATGTAAGAGCGTAATCCTCAATTAATTTTAAATAGAAAATATCTAATAATAATAATACGACCCCAAATGCTTTGTTTTCAAAATGCAAGGTGTTGAAATGGATAAAAACAAATCGTTTTTCTTAAATATTTTCAAAACGGTTCAAATTAGATATTTGAAATTTAGCATGCGAATGCGTAGTAAATATCCAATTTGAACCGTTTTGAAAATATTAAAAAAAAACTATTTTTTTTGGTGCATTTCAACATCCTGTATTTTAAAAACAAGGCATTTGAGCATATATGTTTGCTAGACATTTTCTATTTAAAATTAACCTTGGATTACGCCCTTAAATTTTTTAGACGCAGTAAGGAAACACACTGTATATTAACAGTTTTGGAAGTGCATAATTCCAACATGCTAAAACAATTTTGACCATTTATTCCAATTTTTAAATATGGTTCAGTCAATTTTTTCTTTGTAGAGTGAAAAGCTGTTTAACAAATCATTTACAGTTTAAAATTTTGTTAATCATAAACTTAGTAGACATAATAAATTTTACTATTTGTTTTTCTATATCCTTTACAGGAATTTTAAAAATATTGTTATCTCCTGTATAAAAATGATGAATTTGATTCAGTTGTTAAATGAAAAAAAAATCGATATTCGTATTTAGAATAAAGAAATAAAAGATTGTTTAAAATTGAATCAATGGAGTGTTTAAAAGAATTTTAAAATATTCTTTATAAAATTTCAGAAAATTGACATAGAATTGTTTGCCTCCGGCAATTTGTTGCTTTATTGGTAAATTATAGTAAAAGAATAAATTGATATAAATGAAGAAAATGTAATTAAGGAAAATGCTAAAGAAGGGCACTATATCAATATTCAATTTTCAAAGTATTTCAAGTATCAGTTAAAAGTTGCAGAATTCAAATCTTTTATTCAGGGTAAAAACGTGATTAATAGATTCTGAGAACACTTTAAACCTTAAACAAAAATTATCCAGTGACTAAATTTTTGAAAATTGAATGTTTCTTAATTAAAAAAAAAGGTTAAACGAAATTCCACTACCTGACATTTGCTAACTTTTTTTAATAATTGTAATGAAAATATCTATTTTCGATGAATTCAAATTAATTGAAATCCAAAATGTAAACCAATAAGCCTTATCACTTTCAATTATTTAGTTATGCAAGATACTTCATGCCAAGTTGGATAATTATATAACTTCCAAATCACTAATTTGGGAAAAATATTGTTAATAAAAATGTTTTACATGGAACGAAATAACTTGTTGCATTGTCAACGTTTCAGTTCAAGTCCATTTTCAAAATCAAATAAGTTTTTTTATGGCACCATTGTATTTTTACATATTAGATTGTCTACAAAAACAGATAGGTTTTTTACTTAAACCATGTGCCAAAACCATTTATTTAAAATTGTATATCAGTCAGAATTTATGAAAAATCAAAAGTTCTCAATTTTTCTACGTAACCATTTCTCCAAAATGGTTACGTTCAGGTATAGGGCAATCTGGAAAGTATTTGATCAGTGTAATGCCTAGAATCTAAAAATGTGGAAATATATAGGGTGTTCCATTTGAAATAACGAAGTTCACAATGTGTCCGTGTAAACCAGACAATAATATGACGTTTGAAATATTTTAAATAAACAGTTCTAATACGCGCATTACTCTAAAATCGGAACACGACCTTAGAAAAATTTTAAAAAATGAAAAAAAAATTACATAATTTCTAATTAACCAGTTACGTGAATAACGTAGAGAAACCTGAATATAGGAATTTAAAATTAATAAAAAGTACTAAATATAGTGAAACTTTCTTATAAAGTGCACGCTTAATACAAACCCATGGTTATAACGTACCCAAAAAAATCCCCGCCGCTAAGAATTGTGTACAAATGTATATTGTTATTACGTACTTCTGATACAAAGTACTCATTTTTATGGTCCCTTAGGGTACACTATAACCGAGTTTTACTGCATGTGATACTATATACTATACATATACAGGAGAGAACATTTAACTGTAATAAATTCAATATCTCTTTTAGCATTCGTTTTCTAAAAAATTATGAAATAAGGATATTCAGCATCTGCAAAAACTTAATGTTTGGCTAAGAATAGTTGTGACCAAGTCATTGGGCTAATATTTCTTGACGACAATTTAAATGGGCGTACAAGTTTAGCTTTTTCGCAGGACGACTTGATCGGAATTTGGTTACTTTAATGTCTTATTGTTAGATCTTCATGATGATCAAATATGTATGATTTCGGCAGGATGGTGCTCCACATTATACCTAAAATGTTCGACACAATTTGGTTGAAGTTTTTGCAAATCATTGGATAGGAAAAAAGGGTACAATTGAATGGCCGCCAAAACTGGATCAATTTCTTTGGAATCATCTGAAAACTAAAACGTATGTGAGAAAATCTGTAAATCTAGAGGAATTTAGGCAACGAATAATACGAAGAATCCGACAAATAATCACAGAAGTAGTCCATAATGGTATGAATGGACAACATTTCCAACAATTTTTACAATAAAAAATTTTATTTTAAATTTGTGTTACCATTTCTTCATATTTGTTAGGTTACTGATTTATCGAAGTAGATAGTGGTTTATTTTCCTTTTCTAAGACCTTTCTAATGAACTATCACAATATACATTTTTAAACTTAAAAAAAAAGTTGTTTGTTTTTGACTCTCAAATAGAGTGTAAAATTCAATCGGGCACCACAAAAAATTGTCAAACTGAAAAAAAGGACCTGCATTTTTTAATTTTCTTGTTTTTAGAAAACAAATGAGAAACGAGACATCGAATTGATTCCCGTTAAATGTTTCACCCTGAATAATAGTACGTTTGAACGGAATCTGATTGCGATGAACACCTTTCTCAGCGCCATCTCATTGCGAAGGTCTAAATATTCACTGGAAAATTGATCAGGCCTTTCAACAAGTGATGATGAAAGGGAAGGAAACGCCCTGATGTAGTGTAGAAATTAGTTTAATTTATTAATTGACAATTTACGGTTTCACAAAAGAACATAGAGGGCACTTTATACTTTGCATTACATGATATTAACAATCAAACTCCTATTATTGTAGATATGTTATTTATAATTTTAAAAAGAACGTTCGCAAGAATAATTCTGAAACATGACACAGAAAAATCCTCAATATCGTTATTTAGCACGTCGAGCGGAACAATTTAACTCCCGATTTTCCAATCTATTCCATGTCCGGAAGTGCGATTTGTTTCGGTCATGGCGGAAAGTTATTCTTTCTCGTTCGGCTGGTCAATTTAAGAGTTAGACGTATATGCAATATAATATGAATATTTCAAAAAAGGCAAATCATATTATAATATTATATTCCAACATCCGGGCAATCGTAATTTAGGGAATGGTTGGTTACATTTTTCTAGTGTCATATTTTTTTTACTGTAAAATGTGAATTTAATACATCAGTTTAGCTTTAGAACAAAGTTCTGTTTTGTAAAAAAATCGTTTATATAATAAATACAACTATAACTTTCCTATCATACACATAACAACGAAGTACTACATTATTAAAAAACACATTTCTTTTAATATATGATGATTTCAAAATATAGCTGACAATCAGAATCTTGGATCTTCATTGTCACTACTCTTGAATTCCAGAAAATCTCAACTCATCCAATGATTTCAAATTATCATCGAAAAATGTTCACATACAGCTCACGTTGATTTGGGTGTGAATATTTTTCTAATTGTAAGACGTGTATTTCCAAATGGTTGATCATAAACTAGAAGCGAGCTCAAGTAGAAATATTGTGCTTGATTTGTGTTATACTTAAAAGCGAGCAATCTGTGATGATGGTCTATTCGTACTTAGGTATTAAAATACATTTTTCAGGAATTTGATTTATCCAATGTAGGAATTTCATTGGAGGTTAACTACGTTGAAATTCTAGCTACTTAAATACAAATTAATTTAACTAATAATACCAAAAATTACCATAATATTATAAAATTAAGGAAGAACAAACAAAAAGTGTTTAAGATAATTGGGTGCAACCTTTTCTAATGCATATCATAGAACTTAATGATTTACCAGATAGATAAAAACTGAGCGAGGTCAAACGAAAACATCACGAATGAATTCTAGAAATCGAAGATGATGTCAAACTCTATCATCCTTTTAGAAGAATTGTAGGGTCACGTGGGTTAATTAGATATTGCATAGTTTTAAATATGGATTTATTTGGAATGGATGAATTTCCTGGAACAGAGCTCGGCTAGAAGTGAAATAATTTGATAGGCACTTGGTTCCTCAGTCAAGGTTAGTAATTGCACTTTGATTTCGTCTTCTTTTATTTCTAGATGATGAAAGTGAACAAGACGCATTTGGGTTAATTTCTTTTTATTGACCTCGAATCTACCATTGTGGTTTGTGATACGGATTTTTACGACTTTACTTTAATGGGGTTATTTGGGAAACTATTTGTCTATTACTGTAGACAAGAACATTTATAGCAACAACATATAATTATAACAGCTAAGATTATAATAGAGATCATAAATAGGACTTAGGTAAATTTTATTGTGAATAGGCTCTGATATTGATCCTTATGATATTTTTCAAATTTGTCCATTTTATTTTGAGTATGACGAAGGTCAGTGAGAGCTAGATTGCTGAACCTCAAAGCGTTATTTCAATATCATCTGACTTGAAAGCTTCTTGAAGTTGGACACAGCAATTACGCTTAGTGGAGCTGAAGTTTAGTCAGTAATTTGCGCAATTAGCTGTACTGTATGGAATTTAATGGAGAAGACATTTACAATTTAGATCCATGAAGAAAATTTCAATCCCATGTAATTCCTGATCGACGATATTAGAATTCCTTTGATTACAGCTTCTAGATATCTTCTTTGTGATAGCATAGTCATATTTTGTCTGTTAAATCGATGCCATATTTCGAATTTGCCTTCATGATTCTAGTTATACAGCCTTATAGAATTTTAATTCTCGTATGTGTTCATGAAATGGTTCCATATATTAATCTCCCAGATGCTGACTAGATTGGATTGCACTGATAGAGATTATCGTCTTCTGAGAACTTCTTGCAAGTCGACAAGTCTTTCTATCTATTATTATATGTATTTTTATTACAGTAAACAAGAATGCAAAATACATATATGATAATAAACCTCTAAAGTTTTTTTGAGTTATAGTGGAATAAGATTACAGAAATTATATAGGTTTTTTTAACTAACAGAATCTTTATTATATGAGTGGTTCTCGCAATATGATCATTTTTTATGAAACCGATTTTTATAACAAAAATTCTATGTTTATTTGGTTTTTATCTTTTAGAATAAATATCCCTTTAGTATTTTGAGAAAATCCTAATGAATAGATTATAATTTGAAGCTTCAACATTTTTTTTATTATCATATTTTCTTATGAAAAAATCATTCCTTTGGACTGTAACCTTCATATCATAGTTATAGCAAACGAAATAGGTATAATTAACATTGAAAGAAATAAATATAATTCAGTTTTCAAAATAAGATATTTCTCTAAGATAACTTTGCCCCCAAAAAATAAAACAATCATAGTGATGGTTGCTAAGCAAAATAAGTCTAAATTTTGTAACCCACTTCGTTGATCATTCCTCTGGGCCAATCTAAATGAGTCAATATTAATGCATTATACATATAATGCATTAATATAGCATAGGCTAGTTATAGTGTGTAATCTTATGTGTGATTGCCACGGCCTAATTTTATTCTCTATTCTTTTATTTGTAATTTGACTTGTACATTAATAGTGTCACAGACAACCCAGTCATTCCTCTGGTAAGTGCTAGCAGTATATGTATTTTCAATTCAACTTATTTATTTTATTAATTTATTTTTATTTAATTAATATAATGTAAACTAGTTCTTTAATCATCTCCAATGCTTGAAGTTAGGAAAACGCTTCGTCATTGCATGTGATTCAAAAAATTCGTCAAAATAGTAAGTCCTCTGATTTTGTGAGATACAGATTTTAATTGATAAATGCAATTAAATTGAAAAATTAGTGTGATCTTTGGTTAATTAAAATAATTCAAGCATAACTTTAACCAATCCAAATATTATATACAAAAATGAAACAACTTTTTTTTCAAATTTTTTTTAGTTAGAAAAATGATCATTTTCAGACAACGAGCCATATAGTACATATATTTTTACTATTTGGTGGTATATGATAATCAGATCACAAATGGAAAAATATTGAAATATATTGAAATTTAATATATCCATTCAATTTGACTTTCAACAATTTATTCCTAAACTCATTTGGAATAATTATTGAGAGGTGAATTATTATCTATTTCACCAATAAGATAGTAGAAATTAATGTATCTACGTATTTCCTTAGTCAATTGTAAACGATTTAAGAAATTTACACGAGTTTCGATAAAATCTTCCCTGCTAAGTACGTTGATTTTATTTGTGGTAATGCTGCTAAAATTGTTAAATCGGAGAATGTTTAAGTTAAGCTGTTCTTTATTTGTTCCAAATTGTTGGGCTGAGTTATTAAAATTAGAGATTCGAAATTATATGGATTTGTTGTGACCTAAGGGATTTAAGGTCTTGATTTTGCTTTGTTAGCTTTTGAATAGATTCGGAATAATATTCAACATCAGCAGCGCCTGGTATCCCGAAGAGCCAATTGAGTGCATAAGAAACACCATTGAATACATTTTCTTGTTAATTGTTTTGAATGACCAATGAAATGAGTAACAATATGAAATTTGGAATCTACATTAATAAATGAATTTTAATTATTTTCAAAGATTCACAATATTTGAGTATATCAGGAAATAGGAATATAGGCTTACGATATTATCAAAACTTGAATATAGGAATACCAATTTTTGACATGTTAAAGAAACATTTATTTGAATGTTTCTATGCTAATTTTCGGTTAACCCAAATTATAATAGAATGAACAAAAGGATTAAAAAGCGGTTAGATTAAGGAAAAGGATTGGAAGAATGATTAGTATCGAAGTATTGGTGTTATTTACAGTAATAATCTTGCCTGGACCTTTGCAATTCAGACGTAATTTTTTTCTAATGTCAGTATCAATACTGAACAAATTATCAATTTTAAAATCGATTTTCCTAACATTCTTATCGTAGTATCGTTTTGATTTTAATAATTTTTCTTGAACTAGTTCATATACTTTATTTAATTTCAGTTTAAAATCCGAGAATAGTAATTGTCGTAAGAATATTTCAATTAAGGTGAATCAATGAGTAGTTTGGGAATGAAGACTTTATGACCGAAAACTAATTTAAAAGGAATTAAATTTGTCAATTTATGATCATAAGTATGATAAGTAAGTATTGCTTGTTCAATAAATTTTTCACAATTAGATTGGGATTCATGTATATTAAATATTTAAGGGCGAAAATTTCAATAAAGATTGTTATATGAATCCTGTTAAAATACATATAGTAAAGTTCGTAGGCTATTTTTTTAACACTATCTCTATTTGGCGCAAATCCATACTTTTGTAATTTGAATTTGTAGGTATCTTCCCCGCTTCCTTATCTAGTTAAGATTAAAGTACAATATTTTTTTCTAAAACAAATCAAGCTTTTCAGATTTTTATTAACAAAGAAAATATTAATTCCGATATAATTCAGCGATAATTTTCTATTAACTAATAGCGCATAACTTGCTTAAAATTAAAACGTGAACAAAAAGACATGCTAGGAAAATTTTGTAAAATTATGTTTAGTTCGTAGACTCCAATTCCGCTGGTCCAACTATACGGGACTTACCCTACATAAAAATATTCCAAATAAAATTTTGACTTTTGTTATTTATTACCCCGTCCGACTGTAATTCTTAATAACTCTTTTCGTATTTGGCGATTTGTATTTATTCTTAATACATTTGTAAGTACGAATGTCACACCGGAGTCGATACTAGAATTTTTATTAATTTCTAGAATTTCCTTAATCCTTCTTCTTTGGTTGTGATTTAGGTTTATCGATGAAAACGACTGAAATTTGTTTGAACAAAAATGGGAATATTTCATTGAAAATATATTGTTATAAAGTATTATTTGATTCTATGGGATTCTTTATCTGGATCTTGAAAATTTCTATTTCTTAAAAATTTTTTTTAGTGGTTCTTTTAAATTTTATAAATAACAGAATAAGAATTTATATTTTATTTTGTCGAAGTAATTACTTTTATCTATAACTGTATAACAACTAAATAGAGGAATCTAATTTGCTAATTTTTTAAGTGAAATAAAGCATGTGCACTTAAGTCCAGTTATGATGTTATTGATGAATAAAAAGATTTTGTTTTGTTATTTTCATTGATTTCTTTGTTAGTAATTTAGAACAACAAGAAACAATATGAAAATTATTTCTTCAAGGGAATATACTTTAAATGACGACTATTTTCGACTTTAACTTGACGTGCCCTTACTAAAGCATTTTCCATGAGTTCGGATATTAGCTTTCAGTTGTTGTAAGATGTTTGATTTGTTACCTTTCAAATAACCCCATAGAAAAAAATCAGGAGCCATTAAATCGAGCGAGCGTGAATTAAAATTTGAAAATCGTAAAATTAATCATTTGCCAAAAATCTCGCTTAAAAGAGCCATAGTCGGTTGAGCAGTCTGGGCAGTAGGTACATCTTGTTGAAATCATATTCCTGGACAATTTTCCGCCTCGCGCCTCAATCAATTATCAATCATAGAACGGTATTAGATGTAATTTACATTTTTCTATTTCTTTTTATTGAAAATGGTTGTCATTTAAAACATACTATCTTCAAGAAATAATTTTCATATAGTGCTCTAATTTTCTAACAAGTAAATCAATGAACATAACAAAACAACAATTTTTTATTTACCAATAAAATCATAACGGGACTTATGCGCCAGTCTTTAGAATTGTATTTATATCTTATGTGACAATAATTTTAAACCATGAATTGCTCTGAGATTCTAAATCTGTAGAGTATAT
This sequence comes from Hypothenemus hampei, assembly GCA_013372445.1. NCBI lineage: Eukaryota > Metazoa > Arthropoda > Insecta > Coleoptera > Curculionidae > Hypothenemus > Hypothenemus hampei. The sequence goes on along the minus strand of JABRWK010000108.1, from coordinate 180,905 downwards.
CTAACACAATGTTGAATTGTGTCCTTTTTAATTTCTATTATTACTATGATGAAATTTAATAGATTCGTCATAAAATTTGGCAAAATGTTTATGTATTGAAAAAAATGGGTTTTTAATAATGCATCAGTATTTGCATTAACTCTGCCGGGTTTATATTCGAGTTTGTAGTTGTACTCCTCTGGTTTGCTACGCAAATGGAGTAATCTACTGCAGAGATTCTTGCAATTAAACAACCAATTTAAAGGACGGTGATCCGTGTAAATGATGAATTTATTCCCATATAAATTGGGACCAAAATAATTGGTAGTCCAAACTATGGCGAGTGGTTTTTTTCCAGCTTTATTTAGAGTTCGAGGTTGTAGGTAAATCCTTGCCGACTTCGGCTTGGGACAAAATTGCCCAACTAAATCACTTGCGTTGGTTCCTAATAAGAATTTCTTGGTGAAGCTTGAATATTGGAAACTAGACAGTGTTGTTAGTATAGTTTTGAAAATGTCAGAAACCTTTTCAGCTTCAAATGATCAAATATAAGGTGTGTCCTTTTTTAATAGAATCGCCAGTGATTCAACCATGGATGAAAAATTCTTTATGCAATGTTAACAGTTACCAACAAGACTCAGAAACTGCTTGATTTGTTTCAGGTTTTTCACAGGCTACTAAGCTGAGGTAAAAGTAAATAAATAGGGTTGTAACTTTTTAGTATTTTGTACTACCCTCTTTTAACTGATAAACTTGACGTAAACATGCTATTTGCTGTCATTTGTTAAGTAATCAATGTTATGTTCCATACCAATGTTGAATATTGGTGATTAAGTCTTAAATTATCTTTTTATAGTTTTGATATGATTTGTTTATGGAAATTGTTCCTGATTTAAAAATAAAAAGAATTTTTTCCTCGAAACATTCTAAGACTGGTTCGATATGGTTAAACGTGATCTTTTTATAATTAATATTGAAAGTGGTGGTCAAAACTTTATAGTTATTTGCTTTTAATATTGATTTTACTATAAAAACTCCATAACAGATATTGATATCAGGCGTAATACCTTTCAGAATATCGCTATTTAAAATTAGAACTGTAATAACGGTTTCTGATTGAGATTCAAGGAAATAAGCTTCGGAATTTAGGAGATGTGAATTAGAATGTAAAGTGATTGGAAATGGAAGGTCTTTGAGCAAGACAGCGTTTTTTGTACATCATATTTGAGCAAATTGATTTTCAATATAATCATTAACAATTAATCCTTTGAAAGATAAATTTGTATGATTACATAAGTTCACAAATTCCGATAAACTTTTGGACCTGACCAGATAAAAGCAATTCTTGGCGTTATTTGATGTGCCAAATCCGAATCTGCAATCCGTTTATTAAGATTGGTTCTAGTTTTCGAGATATTTCATAAATTAATTTTTGACAATTACTACAATTACTTATCAAAAATTAATTTATTAAATACCTCAAAAACAAGAATCAATCTTAACAAACGAATTACAGATTCGGATTAGGCACATCAGGTCCGAAAATTGACCCGAATTTGTAAACTTGTGTTATTAACAATTTGAAATTTTAATGGTTTTATGGAACCATTAATGGTTTTAAGGGAAATTTCTAATGGTATAAGGCCTATAGTTGAGATTAAAACATGTGAACTAAACTCATTTGAATTGGTTACTTCGATGGTGTCGAAATTTGTTTTAATTTGAAAATGTTATAAGGTCTCTATTGTCGATTAGAAATTTGAATTCGATCAATTCAATTTTTAATGATTTGGAATATGTTTACCTGAATTAATGTTATATAGATCGCAACATCGATTTAAAATAAATTATTGTATTTTAGATGAAACAATAATAGGACTATTTAAGCGACTTGACAGCTTGAAAGTTGAGAATTATTTACTTTTTTTGCACATATTCTTTTTGAATTTATTGGAACAAGTGCTTCTCGCTTTACGGCAGACAATGTGGCTATAACACGTTGGTTTTCCTGCATATTACGCATTACAACTACGCCAACATTTAAACCAAACGAAAGGTGGATTGGCCGATTCGGAGCTATTTTATGACCTCCACGTTCAACCGATTTAAACCGTTTATCTTTAAAACGCAAATTACAAGTTGTTCCATATTGGATTCTGCATTAAATATATATTTTTTAATACTTAGGCATATTAAAAATGCTAAAATTTCAATGTTCTTAAAAGATGATATTAAATGATATGGAAAGAAAAATTTCTTTCACTTGTGACAACGCCAAAATGAAAGATCAACAAAGAACGAATTTCTTTGAAAAATCAAAAAAAATGTAAGAAGTTAAAAGTCGCACATATTTTACTATAAAAATGTTGAAGTCATCTGACAATAAGAGCCTGCAATCTCCCTTAACACCAATTTTAAGACTATCTATTAATTATTAGACATCCGGTACATGTATACAGGAACGGAATCTTACTGTTACATACAATAACTTGTTTCAAATCTGATACTATAAAACAGTTATGCATCTAATCAAGAATGTAGTTCTGTTTTGTTCGTGATGTGAACTAGGTGCAGTAAATTTTAATAGTGTTAAACAAAAAATAGTAGATACTATTTTTTATATTATTACGAAGATACCCTAATGTAAGTATGGAAGTAAGTTATGTAAGTATTTTTGATATTACGTAACAATTTATATTTTCTTGTATGTGAAATGAAGACTATAGTTGATTAAGATGTTACGTCACATTTTCAATTTTTTGCGTAAATTGACATTAAAATTTTGATGTGGTATATACAGTATGTATGTATATGTGATATGACACATTTAGTATCTGCCAACGTATAACAAAACTAGAGGATTTCTTTTAAGTGATGATTAAATCTATACATGGCTTACTCAAAAAATACATTAGGTCATTGTTTAGAAAAATGAGACATGACACTTTTATCCACTAAGGTCTTCAAATATTTATATAAGTAAAGTTATATCTTTATAGATTTCCACTACTATAAGAATAGTTAGGTAATATTTTATTCGGGCTTAACTATTGTGGTCCAAAAGTCTTTACATCTAACGTTTCTCTTACAACTTCAGTGGTCATTGTCAGAAATCATGAGTTAGGGGCCGAAATGACCTCATTGAGCTTCGACATTACTTGAAAGCTTAAACATTGATTTGCTATAAAAAGTTTGGGAAAAAATTATATACAGGGTAGTAGGAAAGCAAGTTTAAACATCACTTACTTGTTATCAAAAATATTTTTTTTTTAAATGGGCTACAGCATTAGAGAAATTGAAAGGGATGTCTTAAAAGAGATTATTTGCTCAACTTTGGAAAATATTAAAGATTATAGTCGTTTACTATTTAATAAGGAAGTTGGGTCCATGTCAAAAAGTGCATGCTTCAATCGATTTTATGCAATCATTAACTGAATGTTGGAATTCTTAAAAAGTAACGATAATAATTTGCAGTTCAATTTAATTAAGTAAATAGAATTTTAAAAAATGACAGATTATACCGATTTATTTGCTAAATTTAATGAAACCATTTAGAAGTTCATCAACTAAATTTAATAAAAATTAAAATTATAATATCTGTTTCTTGCGAAACATTTTCTATATAAATAGAACGCTGGAAGAAGAGGATGGTGTGAGTTTGCAACTCTATGAAAATTACAAAACAAACATTTCATTCTGATATCACAATCAGTTAAAGATTTGAAGCCATTCTTCAGTAACATCGATTGAACATATTTTTAATGTAAGAAATATAGAAATATGAACATAAAGAAAACTTTAAACATTACTTAGCACTAATTGTATGCCAATTTAATAATAATGCCATAAAGCCTTTATTTTCTATTAATTTAATTCAAGTTTTTTTATGTTGGCTGTATTTTCTATAAACCGTTTGTAGTTTTTTTTAATTTTTTCTTAAATAAGTTGATATTCTCCTCGAATAATTGAAAAATCTTTTGGCATTTAGTGGTTCTTTTCTTTATAGCAAATAATGGAAGAATTTACCGTCAAAAACCACGAGCAATTGAACCATCTTTAAGCGGTCATCAACCACTTTATGATACTCAAAATAAGGCATATAAGCTGTCAATAAAAAAAGGATATTATATGAAAAGCGATAGCCCAAAATATGAATAAAAATGGTGTGCTAGACTTTTTCTCATACGAATATTTTTTTTAATATTCTATAAATTGTTCCTTTCAATATTCTATCATTCAAGTAGCATAATAATGGTTTAATAAAATTGATATTATTTGTAATAAATTTCTAAGTACGATTTATTTTTGCAATTTTTTTCATATTTCTTTATAAAGACTTGTTCCTAAAATTAACTCAACTATCAACTATTATATACCCATTTATGCGAATATGAAAAAATTTAGCATAAACGAGTAGTACCGAAACAAATTATATTGGTCTATAGTATGCTTTGAGGCACAGCGGGCATCATTTATATCATTTTACAAAAGACAAAAATGTGAAAGATAATGACCATCTATCTCGCCAACCATTTCATAAATTATATACTCAAGTTGAATTTGCAAGATTACATATTGTGGGAACATGAAAATTTATTTATTCAAAATCAAATTTTATAAATAATGAACATTATTCGAATAATGAAAATTCACAGTTGACGCGGTATCAAAATCGCCAACATCGTTTTGGTTTAAAATATGAGGTGTGTTGTTAGATCAATGATTGGTATGACTGATTCCTGTAGGTTCCTAAATGATTGTAAAATCTACTTCCAAATCTCTGGCCGGTTGTGATATTTATGCATGAAGTGGCAGACCCACACTTTGCACGAATTACTCGTGATTATTAAAATACTTATCCCGACTGTTGGATTAGCAGAGGTGGTTTATTACCTTGGTCACCTCGTTAACTAGATTTGATGGCCTGTGATTTCTTTTTATAGGGCTTATGGGATTTACAAAACACCGATGGGTAACGTGAATGGTCTGCAAAACCACCACTTTTAGACTGTTTAACAAATTACACTACAGATTGTAAATGACATGTTTGAGAGTTACCTGAAGATATTTGGAACAATTGTTTTAATATATGGGTATGTATTTTAAATTTCGAATTTTTAGAAATGTAATAAAAATAATAAAGCATTTATGTAGTTTATTTAATTTTCAGTTTTAAATTTGCAGTAATTCAAAATACATATGAAGAGAACACGGAATAAATATGGCAAATTTTGCCAAAATTTTGTTATTAACGCCATCTGAAAAAAGAAAAGATGTTCTTTCTATTGCCGGTTGTGAAAAGTAAATCAGTTAATCATCTGAATGGAAAAATCCTGATTTTTTTATAGGTAAAATTATGGCATTGTCAATTTTTTAAACGATTTTTCCAAATTATTTAAATTTTAACTTAGCCCATTTATTATTAAATTAAAAATGGTACATACATTTTCGTTTCAATTGCAATGCTTATCTGTTCCAATTCGACAATCTGTGTAAGCAATTTTGTAAAACACCATAGAGGATGTTCCTCTAAAAAATGCGTCTGGCTACCACAGGACATCCTAATTGAAAATATTTTTAAATCGTACCTAACCCTCCTAGATTCATACAGATGAAACATTAAATAGAACATAGAACATTTTTTCTTAAATTATAGCAATTAAATATGTTAAGGCATTTTCTCGCAATAGGGATAGGCCACGCCTTGTATATCTTATAGTAAAAACTTAATAAATGTACAAAGTCAGTATTAAATTCAATGAGTCATCAATTATAATTGATGACTCATTGAATATCAATATCAATAATTATTGATATGCAAGATAATTTTGCAGTAGAAAAATAATTAACCAAAGGGAAACAGATCATAAAGGGACCTTGTTTAAACTAAAATAAAGTTTACATACTTTTTAGATCAAGATGCAGAACCGCCTGTCCATTCGTTGATATCCTAACACTTTGCAATATAGTCTTGCCAGTAGACAGCATGCCATCATGATTAGCAAAAAAACAAATTCAATTTTTCCGACATGCCATCTGTGGCACGCGTGTATAAAGTGCGCCACCTCTGTGATAGACAATAAAACATCATTTAAAAGCAAAAATTAAAAAGAATATAGCGAATTTTCGATCGTAGTGACTCTTGACCGCACTTTAATAGATATATAAATACGCCCTGTGTCATAATAATAAAAGAAAATACCTCTTCTCGAAGCCAATAAACCCACTTTTCGCCTTTTAAACCGTCATCTCATGATCATAAAAATGTCATTTCATGGTGGAAATAAAAATCGTTTTTAATTAAATACATCCTGCCTACGTATAATAATAATTATTGTAATTCATAGGTGCCACACGAAAATGTCGGGGAACTTCGATAGAAGACCTTGTCGGTTGTTTACCTGACCTGTCTGGGCACTGAAAAGAAAACAACCCCCTTCTTACCCAAAATGAACCCCCCAATAAATTAAACAAACATTATCTCACAGATGCCAGAGAGAGATTTTGAAATTCGCTCAAATACCCAATGGACCTAAATAAATAAATAACTAATTCAAATTGTTTAATTGGACGGTGATGGTATCCATAGAAAATTAATTAGATATTATTTTAATGGTGTTATAAGTTAACAATTACATAGAATAAATCCCTCAAAAATCCATAAAATAAAAATAAATCTATGCAAAATTCAAAATATTGGCTTTGAAAAGGATATTTTGGTCCACAGCATCATTCCTTTTGCCTTTATAAGGGTTTATTTGCACAGACACCCACTGAATTTGCACGAAACTTAATTTGGACCTTACAATAGACACATCTGCTGCTTCATCGATACACGAGGACCACAGGTATTTTATTATGTACAGAATGTCTTGATTTCAAAATTCGTTTCAAATTAAAAATTTGTAACGAAAAGTTGTACTAAACAAATTTATGACATTTCTGAGTTGTTTATTTTTTTTAAGATTCATTATTTCAGGGTAGTATTGTGTATTTAAGATAAGCAATGGCGTAATTTTTCACCTTGACTGCAACGTAAGCTGCTTATTTAGTTCATCATAGCCTCCATAAACATCTGTAATTCTGGTGTTATACGATGCATTATCTGATTGTTTACGTCGAAATATCGTTTGCACTGTATACAGTTTTCTCGAGGTTGTTTTTTACTTTAATTTATTTCAAATTTCACGAAAGTTGTTTGTTCACAATACTAATAAAATAGTCTCGTTTATCTCCAATACTTCAATGCCTAAAGCTTTGTCACAACAGTCTCAAGAGATAGAGATAGATCAGAGTACTTGAAAATAAGGAACCCTTTTTTCCACTTACAATTAGTATACTATGAGATGTACTTAAGGATTTTGGATTATTAAAATTCTTGCAACGAAATAATTGTAAATTGAAGAAAATTTCAATTTTGTTTTTAAAATAAATGTCATAGCAAAGGTGAGGTTCGATTTATCGAAACTTTTATTTTACATTAAGGTATGTATTTCTTAATTTCAGAAAATTGCAGGTGTAATGCATTTGAGGTTTTTGACAGTAACTCGGATTGCAATTAATTATAAGAATAACAGAGGTGTAACTATCTGGTGAAGTCGATCTACTACATGCTACAATTTTTTAATAATGATTCAGTTACAAAATGTAGCATCAGACAACATAATTAAATTTCTCCTGCCCATGTAACGGCCTATCGCAAATAAATAAAGTACAACAACAAGTATTAAATACGACATTGAAAATTTCCAATCAAATTTTTTCTTCTAAAAATGAATAAAAAAAACCCCTTCTATCAGTCAATTTTAATTTTTAAGTGAAAAAATTTAATTAATGCTCGCCTTTCAAAAGTGTTTAATCCTTTATCGACTTTTACACGCATAATTTTACATGGTAAGGAGAACCTGTGAGGTATTATTAAAAATCGAATTACATTTACAATGTTACATATTTAAAAAAAAATTATATAATTATGATAAGAAATCGAATGGAATCATAATCAAAATAATTATATGACAAAAAGCACTAAACAATGTTAGAAAAAGATTTTGGGCAAAAACAAATATTCTACTGTTTAGTACAGCAATTGATTTGATTTGAAAGCAAAAAAAATCAAAAAATATTCTACATGTCTCGGATACAATTTGACAATATTGTCCAGGTAGAAAAAATACATTCATAGTAATTTCGTTTAAGTAATTAGTTTCATCTTGCATTTTATCAACAAAATAATAGAAACTATAATTCTTATTAATGTGTAATGCTAGATTGTACTAGAAACAACGCATTAAAGACAACATTTTCACAGGAGAATCCCTTTATTTCTGAAACCTTAAGATTTAGGTATAGAAAGATTAGATATTATTTGAAAGCTAATTTATTAGGCTTTAAGGTTATCCAACAAAATACAGGGTGTTCTATTTAAAAAAATACACCTCGGATCAATTATACGTGAACCAAGTATAACATCAACTGGCATCCACCCCATATCGATGTGTCTAACGAAAACTGTTGTAACTCAAAAATGATAGTTTTGAGAAACACGTCAATAAACATTTGAATGATGCATGATTTATGTGTTACTAAATATAGGTATAACATTTGGTTGACAAATAGCTACAATACTTTTCTAAGGTAATTCTACGGTTATAAAAAAATTCTTGAATGATTAAAATACAAAATACGTATTTTTTGAATTACGATAGTTTTCGTGGAACACGTCAATATAATGCAAGATCTTTATTGGAATTTAGTATATTGGGCTTTGTTAAACTACTGACAAAATTTCATCTTTTTTGCAGATTCAAGGTACGAAAATAACTGGTTTTAATTATGGCAATGTATTTCAGTGAAAAAAGCAAAAAACCACTGTCTGTGTCTAAAATCGAACCAATAAGTATTAAAATATATTAACGAAAAATATTCATAAATTCATGCTTGTTTTGAAAACGAAAAAAAATACATAGCTTGCTATTTAAAAATAATAAAAGTGCCATTATTTTCAGTAGAAACAGTAACGTTGCATTATTTAATATAATTTAGATGGATGAAGCAGAACCGCTTACCCCAATTCCCAAATTTTCGGGAGAATTCTACCAACGGTTCTCCGTAAACATTTAATACCATCGACTGTAAATCACTTTGTATAATATATGTATTAGATATTTATTATTTATTATATTAGATAATTCACGAAAACGTGTTCATGGAATAATAAATAACACTAATACCAATTTGTTAAGGAGGTAAGTGAAAATGAAAATGATCAAGGCTCAGATATTTGCGGGATCATAAATGGACCAATTAATCATGACAGAAACTCTTTCGGATTGCTCATAAATATTCTATGAATTAAACATCTGTATTAAATTGATATATTCAGTAAATATTTTATTGATATTTTGGCAGGCAAGTGAGGTAAATAAAAATAAGAAATGGTTAATTCATTGAAAGAAACAAAGAAGAAAACTAATAGTTACAATGAATGTGTTTGAATCACATTTAAATTCATCGAGATGTACTAATGTACTATTGTCTAAATCAATAGATGGTAGGTTTTTAGGATAATGAACTTGATGTCATAGTTGTCACTCATGAAGTATAAGCTAATTTATACGTCAATCTATTGGGTATTACTATACATTCTATTTCTACATGTCCGAACAGCAAACATAGATGATTAACTTCTTGGACGAAATCTCTAATAATAGCAATCTTGAGGTATCAAGCTTCTTTTACTAAAAATACGGATTTTGCAATTGTTGAAAGTACGCTTACGCAACAAATCGTATCATGGGATTAATGTGTGTAAATTCGAGAGCAATATTTCTATCAGAAAAACTAGACATAATATACTACCAATTGTTATGGTATTTCGTAGATTGATACTCTAGGTAGCGCAGTCTTATGTTTCTTGCAAAACTGAAATTAGTACTTTTTCAACGTCTTCAGTGGTCTCTTCTAAGATCTTAATGAACCCACAAACAAAATTGTATCTCACTCATTAAAAATGATATGATTCCATTTCTTGTTTCATTGAAGCCGTTGTTAACATCATTTTGGACATAGTTATCAATGTCCATTTCTCAACGACAATATGATTCGAGGACGATAACACTTTAATCTATATCCCTTATCGATTATAAACGGATTTCGTCTTCTTCCACTAAGGTCAAAGTGCAGTAGTTGTGCTAAAATGGTCTCCAGAGGCATGAATTCCTAAAACCGATGTATAAGTTACGTCATTCTTCTTGGAGCCTCAGTTTTCATTACGACAATTATGACGATGTTGCACAGAACACTCCTATTAACACTGCCTCATTATATTCCTATTCTAGATTATCTCATTTCTAATAATTTCAAGAACATGCTAGTCTTTCGTTGAAAACTTGATTGCGATTTTCCTCACATTATTCATGTTTTGTATTTTTTTGGCTATTTGCAAGTTCAACTACCTCTTAGATACGGTGGTCTCCTAACATAATATAATTAATTTTCTTGATCATATTCTTCGGAATTACCTCAATCGAAAGACTTGTGCAGCCTCCATCTAAAATAAATATTGGACTATCATTAAATTCATTTAACTAATTATAGTAAGAAAATAGTAGCACAGTGTATAGTGTTTATAAATAAATGGCATGAAAATTTCACTCCAATTTCTTCACACAGCTTTTCATCAAAAAAGAACGAAACCACCGATCGATATTGTTGTGTATCCATTAATATAAACAAACACAACCATTTCCGATATTATTTTTATATACGTCTGTTCTAAGGGACGAAATAAACTGTATAAGGTTATCCATGTTTGCATAGTCAAATATGGATTTTCACTTTAGCCCAACAATATTCCACATATATTTCTATATAATATACCTAAACTGTTCGTGTTCTGTCATATGCATGTACCTACTATAAAACAACAACTTTCTTAGATCCATATTTACTTACTGTAAATCCATGCCTAACATACACAGTTTTTAAATTTTTCTACTTAGGCACAAAATCTATAAAAAAATCAAATTAGAAATATCAATATTTAATAATGTTCATTCTAAATTATACTGCCTTCTGTATGAAAATCTGCTTGTTTCAACATATAGTCGAATTAACTGAAACCCGTAACTTATTCCTTGAAACAAAACGTGATTGAAACTCAAGTAGGCGTCTCCATTTGAATAGAAATTAAGACGCAAACGTAGGTAGCTTCGGAATGTGGCGTTTGTTTTATCTACGCCTTCTCTGCTTCCCTCCTGTCAAAACTATCAAGACTTGCCCTGGCCTTTTATTCATCGTCACCAAGACGTCTTTTGGAATTGTCATTTCGGTTTCAATATTCATTTATTCTAATTCTATTCTAAGGAGACGAGGGAGTAATTTGAATGCATCGTACTCAGCCGGCTGTGAAGTCAGTGCTTTGTCAATGGTATAGGTTAGTATAGGGTTTTTATGATGGCACATTTTTGAACTTGAAAGGCTATGAATAGAGTATATAAGTACAGTATGTATATGTATAAGTAAAACTAGAGCCGAATAAGAGTAGAAGAGAAAGAGGGGTAATGATATTATTTTCACCGTTAATACCCTTTTGTTTTCGCTTTTAAGCTTCTTATCAAAATGTCGGTCCCTTTTATGGTTTATTCTATATTATCATAGCGGCAAAGAGAACGTAATAATAATGTCACCGTCTAAATTATATAATAACAATTGTTATTACGTGCCTTTGCTTTCGTTGCATAAAGTGAGATTTTTTTTATTAAAAATTTCGTACTTTTCTCAGGTGAAACTTTTTAATGTAATTATTTATTTTAAGGAAAAATCCGCAGGTGTCACGGCGACCCGAGAAAAATTAGAAAACTTCCTATTAAACATGAGTAACTTACAGGATAGGGGAGCTGAGGCACGAGAGAAGGGAACTTATCCAAAGTTGTTTTTTCATTTGATTGCGAATTTTCGCCTGAAAAATGTTACTTTTTAACTGCAATGAAAGGCTCGAGAAAAGTCTTGAAGATAAATTTATGTGATGTTTATTCAAGAATTACTCATCTAATACACGAATACAAATTTATAACCTCGAACAATGAGAATCTTACACGTAACAGACAGAAAAACCCACCTGTCATCTATGAGAGATTAGAAATTGCGCGTGTGACAATTGATATTTAATAATGGAACATGCGGACGTCAGTCAATCCATGCACAAGCCGGCTCCTATGTCAAGTGTAAGGCTTTTTAATAACAATATCGCTCTTTAAAGATTACATGATTTCAATTAACGATAATGGCGTTGTAACGTCATGAAATAGGTAATTAATTTACTCATCAAGGAAAGAGGTAAATGCTGACCAGTTAACAATCATCCGAATATTATTCCTCTTAACAGATACATTGTTGAGGGAGCTGCCAGTGCTGCTGCTGTTTCGATTCAAAGTCTTTTCATTAAGCGGCACAACAAAGCTTCGATTGTGATTTTTGTACAGAGTTTGTCGAACCATCAAATTGCTCTTTCTCTTTCTCTGTTCAGTTATAGACCTCTTTTTTTCTATATATAGGGTGGCCGTAATTCATTTTTGCATATGAGTAACTATTTTTTGAAGAAATGGAGCATCAGTTGAATGGACAAAATTGGTCGAAATCTCCTTTTTTAATAAGAATCCAATTTTTTTAATTTACCACAAAACATGAAATTTGTCAAAAATATGCTGAAAAAATCGAAAATTGTTTAAATTTATAAACTTAAATATTTTAAGATGAACTAAAGTTAGAGAAATGAAATATGTTGTTCCTGACAAAATTTTTAGTGCAGAATTCGATTTCCCGAAAAAAATATTCATTGAATCGATAGCCAACTACGATTATCATTTAAAAATCGTAAATCTATATCATACATCGAACATCAAGGTCTATATGAAAATTTAGCTGAGGCCATCAAATTCTGCGCAAAAACATTTACTAAGAATAACTTTTTTCAGTTCCCTGACTGTAATAATGCTAAGGTATTTAAGTGTAATTTAATTAATTTTTTTATTTTCAATTTTTTTTAGTGTATTTCAGAAACTTCATACTGTTTATCTAATTAAACAATTCAGTAATAATGCATATGAAATTCTACCTAATTTTACCTATTTACCCGTCATTTACCGTCATTCAGAAATAGATTATGACCACCTTGTATGTTTGTTCATTATAAAAAGTTGGCAATCTTTTTTCACTCGTTTTTTAAATTTTAATAGAAGTGTTTAATTCTGAAAACTAGAGATTTTCCTGGAAATACATGGTCGAGAGACAGACGGCATCATATCGTATTTTACTTTAATATTTTGGAAAATTGATAGCAGTTTTATAAGTGTCTGAATTACCTCTGTAGCTACATTTACCGTTTCCGTCTTTTTTCCTCCGTGGCAAACGAGATTCGTGCATCAATTTTCGGTACCCTAAAAACGTTTCAATGTCCGTTATAAAATCTCATTTTTTGACGATTTCATCTCGTTGTCACATGTCGACGTTCGCAAATGAAGAGTGTCTTTTCATTAAGCAATATTTACGTTTTTGGCTATTTTTTAGAAAATAAAAAACAATAATTATGAACACGACTACAGAAAAAATACTTAGCTAGCACTATTCATGAGCTAGGTATCTAATACTGTTATAAAAATTGCAACTTATTTTTTAATGTATGACATAGGAATGCTACTAAAAACCCTAAAAAACTAAAAAATCTTAATAAAAACATATAAATATATAATTCTTATTGAAAAGACACTTTCTTTCATTTATTATGTAAAAAATACCAACAAATATTGCACTGATTGTTTTTTCATCCTGTGTATTTTAATTGTATCAACCTATGTAGAAGAAATATAATTGAATGCAGGAATTGTGGCTATTTCAAACTACCTTTAATATAATTAATCACTTTTTTAAAATCTAATTGTTGTCGTGTTTAACTTCAAAAGAAACTTCAAAGTAATAGTAAAGTTTAACGATAAAATTAATAGTATGACGATAATCCTTGTATAATATGTATGCAACTTCATTTTCTTTATAGTTTTCCTTTATTTTAGTATTTTATTTTTTTTCTTTAAAAACTATCCATAGATTTGATATTTTAAATTTAAGATATATAATTTTTTTCTGATTTTTTTTAGTCCAATTTACTTAAATCTCGCTATTTTTTATGTTAGCTATGGAATAAATGATATTTCAAATTAATAATCAGTCATTACCTAAATTATTAAAAAACGAATAGATGGGAATAATGTTAAGTATATGGTGCTTTAATAACTTAATAAAAAAACACTAACTGATATAATTGAAGATATTTTTCTTTATACATATTATTAAAATGTTAAACTACAAAAAAAATCCTTGAAACTAGTATAAAAGAGTTTCAAAAGTTTATATTGTGGGATGTTATCTTTAAAATACCTATACCTATGTATATCTACAAGGTGTTTCAGAGTTGTGGTGACAAAAGCCCAGAAAAGGTTCTTTTCATCAAAATTAACCAAAAATGTCATATTTACATGGGTCCGAAAATGTTGCGTTACCGAGATACAGGGTGTTAAAGTTTAAGAAAAAAGAACAGTTTTTATTTTTTCATTTCCAAATAGCTTAAGATTTTTTAACGAAATTTGGTATATGAGTTTGGCATATTGATAGGTTTAATCCAAAATATTTCCAGCTTTAACCATTCATCAGTGGTGGAGAT